>JACXIX010000034.1:0-131251 GCA_014737535.1 Bombus cullumanus | reverse complement strand
TTAACTTGCCTGGTTTGTAATATGTGCGTACCGTTCAGTAGGATGCTTGGTGGCTTCTGTTTTCGCAGTGTAAATGTAATGTGGTTGCATTTGTTGGGATTTGCTTTAATTTGTTTATCTTGAAGCCACTTTTCTATTTTTGTGATGTGTAAGACGCTTCCTTGCGGGACCCCTGCCTTGATGTCTTTGACTTCAGAGTCAAGTTTGTCTTTCTGAACAAAGTTTGCTTACGATCATGTAGAAAGATTCCTTAAATTATAAGGCTGTTCAGCTACTGTTCCAACATAATTTAAAGGGTGATTTTTGACGCCGAAATAAAACGAAAATCAAGAATAAAGGAATTGCGTTTTCAGCTTTGTTTTTTAGTTATTGATAAAATTGGCCAAAATGCACCTGCACGTAAGCAAACCTCCTTACACGAACGAAAGGAAGGTTAGCCTAAGCAGCGGGGCGCACTCTGATCCTCAATCCGAACGATACATGAGTGGTAGTTTATCTCGTACAAGTCATAGAAAAGAAGATCATGGTATTCAGAGACGTAAACAATCACGCGTGATGTTTTCCAAAAGTAAATGGTAGATTGAACATTAACCTGCTTACTCGTGGAAATCCATAAGAGCATATCGAAAAATGAAAATTCCGAGTAGAGAGGATTAATGTTTCCTCTAATCCTTTGCCTCCGCGAATGTCCACAGCAAAATCACACACGCACCGCGATTTTCCCAGTCGCGAGTGTCCACAAATAATACAACAAATTACAATAGATGTTTGATATGTTCTCCATTTTCTTGTAAACAGAGTCTGACTTGTGGCGAATCGGTGACAACAGGACGCCGACAGGTCGAGGGCATCAACGCGTCTAACACTTCCCGGGCGATCCAGGTACCAGCCGCCAATACCAGAGGGTCATTACGGCGACAACGAGTCTTGCCTGTCTCGCTAGCGCTCAATATTCGGTGTGATGATACAAATACCGCACCCAACGAGAGTCCCTTTGCGTCTAAGGCAGGGATTACTGGGTATAGCCTTACTGACGAGTCCACCGGTAGTCCCGGTACGAAACGCGAACTTTATTTTCAACCGGCGGCGGCAACAACTGGCTACCACGAAGGAGCAAAATATAGCTGACTCTCAATCAGCTACGTAAATTATAGCGCGACGCCCAATCCGCTATAGACTTTTCTCTTAAAATTTTGCCGTATTGTGTCTTCATGTGTCCCCAGTAGTGAAAGTCGAGAGTATTTAAATCTGGGAACCTAGCAGACCAAAACGTAGGTCCTCTTCGACCGATCCACCTGTTTCTAAAACAGTTGATCAAGTGCTTTTGCACTTGGTAGAATGTGTGTACGCGTTGGTAAAATAGAATGTGGTTTGGCACCTTCCTGCATGAACCACCTCTTAATGCGTGTAGATTTTCACGTGCTGAGAAATGTTCGTTACGTATATTTGTTATTCCACATTTATTAAATATTGTCTCATCGCTAAATAATATCCTCACGAGGAAATTGGAATTGCATTGGATTTTCCGACTCATTCATTTGCAAAGAGTTTTACTTCTTGAATTTTCTTGAATACGTTTCGCAGGTTTTGACGTAGTGATATCCCGCAATCGTTGGTCTATTTTGCAAAATATCTTTGCGCTGGGTATAGTCCTATTGGAATATTTTTGGCGTATAAATTTCGCGCTTTTATGCTATTGTTGTCCACCACACCGTAGCAAAAGTGCATATGTAATATGTAATATAAATATAAAAATGTACAATATAAATACTGCTACACTGCATACAACAATCACTACGCGCACAATACTACGCACTGCACGCAGTGCACACGCAATACACCCAAGTAACGTTCCAACTGAATATTTTCAGTTCTTTGAAAATTTCTCTTCGACTGTCGGAATGATTCTGTTCTTCCAGAATTGTTCTAGCCTCTTGCTTCAAAATATCTAAAACATGGCAATGTAGTAATGGAGAGTTCATTCCGAAAGAAAAATCTGCGATACAAGGCTATGGTATTGAGGAAGCGAACAGGCTATGCACCAGATGTGTTAAAAAAATCGCGAGCCTATTTTTCACAATCTTCAAACATTACATAGCTAGTCATTGAAAAAGTGGACTTTCTGTTTAACAGATGCGTTTCGGAAATATTTTAATTTTTCAAGTGTTATTGTCTTCCGTTTTTATTATTATTAGCGTTATTATTAACGTGGCGTAATATTATTATTAATATTTATTTTAAGCGTGAAAAGAAAAAGATTAGAAGAATGCTCTAAAAAAACTCTAACACAGAAAAGAAGCACAACTATCGCATTTATTATTTATTTTGAAGCAAACATTGTGACTATATTCGTGGAATAATATAAAATACTATTTTAACATCTTGTAGGAACTGTTGATAAACCGACTATCAGTTTTCCGGTAAATATTCATTTTTCATCATAAGGTATCACAGGTATACAATATACAACTATTATAAATGTAAAATAGCACAATTGTAAGTCAGAAACTTCATTATATTTACAACGTCATATTCCCCATTTTTCATTAAACTTTAAACAAGCACGAGCATTACTGATACACTGGCGATTGTTACATTATTAAGTTACAACGGCTACATTCAATCTGTATCGCAATTTAAATTCATGAATACGCGCGGATCATTTCCACGTAGCTTGCCATGATAAAACGTAAAATATATTAAAAATATTCCGTGTACATGCAATCACCAGCTGAAAAAGAAAATAAATAAATAAATTAAACAGAATTAAAAATTACCACTACGGAGGATCGTTTAAAGCTAAATCCAGTGTCGGTGTTCTCTTATAACGCGCATGAATAAATAAACTGACCGAAATATCGCTGAGCATTATCGTCAATGTACAATGAAACGGTAATAGCGTAGCGAAAAGTAAATATTAAATAATATATCCTCCATTGAGCTTGTTGTTTATTTCCATACTGAAATTCACGCACTTGTCCACGATCACGAAACAATGCCTTCGAACGATCGAAGAAGCGAAATAAAAGTGAAGATAGAAAGAAAGACCTCGGTTGTGAAATTTCATTTGCCGACGAATATAGTAGTTCGTTTGGTGTACCATTATTATTCTTAAACTCCTATAAGCGGAACAAATTTGTTTATCGACTGTCTCCTCAGGGTGAGGACGTCGATATCCCCAGGTGTTCGTTCAATCTTTTTGTCGTCTTTTCATATCATTTCCTTATGTTCGAACAGAACTGGCAAAATTTGATTAGGAAGCCGTAATGTTTCATCGAATGCAATTGCAGCTCAATTTAATTGGTTCATTGTTCAAGTATTTATTCGCATTCATTTATAAAATTCATGTGGCTTATAATAGATCATCACAGGAGAAAAATATGATCAATTCATTTTTGTTGATTTTCTAACTAACGTCATTAATATTTTTTGCGCGTTCAAAAAAATGACAAAAACACATACTGTATTTCACGAAAATATTATACCATAAAAAGTTGTTATGCATATACAGTATATGTTTTATAAGACATTCCAAAATTTCATTTGTTTTATAATGAGACGCGACTGTAAAATTACATTGGTAACATTTGAAACCTATCTATACATATGTATAGATATTCTATGGTTCTATAATGTTTTTCTATATATTTACTTTATTATTAAATTAGTGTTTATTCTTATTATTATTTATATTATTATTCTATATATATATACACTTAATAATTTAATCCCAGCCGAAAATTGTTCCTAAAATCAAAAGGAAATATAGCTTTAATAAATTAGTGAATTTTAAAACTGCTCTTCCGTAAAAAAAAACGTATCACATTTTTCGCTTGTAATGTTCAAATAGGAAAAGTATTCATTCCATATTCCGAAAGTTGCCATTCAAAGTTGTTCTTTCGCAAATTACTATACATTTCCCTATCATGTTTGCTTCTCTATTTGTAGATTAAAGTTTCTGGGGCGTTGCAAACGAGACCATCCTAGTCCTTGACCAATGAAATTTTTCTTGTTCGATGTTCGAATCTCTTTATAGGTTCTGGCAAACCAGATCTTATTTTGCTCGTTGTTTCGAAATGTTTCTTTTTTTTTCTTTTTTTTCTTCGTTCGTGGTTTCAAGTGTAATCCTTTGCTTGTTCTATCGTATTGTTTTCTGAGACACAAGATTGCGGATAGAAAAGAGGAGGTTTTCCAAAGAGACGGGAAATCTTAACGAGTAAAACATACTTTCGAGGAATTCACGGTTTCGCTCTAACCTGGCAATTGTAACGAGATTTGTCCAGTTCGTTTGTACTGTGAATCGCGACTTTCATCGTTCTGTAAACAAAGTAACGAGGCCCTTCAATTCTTAGCTTTATTTTTCAGGGAATTTTTGAAACACGATAAAGTGTTCACGTTATTTCTACAGAATAAGATAGCTTTTTCGTTCTCCTCTTGTCTTACTGTTACAGAAATTTTGAAGCAAAGGGAAAGAGAGAAACCCTTTAAATTCCGTTCTTTAAAAATACAATTAAAAAAGTTAATATTGAAAGTCATAACGTAGAATTGATAACGAATTAATCAATTTGATTTCTGAGAAACTCATGTGTAGTTCCTTGTAGATATAACTTATGTATGTTTGAAAACCCTGGATAATAAAAATTGTATGTTTATAAAATTTGGAAAATAAGTTCTTCATGATATTAATTGATCTATAGTATTTCGTATTAATCTTCATAAGATCTAGTAATTTATTACTCGTTGGAAAAAGTATGATGCTGTATAATGTATACTCTATAGATACTAATTACACTACAAAAATTCAATTGAAGTTTATATCCTGAAGATACCAAACTTTTCCCGTATTTTCTCCATAATTACTTCATCTCCAATGTTTGAAAATTTCAAATGCTCGATCACTATCATAAAACTGCAAATATCTGGCTATTGTCGTTAATCAAACCGTTTTTCCGTTCATCTCTCAACCAAGATAGACCACACAAGACTAATATCTTTCTCGGTAATTTTATCAAACTTCCCTTCTCAACTTTTCTTTCTTGTAACCTTCTTCCTAAATTCTCTACGCGTCATCAACCTACATTATCCACGGAAAAAAAACGTTGTCGAGGAAATCTGGAAAGTTGCAAAAAATTTCGTAAAAATCGAGCTCCGAAGTTAAAAACCTTGGCTGTTGATCGAAGAACACAGATATTCGTGAAGATTGCAAGAAGTTTGCGCGATGAAAATCGCGGTCGCCGGAAATTTGGCGAATTTTGATGCGAACCAGAGGTGCCACGGAGCAAATAAGATCCCTTTGAAAAAGTTTCTTATATCAAAAAAGTTGCAGCTTTTGTTCCAAAGCTTTGGTTCAAAAGACTCCCCCGTTGATTCGCCGAGTTCAATCGGCCCTTTCGGTCTCCTTTCTCAAATTAACAACAACGAGCTATAATATCTCTGCATTTTGGGAAAACTTTGCGCGACGAACATTTCTCCGGAGACTAATTTGACCTGATAAATCAGCGAAATCTTCTCGTCTAAATATTTTTGTGAAAATTGAGTTAAATTTGTTTGATAAAAATTTATTGAATACGAGAAAGTAGCAAGAAGTTTTCATGGCAATGGAAATTATTTCTTGGGCAATCTTTCAAAATATTTCGTTAGTCATTAATCTTATTTTGAAGGAGTTATCAATTATTTTGCACAAAGATAATAAACGTACTTTTAAATATAACTTAAAATTCTCGTCATCCAAAAGTGAAAGACGAACGATATAACTATTTTTTTATAATCATAATCATAACTGCATCAACACGAAGGTAATAAACGTACGCTCAGACATGACTCGAAATATCTTATCATCCAAAAGTAAAAGATCGAAACAATCTAAGAAAAGAAATTCTTAAAAGGAAACTACCAACGCTTTTACAATCATAGTTACTTTAACACGAAGATAATAAACATACATTCTCATAATTTGAAATTTGTTCTGGAAGGTCATTCTAGTAATTCGTATATTCCCTCTAATTCACGACATTTCAGCATTACTCGCTCCATACATAAAGTTCCTGGAAATTGGAAGAAAGAAGAACAAGCAATTAGCTGTAACTGCATTTAATCAGCATTAACATTCGTTCATCGAGGCGTGCCTAATGCGAAGGAGAAAGGAAAATCCTTTCGCTAAGCGGCACTGTTCCGGCGCGAACTTTAAAAGAGCTTAGTCTGTTAATTAAAAAACTGTTTCTATTCGAATTGGTAAGCAACGCGTTTCAGCCGAGGGAGCTCGGTATGGCCGCGGACTCATAAACGTTCACAGAGGTCTTCATCTGTTGCTCTTTGTTCAGAGGATCCATTATGCATGTCGCTTCTTTATCCAGGACTTTTAAGCTGCGTTCTATGCTCATCTGGCTTTTCATTGCCGGCTTTGCGCAGCACACCAAAAAATCCATGTATCTTCTATTCTCCGTCTCCACTCCCAAACCTCCGCCCATTTTCTAGCCCAGTTATTATTTTCCGTATGAAAAGTTCGTCTAATGTTTAGTTTGCCTTAACCGAAACACTGGTCGTCATTCGCGTTTTCTTCCCTCCCTTTGCGCCTATTAAATTTTCGCCGAGGATACTTTAGAGAAATCGTATGCAGATTATTAATCGTATTAGATAATATTCTAGTGCCTAATTGATAATTTCAGAAACAAAATGCGAGTATGTACATCCGTAATTTTACCCTTGCTTGCTATAGATTACGTATTTTATTGTGAGTGTATATTGTATATTGAGTATTAGAAAATAGAAGATAATTTTTTAGATAATACAATTTCGATAGATAATATTTTTATTTAATTAGAAATGATATTGTCAATTTTTTAATATCGATAATTTTTTTGCGGGCTGTTGGTGTTTCATTTTAGCATTCATAAGTTTCTTTTTTTATTATTTTATTCTTGTATTACGTTATTTTGCAAATAGATGTCATGTCACATTTTGTTAGTGCAAATATTGGCATATAACGTACTATTGGTCTTGAATATTTTAGTCGGGGATGATTTTTGAATCACAAACGAAAAAAATAAAAAAATATTAAATTAAAATAAATTAAAAAATTAAATTAAATAAATTAAAAAGAAAATAGGACCAGACGAAATTTAAGATCTATAATAAGAACTACACAACATTTTGCATACTAAAAGCAATCTTCATTTATTTACTACCAATTATTATAACTTTTATGTAAAACTGTTTTTTTATATCGTTTCCGATTGGAACTGAGAAACTTAGACGACAGTTTTCTTCGCACACAGATATGAAAGATCATAGAATTAGCAAAATCCCTGTCGTTGATTATTATTCTGATGACGTATCCCGCACAAATTACATTTCTAGTCGCGAGGTACGCGAACTCAATTCTGTATGAACTTTCGAACGGTCGCTGAAACTCGGCTCCATTAGAAGGGAAACCATGCCAAATTACGAGATGCTTATCTTATTATCGGAGTTCAAGAAACAGCTTCGAGTAACCGTGTCGATCGTGGAAACAACGCAACGTCAAAAGTCACGGCATGTTTCGAAAGTTTGCGATTGTGAGAAAGGATATTCGGGGGATTAAACGAACTTCGTGAAAGTTTCGGAATTAAAAGGTTTCCTCCAAAAAGGAACGATGTTTCCTCGAGTTCCAACGAAGAGATTCTAGTCTTCCCTGTATAAAGCTTCCTATGACACGGTTTCGTCTTCCTTGTCGTGTTACGATGGGTAAGGTGAATTTCGAGAAACATTTGAGGAGAGGGAAAGCTTCGCTTGCGAAACCTTCGTTTCCGAACCGGAAAGAGAATTCCATTATTCGCTTACGTTACTTCTTTATTAAAAGATTCTGACGATGCAACTAATAATATCATACTTTGCTAGTGTCATTGACATCCTCTTCAGCTGGTTTAATTTAAAAAAAATCTCCTTTTTCAGAGATTCGAAATCTCTTTGAAAGATGTGCGTTACTTTTTACATTTATGAAGATTTCACATACGATATACATATATAACAATATTGCCGAATTTGAAATAAATTATCTCAGGAACTACCTGAATATAAAAACAAGGAATCAAATATACAAAACTAAAAGTACAGAATCCTTTCCTACACATAATACTTACAATACTTATAATTATAGATAATATAAAGTAGACTGTAAACAGACACAATTCATTTATCGCTCGTTTATCATTACCAATTGTTAAAATTTTGTACAGAGGAAAAGGAACATGTAACTTGGAACAACCCTTGTCGCATCAAAACGTCTTCAAATATTTCCTTTCTACTCTTGAATTAAAATATCATGTTTAACCATAATTTTCATTTTGGCATGTTAAACATCGATATAAAATAATTTCACCATACCACAAGAACTCATTACACTTTTTCAAACACCTTAAATATCTCGTCAATCATTTATTGGAAAAATGAGGGCCGTTAAAAATTGAGATTGGCTCTTGCATCGCGATAAAATTCATCGTTTTTCTCACTGTGCGCATCGTTTCAGAAAGATACGGGAAAATGGCTGCAACATTTCGAATCGATTCCATGTCGACGGATCCAAGAAGCAATTTAACGATCGCGTTTGCACAGGACCCCAAAAATAGCCGACTGCATTGTCTCGGTTGAGCTTCCGTTCAATCGCTTTCGCGGAAATCCTGCGTCCGTTGCCGGAAAATCGTCGTCGATTCAACGGAAAAGAAGCATCCACGATGCAGCTCTGTCCCCAAGGGAAATCGGGTCTCGCTCGTCGGCGAATCGGTTAATATGCATTATTCAGCCAATAACTCTAACTGGAGTGACGCATAAACGGTGCGTTTTACTCCGGCTTTTGTATCGAACGTCACGCTAGCTCTCGAATTGCGGATTAACGAGACGCATCGGTAACCAGACTTACATTAATAAATATAAATCACACCGATGAACGTACTATTTCCGATTAGAAACGACGTCGCCAAGACCATTTTACAGATTTAAAACTTTATCTGATGATACGCGAAAATTTTTTGTAGAAAGATCTTTTGTATGACGCTGATTTAATTATTTAATAATTTAAGCATTAGTTTAAGTTTAGGAAATTGAAAATTAATATTTGGAATTTCAAATGGAATTTAATATTTATAAATGGAAATATAAAATTTGAAATGGAAAGAACGTTTCACAAGATGATGATACAGTAAATGTACATAGATTTTGATTTATGGTTGTTAAGATTGACTCAGAAATGAAACAGAATGGAGTAAAATATGAATTACAGGGATGCAACTCTTAAATTATCTCGACGAAAATTATAAGTGGATCTATTAGTAAAAATTAAGAACTGGAGTTATGAATTTCATGGACATTATTACTACAAATAATACTGTACTAGATGAAATAAAATAAATATATTATTCCATTTAAGTAATTAGAAGATCCTCAGACAAAAAGTAAAAATTCTAATATTCATTGGAAGACAGACTCTAAAATCTCCGCCAATTAAACGCAATTTATTAAAAAGGGGGAATGACGTATAAGATTTTCCCGAAGATTTATAATAATGACATTCGGATGAAATTGTTCAGATGGTTGAAGTTGGACAGCGATTAAAGAATTCAATTAAGGAACTTTTATCTCGCAACTTTTAACAGAGAGTATCTCCAGTGCTTTTTCATTTGTTCTTTACGCGCTCGAATGCAAACGCCAGCTTTTGGCCGGGGCGTTGTTTTTGCTTGGAAACTTCGTTGCACGCGGAAAAATGCAATGCGACGTGCCCTTCGTAGTTACCTTTTGCAAATAGCGATCACGAAAAGCCATGCAACATTTATGCCGAAAGTTTCGCACATGGGTGGTTCACGAATGCGATGACGAGTACTAAGTGCACATTCAAGCTGATTAAAATTAGTGATTTCCCCACTTTCATCCATTGCTTTCCAAATACATCGCATATTCTTAATCGAACAAGCAATTTTGAAACACAGCTGCTCAATGGCAACTGCTGTTGGTAAAATGCAATGAAAGCGATCTTTCGTACACGCTTTGTGAAATGCTTTTACTTTAATTAAATCTTGCAACAATAAGCTTTTATCGCTGGGCAGGCGTTGAAGGTTAGAAACGAGGTTTCAAGACTATTTTGGGAAAATTTTGAGATGTTTGAAGAAATAGTAGTTTGAATAAAATATAAAAGCGATATGATTTTTTAATTAATAATAGTAATAATAGTATTTATTATAATGCTAGCCCTCAAGGAAGCATAGAATGGACTTGGTTTACAAAATTCTCTAAAATTACTCATTCCTCCACATCACAAACACGTCACACTCTCTATGTCGAATTAACTGATTTTTTATTTATATAATTATACAATCATAAATGTATATTTTTATATTTTAAGTAAAGCAGCCAATTGTTAAGTTTCTCTGTATTTGGTAATTTTGGTATTGGTAATTCTAGAATTTTTTAATAACACAAAATTTCAATCATTTTATTGGGTAACATTATTGAGATCCAGTTGGAAGTTTGTGGCATCAAGTTATGAAGACAATAAGGAAGTGACCAGATTTATAGCGCAAGTCGCGAATTCTGCCAAAAGTTTTCATCACACACAAGTCCAAGCATTGTTGAAGCGCCCAAATTTTAGTATCTGTGATGTATCGTAAATCTAGAACGACAGACATGGTCTTTACTGACAGTATTTTTGATCCCTTTTAGAGCATCCCACTACTTCAGAAGCAATAAACTTCCGAACAACTAAAAATTTTCGTAGCTCTGTAGAAGTTTCGGCAGCTCGCACTTCGTATATTCTAAAAAACGTACATCTCGTTTTTATTGTAGAAAATCTTGGTTGATAGAAAAAAATAGATCAGATTCATAATCTTGAGAAATTTTCAGTTCCACGATGTTCTAAATTATAATTAGTCTCGCTAAATACGCTAGCAGTTCTTCGCAACGGAAACTCCCAAATTAATTTTCATGGTTCACATAAATTCAGAAACGAATCTTCTTTCAACTAATCTTCAAATTTGTGAATTTACATTTCATACACTATATTTTTACCGCGCAACAATGTAACTAAAAGGAGAAAAATAATGTAATTTACAATCTTCATAAATTTTCAATTCTCCAATGTTTTCTCATAAATTACATTAATTTTTGCAAATTACAAGTCATTTAATTATTCTATTTCTCATAAGGATATAATACTGTAAGACGGAACTGTAGAACATATAAACCATCTTATTAATTCACTACTATTAGTATTATTAGCTAGCAATCTATCGTACAAGAGGGCCTAGAATTGATTTTAGTTTAATTTTTCAGATGTCGAAGATTTGACTGCTTCGTTTTCTGTATAGTTCATATTTCACACATATCCAAGAACAAACTTTGAAACTAACTTCTAAACTCATTCACCGTCAAAGATGGAAATATCGAATTTACAGAAAAATGTAAAAAGAATCGTAGAGTTATTTCGTAACGAACGTTGCGTGGAACATGAAATGACAACGCAAGTTTCTATTCGTGCGTGAAGATGTAGACGACGAATGAAATTCCGCCTTGCGATTTCCATCTCCGGGCCGGCCAGTCCGAGCTGCGAAACACCTTCTTCGAGTTCCGGCCGTGATAAATTATGCATCAGCCTAGCCGCTCTTTCTCCGTCTTCCTTCGGCTCCTTCGCTTTCCGTTTCCTGTCCGGTGGGAGAAGTTTTCCGGTGGAGCGATGCTACCGTCGGCCAAGTGGATTAAAAATTGTTGCGGGACTTTCATAAATATTTAGAGGACATATCTAGTCGGATAGCTGAGAACGTCTTCGTGAAATTAACTGGACGAGACGATCTCGAATTAAATAGAGACGACGCACAGTGGCTTATAATAGTTTCCTTGAGCTTCAACAAGTTTTAATTTCGAAGATTGATAGCCCTTTGTTTGTTTTAGAGTGGTTCTTAATGATGCGTGTCTTCAACAGTAATAACACTACCAGAGTAATTTTTCATAGAATTTTTATGCATTGAAAATAGTACATTTTTGGGCATTTGAATTAATTTTTAAAACGAGAATAATATTGTAAATTCTTAAGAATGTCTAAGTTTAATTGTGCAACGTTTAATTTCATGCGGTTAATCATTCTCTTTCCTCTTATACTTCAGTTCTGTCTCTATTAGGAACCGAACGGGTGGCTTACTTACTTAATCTACTACTGATAATAAGTTGAATTCAAATCTAATAGAAAAGAGAGTAAAGATTCAATTAAAGTATAAGGATATTCTTTTATTTCATAATGGTTAAATGCAGTTATGATTAATATAATTTCCTTCTGATACTGAAATATCTATCAGGTAAAACAAATTCTTAAATCTCTATTCTCCTGCTCTCTCTCTCTCTCTCTTCCTTTCAATTTAGATATGTATTAATATGAAATATTATATCGGAAAATCTTTTTACCGTTTGATATTTTAAAGTAGACTTTAAATCTCCTTATATCATTCGAATTATTCACAAATAATTCACAAGTAATAATAAAGAGCATATTATGCATCGTCTTCGTCAAAATCCCGAGCGACCAAGGTAGCTATTATCCATGATTAATCCCATGGCCCAAGAATAGCAACGTGAAAAGAAATTTTCATTGATCTCCGATAGTGATTACGGAGGTGACCGTCATCTCCGCTTAATACTGTCTCGATGATCGCCAGTCGATTCTTTGACATGGAAAGTAGACGTAAAGGGAAACCGACGAAAGAAGCCATCGCGGAGAGAGATCAGAGATTAAATCCAGTTTTATCAGGCCGCTCTTTGATGTTGCGATCTGCTTGATAATCAGTCGGTCGGTGGTCTGCAATATATCACCGAGATGAATTCTTTAGATGTGCACGGCACAGAGTGCGCTCACAACCGAGAGATCACCAAATTTCATAAAAACGGGACATTATTGCTCTCGAATATGCATTTCGTTCTTCTTATGAAAATCCTCATCCCCGTAGTTACTTTTTTCTCTTCTTTCACCCATTCTTTTTCTTTCTCTCAAACATGGCTTTCGTTACGTCGCATTTCATGGGAATCGAGTAGGTAATAAAATGTGAATTCCATTGAAACATTTTTTGATTATCATTTATTTCATTGGAATATCTTTCTTAATTCTATCGCAGTTTATAAAACACCAATTATTACTTGCAAGGGAGAATGTTTCTACTATGTGCGTAGTATTAATATTATACTTAGATAGATTCCTTAAAATTGTTTAATTTCAGTACCAAGATACATGAATAAGTCGTTTAATTTTGAAATTAACATGAATTTTTGATCAGTTCTCATGAAGATGATAAGTTTACGTGTATAAACATATCCATGTAATTATTCAACTTAATAATCAATTATGTACGATAAATACAACAATGTGCCAATAGCCCTAACTTGTTCAACGAGTCGCGGTTAGTATTTGTAAGTATTTTAATAAAGTAATGATTTCTCCAAAGTAACAATATCATCCGGAATTACTTAAGAGCTTGTAATATATTTTAGCCCCAAATTCTGTCATACAAAATTCTGAAAGTTTCTGAAATAAACGCGTCAAAGCTAGTCGGATTATCACAGATCCAAAGGCTGATAGTCCAGTGCTCAGAGAGAGAATTCGGTCGGAATGTTGATGGTACCGGAAACGTTCGTTGTGGGTATCATTACCTGAGAAATCAAGGACATGCTGACACACATTCCACTTTCCCATAGAAGGTATCTCCAATACTTGAAGAGGATCAGTTCCATGGAGGGTGAGACGACGGTCTCTGAGCAAGCAAATCGAACGTAACGATGTCCGTAGCGTGTCACTGATAAAACGAAACGGCACGGGATTCCACTGGATTTCCGCATAATGGCGCAATGGTATTTGCAAGCGGCATGGAACACTCGCCTCCCGGCTTCGATCTAATAACATAAATGTTCGCTCTGTAAAATCGCACGACAATCGATATCGTTTCGGCCCGAGTATGAGGGCAACCCCCTCACAAACATTTTTGCCAGGCCAAACAACGCATCCGCTTTGATCGCTTTGAACATTTTTTTCGATTCGATAAAGTGCACGCCCTACCGACCGAAACGAAACTCCGATATTGAAGCAATGGTCACTCTTGATTAGTTCTTATCGTTCACTCAATTTCCTACCATTATTTTCGTTGATTTGGCAAGCAAGCTTTTCCACTAATTTCTTTTCTCGTAGTGCAAATTTTCTAGTTAAATTTAGTGAGTGGTGTTGAATTAGATTGAATGTCCCAACTAATATTCAAGACAAAAGTCTTGAATGCCAGAAATATGACAAATTTTCCGAACGATCTTAAATAACACAATTTAAGATAAGTTTGATCTAACGATAAAAGTAGATAAATATAAGAAGAAAAAGGAATTCACATAAAATATGGTACCAGATTCTTACGATTACAAACACGACAAACATCTGCAGCTTCGCTAGTTAAAAGATCGCTGGCACCGATCAGCACGCTGCAGAAGCTCGTAAAACTCGAAAATACCGCGAAACCAAAACGCGACCCTATTTGAAAAAGGAACACGTAAAGAGGATGGAGAAAGGTTTGAGGGAAGCAGGCGAAAAATTGTAAAAGTTGGCACAAAACTGAAACGAAATAATACATATTTTTATACGTTGCTTGAAATTGTAGGTAGCTATTTTTATCAACTTTGAAGAAGTTTGCAACTTTTACTCAATAATTTTTAATTGACAATTTCCAAGGACTGCATAATGTAAGTGATTTTAAGTAAATTTGATGAAATACTAATTTATTCTCGTGGTTAAATTATTAAATTAAGCATGATAGAATACTTGACCGATACTTCAATAATTTTCAAGTTCTTGTTAAAAGACGGATCTGTTGTTAATCAATCTATTTTCCAAGCAACTCATCGATTGTTTTAAATTCTCCGGCGTTTCAATATCGGAAGGGGAAGTTTGTGTGTCAAGCATCGAAATTTTCTATTAAATGGAATATTGATTGATTATCGTAGACGAGGGTCTACGAAGTGCCCATGTGATAAATGGTTTTCTTTAAGTGCATAGATAATTGTTTCCATGTTGTTACTCTTTCCGTTCCATAGCACAGCTTTGCTTGCCAACGATTGATGAACATGCGCAACAACTTCAGAGTAATAGACCATTAGAATAAAATTAAATACTGCACGATAAACTCTTCACGACTTTTTTAACATGTCTCACACTTTGTTCGTAATTCTAAGCGGATTTTACAGGTTTTTCAAATTTTTCGAGTGAATTCCATCTCTATTTTTTGAATTTTCAAAGAAATTCTATTCATATTATGAATTTTTTGAGACAGTTCTATCCCGATTTTCGAACTTTCTACAGAAATTGTATTTCTTTGTGTATTCACGTACATAAAATTTTTATGGAGGAAAAAAAAGTTATACAAAGTGAAAAATTCTTTGAGATGTTTTATAATATTAGTCTCTTTGAAAATCAACAATTTATACTATGATCTATGCACACTGTTTATAGTGTTATGGTAGATACTAGCATACGCTGTTTTATCTCACAATGTAAGACCTTCTTGTGTCTTCGTCACATTTAAAATTCGCACTGCGTGTAGACTGCAATTGGTAGTCTATCGTCTTCAAAAACGCCAGGAGACTTGTTCATCTATGGTAAACTATTACGGAATTTCCCACTCAACTGGTGCGGGATTAACTCAATTGTAACTTTCGACGGGTGGAACAACGATACACAGCCAGGGGAAACCGAAAAGTACACAGGGTTGCAATGTGTATAATCTATTTGCCTTGGAGACTGCCGGTACGCGGTTGACAGGTCCTTTCACGTCGCACGAGGCCGAGGGTAGGATTCTGGTGGACCACACATCCCCCAGGATGTTCACACGTTGCCAACGCCGGCTTCAAAGCGACCCACTGCAGCAAATTGAAAACTAGTGTTATCCTTTCATTCCTGTCGGAAGTCTTTTCTACGGGTGGAAACGTGTCTGTCACCGAATTCAATAATTTAGCTATTGACATAATTGTCATAATCTTTCTTTTTTAGAAAGTTTCGTGAAAGCATATCGAAGAAACAATGTGGAATACTTCCTTCTTCCTTTTTAATCTATCGTAGTTTCCTTTTAATTCAAGATGACTGTAAAAGATATGATATAAATGTAAAATTTTTCACGGATAGTCACATAAATATATGTAAATTAACTTTCTCAAAAAATTGGAAAATTGTTACTTTTTCACACTTTTAAATTAATAAATTCATCTTTGAAGAGAATCTATCTGAATATCTATCAATAAATACGATGAAAATGAAATTCTTAATGAAAATAAGAATATTAATCTTAACGAGAAAATTAGATTAATGAGAAAATACACGTAACGAGAGAACAAGAAAATTAAATAAATGAATAGAATTGCTATAATTTTAAACGAACGAACGTAGACTTTTATAATTGTTTTCATTAAGAATATTTAATAGTAATGCTATGTATTAATAATTGTAGGTTATGCAAGATTTTTATAAGATTAAATATAATTCGTGACATCAATTAAATAATTCTATCGAGGAAATCTGCTTGTACGAAGCGATATTACTTCAACACTTTTCTCGTACCACGCTTCGGACGAAATTGATTATTAGATTAATTTCAACCGTTTCTTTTGGTATTGCGATAGAGAATCGCAATTCATGTTGACATGATCTCGTAAATTATGAATCGATATACATATGTATGTATCCGTTTGGTAGTTCCGTTCTTGCGAATACCATGCGGTCTTTCTCGAGCAGAGCTCTCACCTGGAAACTTTACCGAATTCCGGCTACATAAATTGTTCATGAGTATGTATCTCGATACGAAACTTCAGCGTGCTTAAATAAAAAATCCGCAAATTTCGCCGATAAATCAGCGAGTTCGCCAGCGGAATTATTAAAACTCGCGCCAACTTCTCCGTGGTTTGAATTTCCAACATGTCACTTTATTTCATCTATATTCAACGTTCGATTTTTCCCACTCAATCGATCCCTATCGAGAGGAAATTCCTTACTTTGGAATTTTTACTTTATTAGATCTTAAAATTTATGTGATTTAAAATTTGATGAAAACTTTGTGCTCAAGATTTTTTAATAAAATCTTCCTTTCTAGGATTTTGATAGCTATTTTTGATGTTTTTACATTTACAAGTTATGGACAAATCGAATTTAATTAATTCTCAGTTGCTACTGTTGTTTCATTTGTTTGTTTATAAAATTCATTGAATTCGAAAATTGTAGAATAGATCTCAGAACCATGGCTGTTATTTTTTCGCCTAGCTACTTTCACTTTGTCAATTTCCGTGAACTTTTTCATCTTTTTGAAGACCATTAAACGTTAAATACTAATTAAGAAATATTGTACTCTTACGATACTTATACGATAATTTTTTTTTATTATGCATTCCAGATGTTACGACCGTTTGCGGAGAGGCGCGATCGCGAGGAAAGCGCGTCAGCGAGAGGCGTAAATTCTCGCTACGATTTTGATATTCGACGCCGCGAATTAGTCGTTTCCCTGTTTCGGTTAAGATAACAGAGGTGGTTAAATGAGGTTAACACTGAATTAACAGGTTCACAAAAAATGGTATATTTTACAATATATAAAATAATACAATGAGCACGTCACAAATTATTGAACGATTATACAGTCAATTTGATGTAGAAATTCGACTCGACTTTACAATATTTATTGATATAGTTGATAGACTAGGCGACTTATATTTTGTTCGTTAGATTCTTTTAGTGCATTCCGTTCGGATCCTCAATCGATACTGATTGCCCTTCGATGGTCCCTTTGTGTTCTTTGGGAGACGACCCCCACTATGCTCGGGTCACGCTACCGATCACGCCATGATCACGCGTGTCACCTTATGTGCGTAATTAAAATAACGGACCGAATCGAAGGTTCTGGAACTCGCTCTGTTTGCTGATAGCCAATACGTTGTATATTCGTCGGGCTAATTGAGACGATCCGTCTGCGACACTGTCGTGCCACGAGCGACGGTTAAGAATACGGCCTATGGAAAGCCTCGTGGCGTAACACCAGACATCCGTGAAGGTTTATTTTAGCCTACATCATCTGTTTGATTATATATAAATAATATTACGATCTTTCAAACTTCTTTTAATGAAATTAAGGAGATAATACATTTTCCAAATGGATCTTATGTGCTGAGATTCTCAATCCTTGACAGTTTTTAAGGAACTTTTAAGTTTCCCTTATTCTGAGGAGGCAAAAAGAGGGACGCGCCCTAAACAGAGTAGATGCTTCCCTCTTAGAGATCTTATTTTCATCCATGATAATATTCCACGTCTTACGAAGTCCCAGAAGGTAACAAGGAAGAACGGAAGCGGGGAACCCGGGCTAAGCGTCCGGATATTACCCTAGCGGAAGAAAAACAAAGTGTTTAAACTCTCTATGTCTACTTAAATCAAGTAGGAGATAACGTATGTTAAATTGGAAAATCGGATTTTGCTCAGAACGAAGAAACTGTTCTCGTAGTTCCTTATTTGATGATAAAATAATTAAAAAATATTTAAATTGTTACGCTTATATTAAATAAAAATTAGATTTTGATTTAAATGAAGTTCTCTTACTCAATCGAATGTCTTATAAAATTTTTGTAACAATAGAGATTTTCCATGAAGGAGAATAATTTTTTCGGAGAAATTTTCTCTCATTGTAAAAGATAAATGAAACAGGTGTAATGTTATAATCGAAGCATAAAGAAGTATTAGGAACTCAATATTGAACGAATGACTTATTTATTTTTTATGATAACACTATTTTTAGTTTTATCATACTTCTCATGTCTTTATGTTTTAGCAAATTAAAATGCAGGAAAGTATTTAGAAGTTTTACTAGTACTCGTAAAATATTGCTACATGACACAATGAGCTATAGCAAATTGTTATCTATAATAGTAAGGCTGACATGATATTAATGCTTTTACTTAAGTGTTTCACCAGCTTTAGTAAAGTCATATCTCATTGATGGAGAACCACTAACACCGTTACTGATAATTTATCATTAACGATAGTAACTTTAGTAATTATGGTAGTAATAATAGTTATAGTAATAATAATAATGGTGATAGTATTTTTAATGGTATCTTAAACATTATAATGTAAAATTATCTATTAAACCTGGAACTAAAGTTTCTAACGATTAAACATTCTTCACAAATAATTTAAGTAATGTTTGAATAACATATCTTGTATTTTATAATTAATATTAAAATTTACTAGTAACTCATATACATATAAAAAAAAGATTTCAAAGTTATATTTGCATTCTCCACGAGAAGTTTCAGATAAATCATCGTCACAAATTTTTATGATTTCAATAGGAAGCCATAAATTTAATCGATCCTTTTTTCTTTCCTTTGACGGTTAAGTACCTATAACCCAGTTTCTATAAAATGTCGTGAGAATTCTTGCTGAATAACTAGCGAGAAATTCACATTCGTTCAGCTTTTCATCGGCGATTTGATTTTTCGATGAAGCGCAACGAGTCGAGGAATCGTTAGAACAATCTAAGATATAAATCAGTGAGATGAAGTTTATCGGGTTGGCGTGCCACGGAAATCGAGAACGAAGCATTAGCCCGACATCCGCGTCGTGGAATATTGCCGGCGTCGTGGCGCGTATTCGAGCATGAAATTGAGTCTTACGGTACCGTCATGGAAGATGGGTCGCTCCTTTTTTTGCTATTCAACACCCACCTCGTTACGTCTCAATCGCGGCCTGATTATTACGCAATTTGAATGCGAATTCGAATGGTTAAAGCGACAACGTATAAAAAATCGCCTTCCCTCCTGATCGACGTGAACGATTATTATTGGTCTGCCATCTATTCAAGTATGATATCGTACCTGATGAATTTTATAGATTGTTAGTTAGATCGAGAGTTAAAGAACTTTTTAATGAAAAATTAGAACTAATATTAATTTTTACCTTCGGATAAAAATTAATATTAAAGAAAATATAATCTATTGTAATACGAATGTATCTGTAATTCGTTTCGCTAATAGCCTTAGGAGCTGATATGACATAAATAAATAAATAGAAAAACAACAAAATTAATATTGTAATGAAAGTACTATAAATTTGTCGGCATTTTAGTATTTTGAAAGAAAGGAGAAGTTTGTTTGTACCTGTATCACTCAAAAAGATGCCATGGAATCCTTTTCCTTTCGTCTTTAAATTGAAGGCAAAATCAAGATTGATATTTAAGGTACTTTATTTACATTTAACTTGATCCTTTTATTCGTGAATTAATTATGTACTTAACAAAGTGAAGTTATCTAAGTTAAAGCTTTAAGAAAGATATATTTGTAGTGCTTAGTTTAATGGTCATTTAACGCTATTGTTTGCGGAAATTCTATGTTTATAAAATTTATATGATTTCTTTTGATGGTTGAGCTGGCAATGCGTAACATTTGGGAAATGAATCTAGCACCAAGGAATTTTCTATGGATTCTCTGTATTCAAACGAACGATTCAAAGTATTCTAAGTATTTCGGCGGCACCGCAGGGGACCCTATTGAATTTGCTATGGTCCATTGTAACAGGGGTGATCATTAGAGAAGATTTATCACGAATAAATCTTTTTTGAAATTGATCGTAAGGATAATTCAGGAAGTTTTCTTTACTTTTTGTGGCTATTTAAATTTCAATTTAAATTGCGTTCAAGAGAAAATGAATTTGAAAGAAAGATTTACTCATTTAATATCTGAAATTAATTCTACTGCCCTTAATAATTTTAACATCACTTAATATTCTTCATCAAATATATCTATTCAATCATTCGAAAAAAGCGCAAATACCTAAGCATTAAATATGAATTATTAACAAGAAGGTATTTCACGACTTTAGTTGCTTTGCTTCCAGTTATTATTAAAACCTCTATTGAAATATGAATTAATACATGTTAATATACCGTTTGAAGGAATATATCATAAATTACGACAATATGTCTCTTTGCCTTCCTTTCAATTACGAATTTCTTTTCATTAATATCCAGAAACCACAGAATAATTTGTCGAGCCACGCATTTCACCTTTTGCGCTTAAATAAGAAACATGCATAAAAAAGAGAAATTTGAACTCAGAAGCAGAAGTACATTAAACCCTGGACAGTTTATATTGTGAAATATGGATCGTTGCGAAATATTTTTTCATAATTTCTGGATTTTTAGTTTACTTGCTACATTCAAGTCGATAATCTAAAACTATATGCCGACGCGAATGCGCATCGTACATGGTGAACGTGTTAAATAAAGAAAAAGCAAGATCTCATTCCCTACACGTACGAAGCTTCAGAAATTCTCGAGGGATGGCGTTTACGAGAATAGCTGTTTTCAAGGCTATTTACCCCCGATCTGTTCCTCGACGCAGAACATTCCTTTATTAATGGACGAGTTCAGCGAGGGATCGATCGACGAGTAAAAGTTAATTACAACGACAAATGTCTCGACGGTCGTTGTAGACGGGACGATAAATCCACATCGATGACGGCGTACAGAAAAATCAAGATGATAAGGATCGTAGCAAAGTGTGTGATCGTAAATTCCGTTCCGGCCTTGCTGACCAGATTTATCGATTCTTCCGTGCGGGCGGATAAGGAGAAATTAATTTCCCGTAGATACCAATTTTTCAAGACTCCATGTCACACGATGCGACCTTAATAACGTTCCCTCTATGGCGCCTTTTAAATTCCCGCTCGTCTGTTCTTCGTTTTTCCTTTCGCATCGCTCTCGAGATTCCTCTTGCGGTGAAAAATCTTCACGTTGAAACCGCGGACCGTAAGCAGACGTTAGATAAATGCCAAATTGAGCACCGCTTTTTCATGTATTAATAAAAATACGTGCTTTTAATAGAGTCTCAGATATACATACATACAGGTACCGTTGAGAATTTTCTAGGTAAATTGAATTTTCTTCTTTCCTCCTTTTTTTTGTAAAACACTTTTGGGAGAAGTTTGCAGCGTAATATTCAAATTATATTTATTAGAAAATGAAGAAAGATATAATGGTTGCACTGGATAAATATTCAGTTTTACATTGGCGTTATGAGGTAGGCTCAATTGAATTAACTTCTGCAATTACGGAAGTTGTCGTAATAAATTCGAATACCAGAATCGAATTTAAAATTAATTTCCCTAGCACGCTCTTGTACACAGCCAGCTGTTTCTTTCATATTAACGTTTGCAATTTACTTCCGCGATTGGCTGCAATACTAGTGTCTGAAAATTGTGCGAAATGTAGAAGGTACAATGAAAACCGGCACGTTGTTACTCGCTTATTAACAAGAGTTACAACTAATGTAAGGACGAAATGAAAGTTTTTTGCTAGTGAAAAAATTGATTAGCGGCGGTTAATTAACAGGCTGGTTAATAATAAAGAATTTAAGTTAAAGATTATATTAGTTTCTCACTAGGAAAGGATAATTTTCTAATATAATTTAATGTAATCTTAAGTCGTGTGTGTGTGTGTGTGTAAGCTTTCAATATTTCTGGATATTTTCTAAAATATAACAAATGCATTTTATACGTTTAAATAGTTTTGTAAAATTTTTAATGTCTATTCCTATTAGAAGTATAGAACACGTAGGTAATAAATTGTATGAGTACAACAATTCTTCTAGGTAATATCAAACTGAAATATTATATTTTTTATTTCGATGTTCATACACCTTTTCGTGATATTTAGTAAGTTCTTATGGATAAACAAATTCTATATGTTCTTCTTAAAATGTTATATTTAATTGTTATTAAGGCCAGACTATTAAAGCTACTTGAAATATAAAATTCCTATTAAATTTATACTGTGCTCGATAATTTACAGTAGGTAGACAGAAAGTGAAACTTGCGCCATACGATTAATCGATGCAATATTAATTATATTAAACTGAAATGGAAATTTCCATCACGGGAAATTCAGTGAATACCCTGTGCGTTATGAATACTATGAAAATGATACTAAAGCCAACGTGCCATATCGTCGGAGCCGCTGATGTTAATTAGCGATATACCGACTCTGCTGTAGAAATCTTGTTTGGTCTTTAAGCAGCGCTGAGGTAATACAGTTTCTTGCCACTTTTGAAACTGATTTAACAAGCACACTTTAATAACCGTTCTGTGGTCTACTTTAACAAATTACATTGCCAATTAATTACCTGTTCATCCTCGAAGACAATTAATTTCTTCTGATACGCTATAAAGATAAGCGACTTTTCTATTAAGGACCTGTTTCTACCTGCATATTATCTTTCATTAATTGCAGCAATTCTATAATTTTGTATTTCTGTCGTCGTTAAAGATTCTTATCAATTTTATGTGGAGATATACAACAGTTACCTTATTTTTCATTTCATAGTCGTAATTTTTATTGTATGCACATACGTAATTTACAAATCATTGCTCCATTTTTCTCATCTCGTCATTAACAGGAACAGAACGGTCGACCAATATTCACGTCCTAATCCCACACTTTTCCATCGAACCAGTGGAATTACGAGAATTGGGGTGAATTCAAGCGTCAGATCTCGTATTGGTTGCTCGAAGATAAAGGATTTCACACGATGAACGCAATCCTTGGCGTCGCTACGTTTGAGAAACTGCGGCTCCTGCTGGCAACTTTGTCCTCGTTCCCTTACCTGGGCGCAGATTTACGAGGCCGCGTTACGTTCAGCAGGAAGAAGAACGGATGAATAATGGCGCACCTGGCCCGACCCAACCGGTGCCAGTATCATTTGCGGTTTGCCGGAGAAATTATCGAGTTACGTATTTAATTATACGTCTTTTATCGCCCAACAGATATTGTTACCCAGATATTGTTTCATTCGATTTTGCTTTTCGTCTTCTCCAAACCCTTCCTTTTATCGAAATACTATCGTTCCCTAGTTGAGTAGTCGTCCTTCATTGTTCTTCAGCTTCGAACGAATCTGTGGAATTCTGCGATTCTTTAATTTAAAAACTTCAGCCGTATTGTGATTCTACAATAGTTGCGTAACGAGGATCGTTTTATAGATAAAAATACCAAGAACTGCGTGTTACGATTTCTGTTTCCGATTTGATGGAGGAATGTTTTGGGAAAATATGCTTTATGTGTTCGGTGGACCGCAGTGAATGTATCATCGTGAATCATACAGTTCCTGTTTTCGACCATGGAACATGGAGAAATGTGCTTCGTTTAAAAGAAAATTCTGGTTTTGGAAAAAGATGCTGTTTGTTGGTAGATAAATGTCTTTCATCGGCAAAATAAGTTACTCCTTTGTACTGTACTTAACAATTTTTAAATTTCGATTGTAATTTGTGTGGTCGTTTCTGATTTTTTAAATTTTGATTATTAAATTTGTTCATTTAGAACTTAGAAAATAGATGCTATTTATTTCCTATTAAAACTATCAAAATTTATTAATCCAACACTCTTAGTAGGAAAAAAAGAAGTACTAAATGTTCCATGAATAATGCAATGGGTTTCAGATCCTTGATCGATTCATTGGACATTCGTAATCAATAATCAAATCGCGGTTGGACCAAGTATCCATCCATTATGGATATTTCAATGACAACACGTCGGTCTAAGGAAACGTCTGTTCCGTTCGGAAAATCCTGCCACCGCTACGATAATAAATCGTGGGATTTCACAATACTTCGACGAGAAATCGATATATCCCATAAGCGCCTTGTCTTTGCCGAGGAAAGATATATCGTTGGATGATTGCCGAAAGTGTCCAGCTTTTCTACTTAAAAGTTGCGTTTCCACGTGGTTGACAACGACAGAAGAATAGTAAAAATTTTCTGTTCCGTGAACGAAATAATTATGACACTTCTTTATTTTTCTTTATATTAAATTACAATTATACTAAATTAAAATAGTAATTGATTTCCTTCTGATTGATTTATGTTTCAATATAATCTATATCATGATACTTTAATTTACTGACAGAAGAGGAATAGGAACCAAACGAGTTAATTATTTTAGTTCCTATTTTACTTTATTTTACTCTACTTTGAATTAATATCATTTACAAATCGTAAAACTACGTGTTAATTTTCTAATGTGTTTATAATTTCACTAATAATAACCCTACTAATATTTACAGATCGTATTCAATTCAAATTACTTCAATTTTTGCACAAAAATTTTTTAATTTTCCTACTTTTATAAAAGTAATAAGAAATTTGTTTTAAAGGAAATCGTGTGACTCGCAAAGAACAATTTATGAAATCGGTAACTCTTTTATACGAATTGAAATGTTCCAAGTTTGAATATGAGGTCGAGATCAAACAGTTTTTTTAAGATTTCTGTTACAAGCAATAAAAAAGGGAGCACTTAAACCTCCCTCGTTGGAATAGTAATGGTTCGTTTTAAAATCTCCGCGTGGCTCCCGTTCAACTGTACAAAAGGCTTCCAAAGAACTTCGGTTTCGTTCAGTTGCTCTAGTTGGCTGGCCAAGAATTACGTGGAAAGTATTTTTGGCCGGCAGCACAATGCACTCGCTTGATCCACGCCAAATACTTGTCACGTATATCGAAGCTTAATCTCCTTTAAGTTTCTAACGGAAACTCCGCGAAGCAGGCTTAAGGGATATACACAAGTTTTTCGGCTAACCAATGGATTTAAAATAGACAAGCGAATTGTTCACATGAAAATAAATGGCGTCTCATCATGTTATGCCAATTTTGATTTATAGTTTTAGAATTTCGTATGCAGTTCATAATTTCTATGGTTTAATCACGATGTTATTCAAATTACTGAAAAAAAGTTGAAAGGAAATGATGAGAAGTTATTCGAATGTAACGTCAAATATTGAAAATTGTTACTGTTTTTAAATACTAAATAGTTAATACCAAATAGCTAATTTTGAAACAATGGCAATAGACTGATTCAGAATAGTTAATACTAAATAGTTAATACTAAATAGCTAATTTTGAAACAATGGCAATAGACTGATTCAAAATTCTTCCTCTTTAGAGGGAAATATTTTTTGGTGATTCTGAAGGCAAAAAGAGATAATAAGAGAAATGCAGATTTAAATTATTAAAATTAATAGCCAAATTTATATACAGCCAAATTTATATATCGGCTACAAGCGTAAAAAAATTTAAGGGGTAATTCTTGAAGTCAAAATACGACGAAAATCAATAATAAAAATATTGCCTTCTCCGCTCGTTTCTTAGTTATCAACAAGTAAAAATTCTTACACGAGCGAAAGTAAATCAGCTTGAGCAGTGGAGTGTACTCAAGGATCACTGTGTAAGTGATCCTCAAATGGAACGACACATGGGGTACGCTTACCTCGTACAAATCGTAAGGAAAGGGACTGTGGGATTCGGAGACGTTAATCATCTTGCGCGACGTTCTGTCAGAGAAATCGTAGATTAAACATTAAACCTGGTTATTCATAGAAATCCATATCAGTATATCAAATTTATGAAATTTTCGAGTAAAAAGACATTCACGGATTGGAGAATCATAGTGCGTCTGTCCGGGGCGGAGGGATGTCTGGGAGGGCGGTGTACCGCGGGGTCGCGCAGGGTTCGGTATTGGGTCCATTGTTGTGGAACATCGCGTACGACGCGGTGCTTCGGGCGCCGATGCCTCCGAACTCGGCGCTGACGTGCTACGCCGACGACACATTGGTGCTGGTCTGGGGTATGACGTGGGGCAGAGCCGTCCGTGGCGGTGGCATGCGTGGTCGTCGAGATCAAGAGATTGGGGCTGAGAATGTCCCCTGAGAAGTCCGAGGCAATGTGGTTTTGCCGCAGGACTGATCACGGGATACCTCCGGCGGGTTATCGCCTGAGGTTCTCTGTCGAGGCGACAGCGAACGCCTTAGGACGTTTGCTGCCTCGGCTGGGCGGGCCCGGCGTAGGGGTGCGCCGGCTGTATGCAGGCGTGGTGCGATCGAGGCTCCTCTACGGAGCCCCGGTTTGAGCGGAGGACCTGATGGCTAACCGTCGCAGTCTCCTAGTGGTCAGGAGGCTGCACAGGACAGTGGCCATCAGGGTAGTGAGGGGCTTCCGCACCATTTCGGCGGCGGCAACGGCGGTGCTCGCCGGGTTTTCCCCGTTTGAGCTGCAGGCCCTGAGGTGCCGCGAGATTTATCTCCGCACTCGGGGTCTGTCGGGCGGGGTCGGCCCGGTGGATGCCGACGTTAGAGTTCGGGCTCGGCGGGCCTTGCTCGACAGATGGCGCGCCAGCTTCGACATGAGAACCGGCGCTCCGGGGATAAGGGTTCTCGGGGCCGTCCTTCCAAAGTGGGACGTTTGGTTGGACGGTGGCAGGCCTCCTCTGACCAGGCCAGAGTGACGCGGATGCTCACCGGACACGGTTGCTTCAGTGAGTACCTGCATCGAATCGGGAAAGAGGCGACCGCGCGTTGCCACCACTGTGATGCGAGCGTGGACTCGGCGCAGCACACGCTGGAGTACTGCCCGGCGTGGACGCTGCCGCGCCACGACCTCATCGTGGAAATCGGATGGGACCTCTCACCGCCGGCGATCCTTGCGGCATTGTTGACGAACGAGAGAGGGAGGGGACCGTGACCTCCTTCTGCGAGCGGGTTATGCTTCGGAAGGAGCCTGCGGAGAGGGTGAGAGTGCGGAACTCCCACCCCGTGAGGATCGGGCGGCGGGGCACGTCAGAGGCCGTGGACGCATCTCGAGGCACACTAGGTCCGTTGCATCCCCCGGTGTGGTGCAAACTTAGGCGCTGGCAGCTCAGCGCCCCCGGGGCCGCCAAGCAATCCGTTAGGGGAACCGGACTGCCTAGCACGACGGTTCCTGCGACGAGGCGCGGTGTGACATGGCCGCACACCGCTCCATTAGGGGATATATTGTGCGCGGGGGGAGGCCCGGTGTGTCGCCGCACCGGTTCCCGGGACTCTTCGATCGCAGCCGAGACGGTCATCGTGGAGATTTTAGTCGGTTGGAGTCCGGCACTACCACGCCGCTTTCCCCAGAAGCGGTCTGGTGCCCGTGCGAATTTTCTCCACGTTAACAAAAAAAAAAGTGCGTGTGAACGTTGTATAAACATTGTATATATGTAGTATCGGGAAAAAGGCCTAAGAGTCAGCGGGTAAATTGCATACAATGTCGCGAGAGCCGAGGCGCTCTCAAACCATAAACAATGTCGCGAGGGCCGAGGCGTCGTTCGGCCCATCAATGTGTCATCGGTCCTTCAAGCAAATAGTTTTCGTAGAAAGGACCTACGTGACCCTGGCCACGAGCGGCTGCGGAACACGTGCGCGGTGAGCCTAGGAAAGAGACAAAAGGGATGCGAGGTCAGAGAGAGAGTGTCGGTAGAGAAGCCAAAGTCTGAGTTGGGAAGTCAGAGAGTGCGAGTTGCGTTGTCGATATAGTGTTGCTAGCGTTGTCGGGAGAGTGTGATCCGCGTAAGAGAGAACGTTGGATCCGTTGTGGCGAGATTTGCAAATGAACCATTGAGTTGTCTAAATCATAGTACGTTTTTAGAATTAGTTCATATTGAACAACCATCGTTTTCTGTCCGATTAACATCTGTACAATCCCTTCATTATAAATAAAACAGTAATATCATCAGAATATAATTAATATTATATTCCCACCACCCGTGATACTACATGTATGTGGTTTTGTTTTTTAATTATTTATGGAAGCAAAGGATTAGAGGAAAGATTAATTCTCTCTACTCGAAAATTCCATAAGGTGTTAATGCTTAATCTACGATTTTTCTGATAGAACGTCGCGCAGGATGATTTACGTCTCCGAATGTCATAGTTTTCTTTCCTACGTCTTGTACGAGGTAAGTCTCCGCCCATGTGTCGTTCCATTTGAGAATCACTATATACCTCGCTGCTCAGGCTGATTTACTTTCGGTCGTGTAAGGAGCTTTTTTTGCACACAGGTATGTGTCGGCTGATTTTTAAATGTTAACAGCAAAAAACGAAGCCAAAAACGAAATATGTTTACGCTTTTTTTTTTTGCTTCCAAAAAACCTCAATTTTTTTTAAATTTTTTTTACTTCTGTACCAGAACTTTTAATCTTTTTTACAAATTAACGTTCGAAGCGTATCTATAATCTCTTAAGCTTTCAGAAAAATTACGATTGTAAAGATCTTAGAAGTGAAGAAAATATATATTTAATTGTCAAGACAACAATAAGTACTAATTTTATCACATTCAATTCAGTCTAACATTCACAAAAGTACACGAAATTCTTTAAAACTATACGTTAACTAGTATTCTTCGTAACATAAAAGCAAGCTAACATTACATTTTTCTGAAACAGGAAGATAATTTTCCACGAATACTTATCCATCCTCCCTTTCAAAAGAGCGTTGGAATTTTTCATTCCCTTTCCCGGTAGGTTAGCAACGTTTTCAGAAAAACCTGTTAGACTTTTACGATTCTCATAGATATATCCTTTAGGAAGACTAAGAAGTGTCTTATCATTTAATTAATAGGATATTAATAAGATATTAATAAGATATATAAAAGGCGAGAAGGTTCTTTCAGTAAAACTTTAATAGCTTTCTTAATATTAAAAACATGTCAGAAGATATTTTCATATTTGCTAGTTAATAATAATGATAATTTATTTCATAACTCATAATTCGCTAAAAAAATAAAATTGGATTATAAAACAAAGTTATAGGAATCGAACGTGACTTCTTTAAAACCTATTTCAAGCACTTCTTTTAATTTTAAAATAGCGATTACGCAAAATTAATCACAAAACCCGAATTTCGTAGGTATGATATATCAAACGACATAACGATTCAATTCTCCTATGTTTTTGTCAATTCATTATTACACTAATTTTCCATATGATAAGTTTCAATTCAAGTTCTGTGCTATCCTTATAGAAATATTACCCATTCTTCATTCGTAACTACCCTATAGTTTCATTCCGTAACTCAGTAATATTCTCGTATTACAAAGAACCAGAAATTTCCCGTGATAAATTTCTCGGTCTATAAATATAGATATAAGTCTTGGTATACGTCTATTCACATTCGCCAAAGGAAATTTTTCCAGGCATCTTTTTCGTCGGCTTCAAAATTAATGAAAAGAAATCCTCACATGTAACCTTCACGCTCCGAAAACAAACCTGCCCCCAGGTCACCATCAACAATACAACAATCCCCAGCAAGGGGACACAGTCAAATACCTGGGCATGACCTTGGACAGGAGACTAACATGGAAAAACCATATCTCAGACAAAACGAAGCAATTAAAGGAAAAATTAAAAAAATTCTATTGGCTCATAGGCCGACGCTCCAAACTAAGTCTATAGAATAAAATTACCCTCTACAAGACCGTAATAAAACCTGTCTGGACCTATGGAATCCAACTATGGGGAACAGCAAGCAACTCCAACATCGAAATACTTCAACGCTTCCAATCAAAAACGCTAAGATCCTTAATAGATGCACCGTGGTATGTTACCAACGAAACAATTCATCAAGACCTCAAGATACCCACAGTCAAAGANGATTTAATTAGATATTTACACTAAGAAATATTTAATTATTCATATTACTCACTTATAAATTATACATATCTATAATAAGTATTAACTTATTATAAATAATTAGCCATGTCACTGCGCCACGCCAGAAAAAGTTACTGAAAATTCCCAATGTGAGAATTGATTGTAATTTTAACAAACAAATAAAAAAAAAAAAAAAAATCTTTTTCGTCGACCACAGTCGTCTAGGTTCTAGACGCTTCACTTAGCCCTCCTTTTAACTCGATCGGTTTTCAATCACCCACGATTACCGTTCTCCGCCTCAATCAGTCCTATAGTACCTCTAATCGCGAAGATCGACACGATTGACGAACAAAAAAAATTAGGTAGCGAATTTTCCATCGATACTCCCCGATTTTTTATCAAAACCATGCTTTCAGAATCCGCGAATGTTTAAAACTCTGAATAATTAATGGGAATAACGAGAGTAACGAGAATAGCCAAGTTTCCAATTGATATAAACTTTATTGCAAGATGAATTTTGGAATTTATATTGTAAAAAGATAATGAATCGTTCAAAATTAGTAATTAGGGGGTGTAAATGCTTCTGTGAGTCACTATATATTTTCAGGTAAATATAATAACATTATATTTTCATATATTTTAAGTATTACAAGGACATCTACTTGTTATATTCGTTGGAAAATTCTAACAAATTTTACTTTCTTTAGTATTTTATACTCTAAGTTATATAATATGATGCCAATAAAATAATAGAATCATAATTACCGAAACGTGTGAAATTAATTTGTTCATTCAGAAATCTTATTTCTTCAAATTGTTTCACGCAATCCAATTTGCAAATATTTGGAGACAATTTTCTCAGAAATAAAGCCTTTATCTATGACGAAATTTTATTTTATATTTTTGATATATTTCTTTTTCATGTGGAGTCACATTTTTCTGAATTATATCGCAAATTTCGAAATATCCATTGATGTATAATATATATATTTATTTTACTTCCCACGAAGTATACATGGAAATTGAAGCGTTTGAGACTATGTTACAAGTGTAAAAGCGTATTGGTTCTCGAGTTTGCAAACTTCGTGCGGTTGTTCCGCGAATTCTTTCCGTGAGCTCACGAAACGCTAGCCAGCGTTACATGCTCTTCGTTACTTTGCGGGTTTTCTGTTTCAACCAGCGTTTTAATTGTGTACAACAAAGAATGTTATGAAATACACAGAAACGAACCGTAGTTTTTCATTAACCAATGCTGCCACTCGACGCAAATAGAATTACGAAATATTTTTTCGAACCTCCATTTTCTGTAAAACTTCTGTATCATACGAGTACACTATAAATTCAATCAATTTCAACGCTTTTCACGATAACATCGAAATCTTTACTACACGCTCTCTACTTTCGTCTCTAAAATTCAAAACTCAATTTCCAACCCATCTCTGTCAATGACGAAACGCTCAAAGCCGACAAGTCAACGATGTCAGTTACCACATCAAAGAGGCTAACTTGCCGTAGAATTGCCATTCTGATACGTTATCATAGTTACATACTTGATATATAGTGTAACACACAGCTTTTAGTACAAGGTAGGTCATACGAAAGATGTCTCAGTAAATCTCAAATCAGTTTCGATAAATTAAGTAGTATCATCTAAATATTACGTGAAATAATTCAGAATCTGCCACTCAGAAACACCCAAATATTTTCTTAGTCTTGACAGAGTGTTCTTCGATAACAAAATTAGAAATAACAAAACCAACGATGATCTTATTCTTCATTATAGTTATGTACTGTAGATAAAATTGACTATTTCAAATTAATGGATGCATTAATGCAAAAATCCACACCATTGTCATTTGTAAGTGTTAGATGTTACGGAATTTTACATTATTTTAGAAGTTTCTTATCCGTATCCTGTTCAGCTTTGAAACTATTCATCAGATAAAAAATATTCTTCTAAATAAATTCTAATGTCACAAAAAGTGATTAATAGACATATCTGTATTGTTTTTTCGACCAATCGCGGGGAGACGCGGTCGCGAGAAAACGCGTCAACGGGAATCGTAAATTCCCGTTACGATTGTAAGAATCGACACCACGAATAGATCGATCCCTTTATTTCGGTTAGGATAATAGGGGTGATTGAGGGAGTGTAACACTGCGATTTACAGGGTTATAAACTTTATATTTTCAACACTTAATACACTGATGAGTTACACCGTTATGTATAATATAAAGGACGTAGACGATATTTGGAGATACGATACTCCGATAGATGAACAATGAATGTTCTAGAGCTTGAGACAGAGATTGGAGAGTAGTGACTGCTCTCTCGTGTTGAGAACAAGTAAGGGTCGTTCTTGTATGATTACGGAGAAAAACTCGGTGTGGGTGTATCTTTTGAACTAAGGACGTGGATTCGTTGTTCACACTTTTCGTTAGAGTAAGGGTAACGATCCGCGATGCCCATAGGTTAAACCGGCTTTTTCGTTAGACACTTATCCACTTTTTCCGTTAGGTAACTACCCGATTTCTCCGTAATTTGTAAGAACGTGTAATAAACCCAAGGACCGCTTTAAGTACCAGCTATATACCAAAAAGTCCGTCTTGAATGCCGAAGCGTGCAGACGTGTGTCAAGTGCTCCGTGTAGTCCGTAAAACAAAACGTGATGCCCATCCGTCGAAAGTGAACAAAACCAAGTGTTTCCTATCTTTTAGTGAAAAATTCNCAACACTCCTAATCTCTACCCCAATCATAGTCTCATAGCCTCTCGACTAGTAATTCAACTTGAATTAACTAGCTCGACGATGGCCCTAGTTTTGCGATCAGGCTCTCCCGAGCAAATCCACAACTGCTCCGCGCTACCTCCTCCGTGGCAAAAGTGCTATAGATCCCCCCATACCAGTGATATTAATAACACTAAAAAGCGTAAAATAGAACCAGCGAAATTAAACACAAACGCTAGCCAGAACGAACAGTTAACAAGCTACGTAACCACATATAACAGATACGCAATACTGGAATCCACCAACGACTCCATGGACGTCCCTGACCCACCAACAATTCACCATACGCAAAGAAATCCCCCTCCCCCACCTATATTTGTTGACGATGTCATCGATATACAAACAATGGTAAAGTCCATTGAAAAAGAAATCAACAAGGAGGAATATAAACTAAAAATAAACAACAACCAAGTCAAAATTCTGCCAGCTAACCCCGACTCATACAGAAAGATATCTGAACTACTAAAAACCTTGAACGCCAGCTATCACACCTACCAACTAAAACAAGAAAGACCTTTCCGAGTGGTACTACGCAATATCCACCACTCGGCTAACCTAGATGAATTGAAATTCGAACTCCTAAAACACGGCCACGAAGTAATTAATGTTAGTAACATTAGGCATAGAATTACGAAAAACCCGTTATCCTTGTTTTTTATTGACATAAAACAAAAGCCTAACAATAAAGAAATATACAACAGCGATCGTTTAATGAACTCAGTAGTAAAAGTTGAACCACCTTTTGTTAAAAAAGAAATAGTACAATGTAAAAGGTGCCAAAGGTACGGCCATACGCAGAAATATTGCAACCACAACTTCCGCTGCGTCAAATGTGCAGGTATACATCCCACCGACCAGTGCACTAAATCACCAGAAATCCCACCAAAGTGTATCCACTGTCAAGGCGACCATCCAGCTAACTACAAGGGCTGCCCAGCCTATAAAATAATTTATTTGAACAAGTATCCTAAACCCAGAGCTATAGATACAAGCAAACAAATACCCAGTTCTCCTAAATTCACTACCACTTCAATCTCCTATGCCCAAGCAGTTCAAGGAAATCAAAATATCCCGAATATCCATAGGGACCATTCTCATAATAGTGTCCCCAATCCACAAAATACAGACAACGTCTCTAGACTCGAAAAATTAATTGAAAAGCAATCCGAGCAAATAAACAACTTACTATCGCTACTAACAGTCATCATGGATAAAATAATACGTCCCGACGCAAAATAAAAACAAGACGATTAGCTTTTTGGAATGCCAATGGTCTAGCTCAACACAAACTCGAACTAGAACTCTTCCTAAAACAACAGCAAATCGACATAATGCTCGTATCTGAAACCCACTTCACCGACAAAAATTACCTGAAAATAAATGGATATAACTTCTACCATACCCAACATCACAGTGGAAAGGCCCACGACGGCACCGGTATTATCATCAAATCCAACATCAAACATTACGAACTCCTATCATATCAGAAATACTACCTCCAAGCAACTAATGTAGCAATAGAAGACTCGCATGGAACAATCATCACCTCAGCAGTATATTGCCCTCCCAGACACTCCATCACCAAAGAAAACTTCGATAAATTCCTCGAAGACCTGGGCAATAGACTCATAGCCGGAGGAGACTTTAACGCTAAACATACGCAATGGGGCAGCAGACTTACCACAGCAAGAGGCAAAAACTTTTGAAATGCATAAACGCCAACAGACTTAATTACCTCATCACAAATGAACCCACTTACTGGCCCACTGACACTAACAAATTACCTGACCTATTAGACTTCTTTATAACCAAAAATATTTCGCCAAGATATATCCAAATCAACTCTTCTGTGGAACTCTCTTCAGATAATTCACCCGTCATAGCAACAATTAACTCAACAATAATCGAAAAACAACTTAACGGCTCTATTCACAACCAACTCACAAACTGACAGCTCTTTAGAGAAGTATTCAATCATTCAACCACAGCCTCAATATCCCTAAAAACAAACGAAGATATAGAAGCAGCCACGGATTATTTAAACTGCAGGATAATAAACGCCATCCGCTCCTCCACACCTACTATAACTTCTGTCAATAAACGTGAATACCCCCATTATATATAAAAAAGAACAGCAGAAAAACGTAGACTAAGAGTATGGCAGTCTCAGAGAATCCCAGATGACAAACGCAAACTCAACAACGCAACCAGAAAACTATCTAAAATTATCAAGAGTTACAAAAACGACTGTTTCCAAAAATATCTCGCCAATTTGTCCCCCACAGCAGACTTCAACTACTCACTATGGAAGGCTTCCAGGAAACTTACGGGCCCCCGCAAATAATCCCACCAATCCGCCGGCTGCAAGGCGGATGGGCGCGTATCCCTACAGGAAAAACCAACCTATTTGCCAAATACTTGTCCGATGTATTTAAACCCCACTCCTCCAAATTTGCCGCAGATATTTCCGAATACCTGCACTCTCCCTTCCAAATGTCTCCTCCTATTAAACCCTTCACAGCTACAGAAATCAAAGATACAATCAATGGCCTAAATCCCAGGAAAGCAGCGGGACATGACCTTACATGCGATAAAGTAATCAAGGAACTTTCCATAAAAGGGATTGCACTAATCACCTCGATTTTTAATGCAATTCTTCGCCTTGAATACTTTCCCAAGGCATGGAAAATTTCACTGATTACCCTCATCCCTAAACCCGGTAAACCAATACATGAAACTAGCTCCTATAGCCCAATTAGCCTCCTACCTACCTCGTCAAAATTATTCGAGAAGATGTTAACGAATCGACTGCTCCCCCTCCTTGAGGATTTGAAAACACTCCCAGATCATCAATTCGGTTTTCGTAAACAACACTCAACAGTAGAGCAAATCCACCGCATAACACACATTATCAGCCAAACCCTTGAAAAGAAAAAGTATTNGCTCAGCAGTATTCCTAGACATCCAACAGGCATTCGACAAAGTATGGCACGAAGGCCTACTTTACAAACTTAAAAAAATCCTACCACACAACTACTACTCCCTCCTCAAGTCCTACCTATCCAACAGACAATTCATGGTTAAATACTCAGACACCACTACCACAACATTCCCAATAGAAGCTGGCATACCCCAAGGTAGTGTCCTCGGACCGCTGCTATTCTCCATCTACACTGCCGATCTTCCAACATCAACAGAGATAACAATAGCTACATTTGCTGACGACACAGCGTTACTAGCTTCCAACGCAGATCCGATAATTGCTTCAACCACATTCCAGCGATACCTCGACTCGATGGAAAAGTGGTTCCATAAATGGGGCTTCAAAATTAATGAAAAAAAAATCCACACAGGTAACCTTCACGCTCCGAAAACAAACCTGCCCCCAGGTCACCATCAACAATACAACAATCCCCAGCAAGGGGACACAGTCAAATACCTGGGTATGATCCTGGACAGGAGACTAACGTGGAAAAACCATATCACAGATAAAACGTAGCAACTTAAGGACAAACTTAAAAAATTTTATTGGCTCACTGGGCGACGCTCCAACCTAAGCACACAGAACAATATTACCCTCTACAAGACCGTAATAAAACCTGTCTGGACCTACGGTATCCAACTATGGGGAACAGCAAGCAATTCCAACATTGAAATACTTCAACGCCTTCAATCGAAAACGCTAAGATCCCTATTAAACGCACTCTGGTACGTCAGCAACGAAGCAATACACCGAGACCTCAAGATACCCACAGTCAAAGATGAAATCGCAAAATATAGCTACAAATACAACAATAAAATCAGCAATCATCGAAACCCCCTTATAACTGGTTTACTCAATACGTCGGATCAAATCCGCAGGCTAAAGAGAAACTACCCGCTAGACCTAAGCTCTAGACTTAATTAGATATCTATATTAAATACCTACTTAATCAAATTTTACTTATAAATTATACATATTTATAATAAGCTCTAACTTTTATAATAAGCTCTAATTATAAATAATTAACCATATCATTGTACCACGCCAGAAAAATTACTAAAAATTCTCAATGTAAGAATTGATTGTAAATTTTAATAATTTAAAAGAAAAAAAAGATTATCACGTGGGTGGCTACCCCTAGTGGGGCTCCATCATCGCGTTTACTAGTTTACGTCCTTAGCGAGCTCCGTTGGGTGTTTCTTTTTCAATCTTCTATCTATGCTTGCTTTAATCGTTTCCGCAGCCAACCGGTTCGGGTGTGTCGCTATTCTTTCTTTGTACCTTCCCGCGTAACTGCTAATCTCCTCCTTGACCGTTGGTATTCCCAGGTCCTTCCGAATGTCCTCGTTTCTAACGTACCATGAGGCGTTTACTATTGTTTTAAGGATTTTAGCTTGTATTGTCTCTATTTTGTTTATATGGCTTATTGCTGCTGTCCCCCATAGTGGTATTCCGTACGTCCAGATTGGTTTTATGATCGTTTTGTATATTTTTAATTTATTTTCTGTGCTTAATTTGGATTTTCGACTTGTTAGCCAATGCATTTGTCTCCTTGTTGCCTGTATTTTGTCTATTATTGATTTAATATGCTGTTTCCATGTGAGTTGTGTATCTATGTGGTGTCCTAGGTATTTGACTTGCCTTGTTTGTATTATGTGCGTGCTGATCAGTAGGATGCTTGGTGGCATCTGTTTTCGCAGTGTGAATGTAATATGGTTGCATTTGTTGGGGTTTGCTTTAATTTGTTTAACTTGCAGCCACTTTTCTATTTTTGTGATATGTTCGCTGCGGAAATGTGGCTGACATTTTCCTTCTGGACATCGTCAGGCCTCCGACATGCCTTTTTGAACAGAGCCGACCACGTTACCGACACAAAAGGCATCCTTTGTTTACCCGGCTTGTTCTCCGCACTTTGTAACTAGATCCACACACGATGCACATAGCACTTCTGCGGAAGACACTGGGATCACTGATCTGTTTCTTCACGAGTGGTCGGGATCTTGACCGAGAAGGAAAGTCTCGAGATTTTTCCTACGCTTTGGAGCCGGTTCTTTTCTACTACCAACCAAGAATGAAAAAAAAACGATAGATGAATCAAGCTCATAGTTCATATTACACTCATTCTTTGTTTTAACGCTTCGTTATAACGAAAAACATGCGTTATCAGAGCGAGTGAATGAAAAACGGGCCGTTAATATCATCTCTTGGATTATTTTGAGGAAAATTTCCAATGTAATCTCTTTTTATATATTAATGAACCATCGATCTATTCATTCTACGGTGACGAGAAACTAATAAATTGAGTTAGCTTCTTTCACTATGAGAGGGAAAACATGAGTACAAAATTATTTTGTGCTATTTATAAATGACTGTGATACTTTTATGAACATCGTGTAACGGGCGAACAAATTTTTTCATTGCGAAGGAAAAATACTATTACAAAAATATTATGGAATTGTGGGATTATTTTCTTTTATTTATAACTAATTTTTACACATTTCTAAATTTCACGTCATGCGTAAAACGCTTACAGACAAACGTTTAACTCAAATTAATTAAAAAAATTTACATAATTTCGAATAATCCAATCAAATGAGTAATTAGTAGATCTGCAGCAAGATGGTGAAGATTTTTGTTTAATTTCAATGTGAATCTGTATATCGAATAGGTGCGAACAGCACGAATATTGCATTCGCGACGAACACGACAGTATGCGTGTCAAATCGAAAGGCTGATCCTCTCGGGAATTCGTTTCACGTGTATCGCGGATGTGGTTTAATCTCGGTAACCGGCTGTGGAAGAGATGTCGTCTCTCTTGATGCCACGAATTATTCACAAGTATTCCGATGATGGGTCCTAGCTTGCCTAACGAGGATCGAAATATCCAGGATCGATAACTTGTGCTACTGACACGCCAATACATTCTACCAACGAATGCCACTTTTCAGGACGATCACAAGCAAAATCGAACATCTAGCATATATTTTTGAAGAATACCTGAGTGTAAGCATTTTCAAATAATTTTTTACTGAATATCTGAAGTATTTTACAATTTTACCTCGAATAAGATAATCAGCTAGCTTGAAATTTGGAAAATTTATTAGAATCAGTTCTTGTCGATTATAGAAATTGTTCTATTACAAGTTTGTTATCGTTATGCAAGAAAATTTATTATCCATGGAAACTTGTTGTTTGTAACTTCTAAGATTTTGCCCATGATACTAGTTTATTTTTTTAAACAAAACCTTAATACTAGTTGCACACAACTGAATCAAATTTCTAAAGAATATAAAGAGGTAGTCAGAATAATGAATAATTTTCTGACTCTGCATTCCTTTAAAAAGAGTAGAATTTTTCCTATACTTAAGAATCATAACTCGTTATGAACATAAGAAAGGGAATATGGTTCTCTTAGGTAGTTATAAAGTAATCACAAAGCACTTGTACATGAAGAGACGAAGAACATAAAGTTAGATGAAAGGAATCTGCAACTTTTCTAAAATAGAATTTCTCGGCGGAAAAAAAGTTTCATTGTAGAAGGACGAGCGTATTCTAGCAGTAGGTACTTCATCGCCGTATCTTGCAATTTCGTTTCGTTAACGTATCTTATTTAATTGCGTGTTTTGCATTTGTCCTCCTTTGTACTCGGCGATAAAATATTGCACGAGTACATCTAGGTTCGTAAAGACTATGGCGCATCGGGTTAATTGAATTTTTTCACGTTTACGTCCATGGAAATGAATTTTTCGAGTTCCAGTCTCCCTATTTTTCTCTCGCCTTTGCCTACTTTTTTAACGATGCGGCTCGGTAATATCTTAATAAATATAAAACGTCAAGATGTCGAAATGCGTCACGCTAGCAACATATATTTTTCAGGAATTACATTTCACAACAGTCGGCCGAAATGGCGTGGAAAGTCAGTGATGAATTTTCAACCAGATGTAGAAGTAGGAGAGAGAGAAATTGTTACACGAAAAATAATCCAGAATACGTCGAAGGAACTGAACGATATGTGCAAATTTAGCGCATATACGCGTGTGTCGTCACGGTTTGGGAAATGCAGTTTACCTCTCTCCCTACGGGCCATATGTTTTCCGCTATTTTCTATGCTTTTTCTTTATCTCTCTTTTCATTTTCTCTTTCTTCCTTCCTCTCTCCCCTCCTGCCGAGAACGCGACACAATCTGACAAACAAATATATTTCAGGAGGTCTTTTGCTGTATGTGAAAACCGCGGTTTAAAGGAAAGGGTAACAGGACGCTATTACACAATACGAGAAAACGCAAGAACGCAGATTCCATTTTTCGCGAAGATTGAATCCCTTGCTGGCTTTGCCTGAAACAAGCGCTAAACCAATCTCGTGATTGTTAACATTTATTACCTTTTACGGTACTCTTTCGTTTGAACAGATCAATTCGTTTTGGATATACACACATATATTGTCGAAATAGTTGGAAATCTTATTGAAGTTTCAAACGTCGACATTGATTTGGAAAATTTTGAGGTAGTTTCAGAAGAGGAAAACTGTGTTTTTATATTATCTCTTAATCAGGAATTTTCTATCATCATAGGTTGTTAGAAGTCAATGAAGAAGTTAATGAAAACAAAATATATGTCGGAGATGAAAGGCCATCGGGGCCTTTCTTTTGGAATGTTTGAGAAAGACCCAATACTCTAATTCAGACTTTTATGACAGTGACACTTAAGTAATAAATTAAGAAATAGTTAGATGGGTACTTAAGGTTTATGACGATGGGCTTGGGCTCGAGGTGACATAATGAGTCACCGAATGTAACCACGATCACGGGAGGGACGTGAAATAACGGAAGTACGAAATAATTGTGCAGCTCTCCTTAAAAACAAAGATTGACCTGAGGAGTGGGAAAAAGGACTATATCAGGGCAGTTTCATTTGGGTTACGAGTTAGTTAGTCTCTGAGCGAATTGCTGATTGAGTTGCTCAGTTAGCTATTGAGTTAGTTGTCAAGTGAGAGTTATTGAGAGGAGTATGACTTGTACGTTGAGTCACACCCGGATCGTGTATGACATCGGATTCGTCTTCCCGTGGCCGTGGGTTCGTTATAGAACCTAAATTCATGGTCATCGACATCTCGTTTGTCCGATTGCCGTTATTACTTGTAACCTCTTGTAATCATCACATCGATACCAATAACAATCAGCTAGAATACATAATCACGATGGTCAATTCGAGTAAAGATTCGTCAAACGCCCAAAATTCCAACCTTATCTCCGACACCAGAAGTAGGATCAGTGCCCGTTATAACAGTGCAAGAGCTTACGACCATCGTGTGCAAGTTAATTCAGTCGCTTGTACGAAAATCGTGTACCGAACCTAAAAATCTTTCGCTACCGCTGCATGGTGCGCAGCTGTCAATCTGATAATGGAGGAAAGTTCTTTACAAAGCAGCGCCTGAGAGGAAGCTATAATTTCAATAACGTGCGTCTAACCAACTTCTACGTAGTGGTATCGTCAACTGGTAGATCAAGTCATCTGAGTGAATCGTTTCCATTTTACTCCGATTCTGCTGCCGAGTGTCCACTAATTAAAGAATCCGCAGTCTTGAGATTTTCTGGCAAGAGAACGATTGATATAGTAAAGCGAGGAATAAGAAATATTTGTATTAGATATACATCTCAAATTTTATCCATTATATGCACTAATGGTTTTACATTGTAGATAAATTCTCATGTTCTTGCTGATAATTATTTAAAATATGATATCGTGATTGAACGTGAAATTTTAAGTCAAATTTTAACGTAATATTGCACAAAATAGCCTCGCTATGTGTGAAACAAAGATAATTAACGTCTGCAATAAAACCGTTGAAAACGAGATCGATATTAATTAAGTTGACACGGATGTACATGGTGATGATAAAAATCGATTAATTTCTCTTCTCGAAAAATTCAGAATCCAGGTACCATTCATATGAACTAGAGATAATAGCAGTCGTAAAACGCTGTCAAACATTTCCGACACTATTTACATGGACGAGAATTTCTTGTTGTTATCAACTGTAATTCTTCATAGGCATCGAGCAATAAAGTGAATTTAACTGACAGGGTTTACAGGTAGTGGGCTTACTTACGAACTTTCGATTTCGATATTATGTATCGAGAAGGCGAACGAGTGGCCTACGTAGATTTCTTCTAGCGGAATCCCATAGACATGGATCACAGTATAATTAACGAAGTCGCAAGATAAAGAAATTAATCTAGCCTAAATCTTAAGAGATTAGCTATTGGCGGAACAACGTCGCGATCCCCAAATTTCATAAACCGCCAATAAATTGCAAAACGATGAGCTCGCGGAATACATCGCAAATACGTATGAATTACGATCCCATACCTTTTATCGTAGAATACGAAGAAAAGGCAGAACCCCCTGCTTGCCCATTGTCCCGAGAAGCTTTAGATGGTCCGTTATTAACCACATGCATCAGTCAATTATGCACTTAGGTTGGGATAAAACGATCGAGAAACTGTACGAGTATTACTGGTTCGAAGGAATGGCGAAGTACGTTCGTAAATTCGTAGAGAACTGTCATGCTTGTCGAGTTTCGAAGGCGAGTTCGGGTAAAATACAAGCCGAACTACATCCCATACCTAAGACCAGCATACCCTGGCATACGGTTCACATGGATATAACGGGCAAGTTAAGCCGTAAGAGTGACTCGAAAAAATACATCATTGTTTGGTCGACGCTTTTACGAAATTCGTATACTTGCATCATACCCGTAAAATAGATTCCCCCAACACCATTAAAGCACTTAAGTCCGCTATATTTTTATTCGGCAGTCCCTGCCGGGTAATAGCGGACCAAGGAAGATGTTTTACGGCCAAAGAATTTCAAGACTTTTGTCAATCTAAACACATAAAGCTCCACCTGATAGCGACCGGTGTTAGTAGAACTAATGGACGGGTAGAGCGTTTCATGGGCACGCTAAAGAGAACCTGCTTACAACAATAGAAACGACCGGGCGGGTTTGGCAAGACGCGATTGGGGAAGTGCAATTAGCTTTGAATTGCACCACCAACCGCGCGACTAATTCGAGCCCGTTGGAACTACTAATCGGCAGATCAGCGAGACCATACGACTTATTGCTACCCGATAACATCGAAGACAAAGAAATAGACATCTCCGATATCAGACGACGGGCGATGAAAGAAAATAATGCCAAATATGACAAAAGCAGATTCGATAAAACGAAAGCTAAAATAGTTAGGTTTAATCTCGGTGATTTTGTATTGCGCAAAAACGAAGAGAGAAATCAAACTAAATTAGATCCAAAATTTAGAGGCCCTTTTATAGTAGCAGAAATTTTGGAGGGAGATAAGTATATTTAAAAAAAAAACTTTGGACAGCAAACGGTCATACAAGGACACCCACGATAGATTGAGAAAAATGCCAGATAGTTGCGTGCCAGCTGAGTTGGATGTCTGTAGTGAGGGCAACAACAGCGACCATGACGATATGAGTACCTCGATCTCAGAAAATCAATAGCTCGGGGCGGTAGCGTAAGACCCAGTGAGACGTGTGATGGATTTCACAGCGCATCTCGGGGCAGTAGTGTAATAAGACCCAGTGAGACGTGTGATGGATTTCACAACGCATCTCGGGGCAGTAGTGTAATAAGATACAGTGAGACGTGTGATGGATTTCACAACGCATCTCGGGGCGGTAGTGTAATAAGACTCAGTGAGACGTGTGATGGATTTCACAACGCATCTCGGGGCGGTAGTGTAATAAGACCCAGTGAGACGTGTGATGGATTTCACAGCGCATCTTGGGGCGGTAGCGTAAGACCCAGTGAGACGTGTGATGGATTTCACAGTGCATCTCGGGGCGGCAGCGTGTTTAAGACTCATTGAGACGTGTGATCGACTTCACAGCGCATCTCGGAGCGACAGTGTGATAAGGCGCATTGCGACCGTGGAACGAAGCTCTATATGCCCGTGCGATCTAGAAAAACGAGATTCATTTGGGTACGAAATCAAGAATAGTCCACCATGCCGTTACGATCCGACTGATGACCCACAGGATGCAACTGGCACTTCGAATACTAATCAGAACGCTATTAATTTTTGTTCCCTTTCATTTCTTCTATTTTCAAACCTCCCAACAAAATTTCTTTTATCGAACTGGACTATTGGCTTATTTGGACATTTAGTTAAATTCTAAACAATGTTAGTTATATCGAATCTAATGTTAGAAAAACTCAATATTTTAGCTATACCCGAGAACGTGTGATAGTCAGAATGGTCGTGTTGGAGATGAAAGAACACCGGAGCCCTTGGAATTTTGGGGAAAATCCCGCTACATCGTAATTTAGATTCTACTATAGCCGTAACTAAACAATTGTAGTCGTCCATTGTAATTGTTCGAAACTTGTGATAGTGAGCCTGGGCTCGAGGTGACAATCTGTCGCCAAACGTGGCCGCGGTCAGGGGATGAACGTTTGTTTAATAGAGATATGGAGTAATAATAACAAGAAATAGTTGTAGCGGCACTCGACAGTAAACATTCCAACGGTCTCTGTCCCGTAGCTCGCCACTTGCAGACCCTATTCTTTGAGTAAGATGATTGCAAGATATCGATGCGCCTTCGCAATACATGTTCAGCTAGCCTGAGGGCCCGTTATAAATCTTAAATATTTTGGTTAACTGAAGTCCTTCAAACAGACAAACAGTCTTTGTCCCAACTACGGGAAGATAGGGGAAAACTACTTCCTCACGAACGGCGCCTCCCGCCAGCAACTTCCCCTTGAGGGCGACTAGCATCTTTTTCTAACCACCGATATGGAGATTGACGAATTAGCAGTAACGTCAATTTCCCTCACCTTCCGAATGAAGGCTTTTCTCGACGAATCCAAGGATATCGTGTCCTTGGACACACCCCATATAGTTTTTCCTCTGCGGCATCATCGGGACGGAAAGTCATTTTTCCTGCAATCTCATCGACTAAAGAGTAACGTCTCTACGACCAATGATTATTTCACGTTTTGCTAACAAAGAGTCAGACTTAGATTTTGTGAGATCGTACATCTATTATCCCCTTGGCCGCGGATTCGTTATTGAACCTAGGATCATTATCATTAACGAAGACTCGTTTCACGCCCCTAACCCCAACCCTAATCATAACGTCTAATCCAACATATATATATATATTAACATTAGATTAACATTAGAATTTAGAACACTTCTTCGTCAGAATTAGCTATTATTTTATAGGGCAAAATTATGTTACACGTTCACACAAGACTTTAACAAAGTTTTATAAATATAGAGTTTAACGGAAAATTAGGTTAACGGATATCATGTTTTACAATTAATAAATTTAACGATTAACACGACAAACGAATAATATGTTTTTTCGAACTATTAGTTGAACGAACAATAAAATTAACGATCAATATGTCTTACGGTAATTAAGTTTTACAAATAACGAACTTTACATACTCCAATTACAATGTTCTTGAGTTCAAACGAATCCACGGTCAACGGGATAACTCTTTACTACGCGCAAAATAATTTTAGGCACAAAATACGATTACTGAAACGCACAGGAAATTGCTTGATGTGTCACACACGAAGGTCATTACGCGAATAATCAATTGAAGGAAATTTTCCTCGCTGTGCAATTGCATTTGTTTGTTATATTTCCATTGGAAACATCGAGAAAGTTCCAATCGCCGTTACTAAGTAATTCTGTCTGGAGTTTGATTATTAATACAACATGTGTCCCATTATATCGACATCACCAAAATACAATCCCATGTGACTAGGTCCGATCTCGAGGTCGTATGCCACCACAACCACATTACCAGGAAAAACCATACAACCACTCCACACCTTCATCAAGCAAAACGTCCATCCCGTGACCGTGGCTACGTTCGGCGACCAGTTGTCACCTTGAACCCAATCTCGTTATTACAAATCTCGAACAATTACAGCTATGATAAAATCTAGGCTAAAGTGTTAAAGGACTTTCCCAAAATTACAAAGGAAAGACTCCGGCTTTCCATTCATCTCCGACATATATATATATATATATATATATATATATATATATATATATATATATATATATATATTGATAGATAGATAGATAGATAGATAGATAGATAGATAGACAGACAGATAGATAGATAGGTAGATAGATAGACAGGCAGATGGATAGATAGATATAGATATCTGTCTTACTTATATATATTTTATATTCATTAAATTGTGAAGGAATACGTTTTCTAAATATTGTAAAAAACTGAAAACATAACATTTCGTATTTTCCCATGAAAATAACAAGCAGGAATCTACTCAATACCATATATTAAATGTAAAGAGATACTGAATGATAGTTGGACTGTCTTTTAATACTTTCTATTCTTTATAAAAATTCTGCGTTATCAAGAGAAACCAAAACTGATCAGTTTCAGTCGTTGTCTTCTTCAACACATTTCTACTACCTCGAGTTTAGTCAAAAGAAATATTTAACAATTCAAAGAAAAGCTGGTTGAGAACGTAACCAGGAAGTGTGTCATAAATTGGCCATGGTGTTCTTCTCTAGATCCATAGTGAAACATCTCCTCCGAGAAGCCAAGTCTAGGTTTTCTTGGCGCTGCTGCATTGTAATGCGTCTTGCAATACTCGCTAAGGCAACTGGTGTGTCGTATTTCACGGTTCCTCTTCAAGCGATGTCTTGGATGGTGATATATTACTCTGGTACTGGCGTTGTTTATCGATTCGATTTTTAAATTCACGTTTTCACATGGAAATAGGATTTGGAAATTCAATTAAGTCAAAGGATAATTTCTAGTAACTTAATATCAAATAGTTACTTTAACTATTTGATATTAGTACAGTATCTATAGTAATTATTTGGTGATTGATTCTAAAAATGTTAGATAATTGATTCCGAAGAAGATAAAAAAGTATAATAAACAGAACTTTATTTTACGCAGAATGAAACATCAAAAAGGTTACAAAAGTTAATCAAATCTCTCCTTTTTTTTTGGAGATTGGAAATTTTCGCCTTCCTTTACTGCTAATTAGAAACTTTCTTTCTTTCTTTATCGTTTATTAGAAGCGTTTATAATATCTGTCATACTAATTTACTTATGATGAGATGCGAAATTACATTAAATATTCATTAGTACATACTCGTTTCACTTCAGTGAAAAGGAATTTACATAGGAAAATACAGAAGCATTTCATTTCACCTTTCTAAAGAAAAAATTGTTCCCTTCTGATCACACAGGAGTAAAATTTTCACTCGGAAGTTCCGTTCGGAGTGCATAAAAAACACATTTAAGCGATGCCATTGAGACTGCACAGTGGTTATTCTTTCTAGTTTCGAGCATCCTTTGTGTGCAATAGGGTAACAATCGTACAATTTCTGAAAACATTTTTCGAGGTGGACCAGAGCTCGTGAATATAGTTCATGGTTTTACCAGAATGACGCAAACGATCGCGTTTTTGTCACGCAATTGCCACTCATACATAATTGGCACTTCCGTTATCTAGCCCTCATATCCTTCGAGAGAAAAGTATACAAGTGTACATTTTCGAGAGGAACGTACATACAAGTGGACATATCTCGTAAGATCGAAAGTCTTTTCAGTGACGCGAGGTTGCCACGTCGTACTTGAATACTACAGCGACTTTAGTGGAAAATGCTACACATATATATATATTGTACAATACATAATGCACTTGCCAATTTATGAACTCGATAAAGTTCGACTATGAATTCAAAGCGAAACGTTCAGTATAACGGAAAAACTTAAACTTTATTCGAGATATACATTTGACTATTAATAGGATTTTATGCTGCTTAGGTTTCCATGATACAACAATTTTATGTAGATACATTTATTCACATGAAATCTTTCATTTTCATCTACGACATTACAGATACTTCTGATATAAATATTTAATATATTATACTAACTAAATATATCAATGAAATAGCCTAACGAAATTTTGTTATTATGAAAGATACAATTATTGGAGAAGAGTTTGAATACTTTAGTATGTCAAATGATTTTGTATTTAAAAATCCGAATATCTATAATAAGTAATACAACATATTAATATGTATTAAAGCGCATGATTATCAGTGACAATAAATCGAAAATGTAACGAGATGTGGGAATAAAATAATGACGTTCACAATGTACGCGGGATGATTCGTATTTCTTTTTTGACCGACGCTGTACATGGCGGCGCCGCGACGGCCGATACTGTCACCCTCTTTTCCTTCCGTCCTACTTTCCCCGGAAGTATACGTGGATTTGCATCGCGTAGAAAACCGTCTCTGCGCGTGATGCATCGTAACGAGTCGCAGGAGTCGTTCCAAGAAAGGAAAGAAGAGAAAAAATAATTGGCACTTTACAGAAAAGACCAGATCTTCAAGACTCTTCTACGATCGATGTCTCACTGTTTAATGTTTGATGCTTTTATCATGTCACTTTTAGCTGCATCCACGTTTAAAACGATTGTTTTTGTGTCATTAATGTTTTTCTTCTGAAAATTATCCTACTTTAAAAAAATCAAATACTGTAATTTATTTGTGATTCTGTAGATTAAACAATTTCATAAAAGTCTGTTAAAATCAGTATATATCGTTTCGTTTATAGATTGTGCATAATTTTTTTATAAGAACTTTAAACTGTAAAGATAACAGTTAAAAATTACATATGCCATTCAAAGAGCTATATCTGATCAATTCCTTCCCAAATTTAAGTATAGGTATTATAGTCTGCATTATCACATTACTGTACTATATACTCAAAAGAAAAATCCACCTCAAAGATTAAAAAATAATAAAAACCTTATATATATATAACGTCGCTTATCAACTTCATTTTCCCGGTGATTTTGTACTTTCTTCGCCATATCCGCGGTAATAACGGAATGCAACAACAACGCGACGAGCTACTGCGCGTTTTATTTCCATTTCCGGTCCCTCCACTAAACTGCGGAAAATTACGGTCACCCACTTCGACGATTGCGTTTTATTCGGATTATTTGCATATTACGTGCGGTACCTAGCGGGTCGTTGATTCTCGAAACACGCTGCAGCTCGCAGCGATTATCGACGACGACGGGAAAAATGGTCGATGTCAGCGGAAATGACGAAAACGGGACACGCGACGATGGTATCTCGTTCCCGCGAGATACAGACGCGATCAAACAGAATCCGCGGCTATACAGAAATTTTGCTATCCGATTGAACTAGATCGGCTTGCCAGTGAAATCATTAACCCGATTTTCATCGAATTTCTGATACGACCCGCTCGTATTTATCCCGTTTAACTTTTATCTTTCAATTTGACTACCGCTTAATATCTTTCGACCGAGCGCGATGGTTAATAAACGACGAAATGAACGTTTGACCCGATGGAAGGTCATAATAATTGAACGAAATTTTATGATTTTTGAAAAATTTGTTAACTTAATTTTTTCTATATTTTCTTGATTTTCTATCTTCTGTTACTCGGTAATTAAAAGAAATATTTTATTTAATATGAAGATTATAGGAGAAGAACGCGATAAGGTGCATTTTTCATTTATTACGGGAAAACAATGTTAAAATTCAGTATATTGTTGTATGTGTTACCAAAATTAGCTTTTTATTTATATTCATGTTATACTTTACTTTGTCGTGACAAGGGGCATAGTAGGACAATTGAAAAATACTTTGTAGAGAGAACGATGGTTCAAAAAGCAAGAATTATCCGTTAATCGGAAAAAGTTGGGTTACTCTCTGATGACTGTAGTTTAAATGGTGGAATTCCATAATCGATTGTGGTAAAGGGTTCCAAGCAATCTTTCTTTCAGTTCGCAAGAATGGGAAGTCAACGACAAACGGCGGAGCTAGTTCGTATTGGAAAGCCATTTTTCGTTCGCCCACTCTTCATGATACATACATAAGAATGGTACTTTCCAGATAAAGTTGGTTTATCAAAGGACACAGAAGAATACAGAAGTGTACGTGCAAAAGTAAAAAATACATACATATACGTTGAGAATACTTTAATTTGAGTCAACGTTTGTTATTTTATTCGTTATGTAAAATACAATATTCTATTGTATATACAATACAATATTCTACTTCAAAATATATTCGGTAATTGCGTTAGATTTACTTTTTTAATTTTCTTAAAAAAATTAAAACAATTTTTAAATTGTTTATTTCCTTTAAAAAATATATCCAAGATTAAGATTAAAGCTCTTCCTTAAAATACCAAACAATTTTTTTCTAATGTTAATATCGATTTAAGAAATAATAATTAAAAGAATGCCTCTAAAAGTATCATGATCCAGTATCGCTATAAGAACACATTAATAAACCTTTGATGCCTGTGAAATGCTATTAACAAGTTGTTGAAGAAGAATTATAGAACTCGTTAATTTACCATTAAGCTTCTCTATGAATTATCAAACAGTTTTGTTATTTAAACCTGCGAAGTTTTACGCAACTTTTCTCCTTCCATCTCCTTTTTCTTTTTATACTATCGGAAGCAGAGAATCTGCGATAAGAAACTTAGCTTCTCCGCATCGAAAACCTATTTTTCGTTAACACGACTTGTGTCTTGTAAAGCGAACCTTCTTCTGCGAAAATCGATCAGTGGTTACCGTGAAAGTGCATATAGGAAAAGGAAGAATGATAGTTTCGGTGGTGGGTACTTTAATTGTTATCAAATTATCAGCTTCTCTAACCACGAAACTTTTAACACATACGTAAAAGTCTCTTCCCAAGAAATAGGTATTTGTATAATAAGGTCAATTTTTTATTAGTAGTAACTATTCAGTTTTCGAATATTTTAAATGTCTCTTTGTTTAATGTAATGAAAATAATTAAAGAATTAAATATACTATTTAATTCAGCTGTGGATATTTTAAATTTTTCGACATTGAATCTATGCGAAGGAACTTCATATCGAGTTTAATCATTTAATAATTCAATTTTCATTACAGGCATTCATAAACGAAAATACTTAATTTCTATTGACTTGTTATGCGAACACAAAGCTCCTGACGAAACTATTGCTTCTTAGGTCCTTTTCATCGAGCCTTCACTTTTCTAAGAGAAACCATCAAAAGTCCCTTTTCAGAGACATTCTATAGCATAAACTTAATTAGGGTAAAGGCGAAGCGAGTGGAGAATTTCGATATTTTTGAAATTTTCGGAACTGTTTCAGTACTTGAGCTCCATGTTACAAAGTCCTTTCCACGCTCGTAGGAAGCTTGAAAGCTGTCATCGGTGACTTGCTGACCCTGAATATGCCGTGATGGATGGCATTCGAACGAGCGGAGGAATAGATGGGTAAATTTGTAAGCAAACTTTCAAAATATATTACAACACTCTAATTACACACCGCACAGCACGAGAAACAGTGGACTCAACGGAATTATGCAACGACCGACCAGCACCGGGTTGATTGATGACATGTGAGGATCTCGATCAGTTTGAAACGCATGCATCCTCTCGACTTTCGTCGTTGCTTAGCTGATCGGAGAAAAGTTTCGACGCGTGAAATGCGCGCGGTTCTTCACGTAGAAACAATTTATCTTGTTTTCTGCCTCGCTCAACGCGCTGTTATCAATAATAAATTGCTTTCTTAACTTCATCCGTGCCGATCGCGAGGCGCGAATCGTGATTGCCTCGTGCCCGATCTATCACCGATGCCTCTATCATTTATTGATCAATTCGCGATGCACCGTGTTGCCGAGTCGTTACTCGCATATAAAAACCGATATCAAGCCAAGAAGATTAATGATTTCCCTCATAGTACGAATAGACCGCATAATATGTTTCGCGTAATCTCGAAATTTCAGAGATAAGATATTTCATAAATTCTTGCGAACTTCCACCGAGAAGAAATTATTACGACCATGCGTTGTTACGAAAAAGTTCAAGTAGTTGAACTTTTAGCTTCAATGGCTGATTTGCCAGGTGTACAGTTTCTTCATAAATATTTTTGAGAGTTTCTTAGATGTTGCGGTGTAATTGTAAATATACTTATGTGTGATATATGGCATAGTGAACTCCATGAATATCGTGCAATCCTGGACATTTGAATGATTTTTTGTAAAATGTCCGGACATTTTTCCCCCTCCATTGTAAACATGCGCATGTATTTTTTAATATATTTATCATTTTGATTCCTTTTTACTTTAGCAATCGATAGTTTTAGTATTATATGTTATCATGACTTTAATACACCGTGTACAAAACAAAATACTGTATACAACGAGTCTACTCTCTGTGACTATATTTACAACGAGTAGAATATCTATGAAGTATATTAATAATTCCATTGGTGCAAGATCTTTCTTTTGCTCCTACTCTTTCCTCTCTACAGATTTATCAAGGAGAGAAACTAATCCGCTATACAGCATGTTTCCGCGTGTTCACGTGGGCCAGGCCACGATAATTGCTCGCCGCTAAGCTTCGGTAGCGTATAAGAAGAAAAAGAACGAAAATGTGATTTTAAGAGCGCGAACTTTTCTCCCTTTCAAGCCCGTCAGCGCTTCTCTTTCTTCGCGTTTTTTTCGTCGCGGCATCGTTCACCTTATCCGTTCCTTCTATCCTCGTCTTTCATTCTTGAGGGAACGACGAGGCGGCATAAACTAACCAAGGTGCTGAAAGTATGGCCGACGTGGAAGCGAACCTTCCCTTTATTTATGGCGTTCTCAGAATTTTCACCGGTACTTTAACGGCACCGTCACCTGTCTAATTTATGAAAAATTCCCAGGCTCGAATTTACCGAGCGTGAAAGCGCGGATCTCGTTCTTCAACGCCGCCGCAGAAACCTGGATCGGACAGTTGGCATTTCTCCGCGGGGATTGTTTTGAGAAGTCAATCGTTCTCGCCTCCTTCGACGATCCCAACACCACACGCGTTCCCGGCGGAATCGTTTCTTCGTTGATCGCTTTGAAGTGCTTCTGCCGCGGTGCCAAACATAAGTCCTTGTCTCAATGCCTTTTGAAACACACCAGGCAAGAGTAATTTTTGCGCGTATTTCGTCGAAAGAACTTTCCCAGATAAAATTCTAGATGTCTCGGTAGGAAAGATTCGCGTAAATCCTATATTAAGACTCTCTTTCATAATAATTTACTAACTAATGGTATCAGAGGATTTTAACTACATGGCGTTGAAGCTGTTTTTGGAACAATCTCTTTATGCATTCCAATTACAACTTTGTTCATCCGATTGATTTTGACTTTCAAGTGAAGTCGTGAAAAAAATGGAGAGATTATCGATTAGAAGAATGATAGCGGACGTTTCGCAGATAGCATCTGCTAGGCAGGAAGAAGTTTGAACAGTCTCAGAGAAGGTTCTGTAACACGTGTTAGGGCAGTAACTTCACGGAATTGCGAAAGTCGTACTCTGTGAATACGAAAGGGTTAAATCAACTCTATCATAATGGTATCTAGTACTATTTTACTCAGAATGACCTACATTTGTAACATTTTTCTATACTCTAGTGATGGCTTTCTGTATTAATCTTCGGCTATGATTTAATCATGTAAAAACCAGGCGCTGAACGAAGGAAAGAAATTTATCTTATACTTTAATCTTTCATTATCAATATGATATAATTTTGTATGAAATACACTTTTATAACCAATTACATATAATTTAATAAAATAATAACTCATAGTTCAGAATTCACAGTTCATGGATTAATATTCAGTTAATCATCTGATCATAAATCTCGTACTCCAAAGTTAAAAATTTTTAAATCAACTACCTATTGAGTTGTTAAAAGTCGATTGTTAAGATACTGATGGCAATACAACCACGAGAACAATAGAGACAGCATTTTCTGACGTCTTAGCGGACGGACAAGCTACCTACTGACATTTTTAGCGAGGGTCCTGGCTTCCGCTTCGAGACTCTCGGTAGAAGATTGTTTGGGAAATAAAACGTTCGCAACCCCAATGATTCGCTTCGATCTAACGTCAAAATAGATGGGACACATTTTTTCGTAGCCCCGCGAGAGCTGCAACTTCAGCATCGGTAGTGTGCTCGCGGGTAACGATGATTTACGTGTCTCGTTTGTTTTTTGTAATTGACACGCCGAACCAGATGGCGAGCACGAACGGCAGTTCTACAAACGAGGAGATTTCCGGAGTAATCGACGGGTATACGCAACGATCGGGAGCTCGATTCGCTAAAAAATAAAACGAAAAAAGCGAAATAAAAAAGCGGACGAAAAAAACGCAGAAAAATAACAAAGAACGAAAACAAAAAGAGATTGAACCAGATTCGACAACTCTCGTTCGACGTTATCAAAGTTTGACGAATTTTCGACGCGAATGCGATCGTTTCACCGTTGCGGCAACAGCAAAGTTGCGGCATGTAATCTGCTTAGCGTGCTTTACGCGTCGCGATAAATAGTAACCGGAAGCGGAGTAAACACGTGATGGAATTTACGATTATTGCCGTACGTATCAGTGCGCCGAGCAAACGTATAAAATTATTGCGATTTACATCCCGAACTTCACGCTGTTTCCATTAACAATCCTGCGACGTGGTATCAACCAATTCTATGTGTTCACTTCGTAGTGCCACTGAAACGTTAATCGTGCTAATGAAACGCGGCTGATTTGTCGATTACATCCGATTTTAATTATTAATCCTTTGCATATAATCACCATATATATTCGGCGTACACTGCTTCATGAAGGTATTCGAACACTTATTGCAGAACATTTTTCTGTCTTTGTATTTTATGTGATGTATAAAATAGTCTAAAATTTCATGAATACTGTCATGATAAAATTATTGTAAAAATTGTATTGGTAAAATTTGAAATCAATCTAAAAATATGTATAAAAGTTACAACATATTTATTGCAAACATATACATGAAGTAAAAAATTAAGTACAGCAGGAATGGCCGGCATATATATTGATATATATATAGAGAGGTTTATTATTATGGTAGTAATACACATAATATATTCATAAAATCTATAAGAATGCTTCGAATACTTTCGTGAGTCTGTGTATATCCAGAATTTCGTAACTTGGTGAATTTGAAAATATTTTAGACGACGTTTTTCATTATTTTTAGTGAAAACATTTATAGAAAGGACGAACTTAAATATCGGTACGAATGTTTGAAAGCTCTTTGTAAATCATCGATGGCGTTGAGAGAAGAAATGTTTGACGTAAACGAGTTTTCCCATTGAAAATCGAGAGTCCTGAAATATCTGTATCTCGTTTTTTGACGTTTTTGCGGTATTCGCAAACATCCTCCGCCGAGCAAAATGTCCCTGTGTAAAATCGATATTTATTCGTAGATAGTGCGTGCATATTTAATTTGACGCGATACATATGTCGGATTCAGGTTGCTTCGTTAATACATTGAAAACCTGAATATTTAACCTTCCATCGAATCGCCAACTTTTTTATCGAATCTTTCTTTTGGTAAACGTAATTTGACGGGAAACGCTTCTCATTTCCGTTGACAATGAATTTAAAAATTATTATGTTAAACGATATGTATATTATATCTCAAAATTAAATATGTACCTACACATCGATGAAATAACATGTGATTATATGTATAGACGTGAAAGCATAGAAGAAATCAGTCGACGTTAATAAAAATCCTTTGATGTGATAAAATGTTAACAAACTATAGGTAAAAGTGATTCAAACATAAACGTTGATAAACGCAAAGAAGTTCCACTTAAAATGGATAAACTAGGTCGCACCTTGGTAAAAGAGACTGCATTTCGTGAGTTTATTGCTTCATTAATTTCAAAATATAAACCACGCATATACGTCCTTGTTCACATGCACACTTACAGTAAAACGCTTCGATCTAATGCACTAATGATAAAGAAGAAAGAACATCTTATGTAGATATTTTAAGAAAGGTCAGAAAAACCCTTAAACTAAATGCCATCCACATACGGAAAATGTGAATGAAGGTTTACTATCGAAATTCAAGAATGTGTGGAAACACAAATGACAGTTTCTCGAACCACGGCAAAGAAAGTAAGGTCTGAGATTGAGGTAAAAACCTTGACCTAAGAAGTTCTGAATTCGAACGCTTAGATAAGGTGATAATTAGACAAAAGGTCTGAGAAGTCCTTGAAGAAAGGGTTTTCTTCGCCAAACGATTGGAAAAGGTGAAACGTATATGTCTATGACCGCTATGACACTCATAAAAAAAACATATAAGGAAATATAATATTTACTTTGGTAGGCAGGTATGGATCAACTATAGGTTTCCGGAAAAAAATCATTGTACATAGCACGAAAAAGATGTTATAAGAGAAAATGAAATAGTTCAGAACGGAGTATACAGAGTGAGTATACAGAATGGAGCATTGTCGAATTTAAGATTTAAATGTCTTATAATGCCTTGCTTAATTGTAATTAAAATGCATTTAAGTAATTATAACAAGCAATTTCTTCGTTCTTTTATATGCCCTTGTTTCCGCGGATACGAGCATCAAAAAGACAATAAATTAGAAACGCTAAAACAAACTTCAAATGCGACGGATGTACTTTATGAGCTCAGCAGGCAGTATAAGGCAGTAATACACGTATACCGCTTTAGTAGCCTTTCTGTAACTAAAGTGGTAATTTTATTACGAGAACAGTAAACATCCTACATAAATATTGGCGTAACTAACCTGCCGCATTTTATTTTCTCAAGTATAAAACAAATTGTAATTAAAAACTAAGAAAGTAGGGAAATATTTTGTGTATGTTTAGTTTGTTTATATTACTGTATAATGTCTATTAATGTACGTTTGTTTTTAGAAACCTAGAAACCTAAAATTTTTTAACGCTTTTTGTTTATGATTAAACATAGTTAGAAATAACATACAAAATTGAAAAATCCTTTGCCATCTTTATTCTGCTGAAAAATTGCTGTCTTATTTGCAAAATTTTACATATTATATATATTTGAGTTTTTCAGGCTCTTTGCATTGGCGAAGTGTGAACCGAATAAAAAATCCGAGGCAACCGAGGTACGTGGCATACAATATTTAAAGTAAACGTCGAGTTTGGATGTGCACGATTCTTCTATAAATAAAATATAGTTTATGTATGTTGTGGCGCAAGGATTTTGTTTCTGTAGTGCAGTACACAGTTTTGGCTCACCAAATAAAATTACCATAACTGGACCAGATGGCCCTACGTATATTTTTGGATGGTTCTTACCGAAGGTACCTAAATATCGATGCACATGGCCTCCCTACTTAGCTACAGAAAAAACTGTCAGTTCCTGTATGAGACTTGATAGCGCTCTATCGTTCAAGGAGTCAATAGGTATCGCTCCTCTGGCTTTGTTTAATTTCCTCTGCCTTTTTATTAGACACGGGTATCTTAATTTCGAAAATTATCAAATCATTCTAAAAATTCGAAACAAAACAGAGGATTAAAAAATTTATTATTTAAACGAAACATTATGGAAAAACACGTATTTATATTATTATAGGTATTTCTACATCGGTTTTTCATATGGTCTTTTGCTTGTTAATTTGATCTTGTCAACTAAATTGATTATTTCTAAATAACCGACTGCTTGATTCTCAAACTTTCGACGTTTTTGCCAACACATCCTATGTGTATATAATTTAAACTAGATTATGCCGTAATTAGTCACGGCTAATGTAGAACACGAAACTACTTTGAGAGGTTTCTCTGTGTAGCTTTCAATAATGGATGTTTCGTAAGTTTCATTTCATGGCTGCTAGGATATCATCTTAATGTATGTCATGTAACCTACGGTAAAATGATAACCTTATAGGCATCTACCGATTGCACGGTATCCTGTTGGGGCAAAGTGTATACAACCTTTGTTTCGAATTTCAGCGTTTAGAACCTTACATTCAATTGCACCATAAATACAAAGATACTATGATTTTATAAATTATATGTTTATCTAGTAATGAATTACTTTAACGCAAATTTGTAGAGCTAGATTTTTAGTCCTTGTTTATATACAACATTAATTTAATAATATTAATTATGATACTTTATTTAAGATATTTTTCATGGATTGAAGTATTTATATTGAAGATCTTGATAGACCCCATAAAAATTAACAAAATCATTAAATTTATGATTATTTTCACAACATGTGTTTCATATTAATTTAACTAGATATACTTGAGAGTAATTAATAAATATTAAAAAAGAAAGAACACATCATTTTTTCTTTTGATTTATTTTTCTTCCTAACATTTTTTATTTTTTATTTTAAAGTCATAATAAAATTTGAGATACATCATATGATTCCAGGATAGATGCTTATGTCTTATTTCAGAACATTGGCTTTTTACCCTTTTGAAACCATAACCCAAGCCAAAGTCTACCCACCCACTTCCGTTTATCGCGCAGACGCAACCGACTGTTCGACATGATGTGATCCGCATGTATATTACACTCGAAATCTCGTTTCCTCCGGTCACATACGGGAGAAAAGCGTTAAACGATCAAAATGCAATTTGCGGTAAATACGGTTCGAGTAAAGGGAAATGAATACTGCACCGTAGATCACGTTTTCCAATACTCATTTAGTTTGTGTTTTCCACTTATAAGGAAATTATTATACTTCAGTTTTGAAGCTTAGGTTTTAGCGAAATTGAAAAAACAAGGAAATGTATATTATGTTGCGAACGAAGTGTTTTTTACTCGATTATCAATTATTTATACTTAAAAAATAACTATAAAAGTAGGTATTATTCATTATGTCTATTTCAACTTCAAACAAATATTGTCAAGAAAATCCAATAAAAAGTTCAGTTGATCGTTTTCCATATAATCTGAGATATAATATTAGTAATAATAGTAATATTTGATATTTTCTCCAGGGAATTAAATATGAGGAAAAACAATATAAAAATAAATTTCTGCGGATATGAACGAAAGGATCTAAAAGCGTATATTATATAAATGTTTCGGATCCAATTTTATCGACACGGTCAATTTGGAAATCAATAAAGGGACTTAAATATTTATCGATTTTCGGAGTGTACCACCGCTAAGAAGATTGACACTGTGGTCGAAAATTTTATGAGTTCCTCACATCCTGCCAGCGTGTTCTAAGCAATCATGTCTGTGCAAATACCACGTCCCGTGGTGGCGTTAAGCTTTACGACGTTAAACCTCGTAAGGAGTTACGATCATGTATACTATGTAGGGTTCAAAAGCTTATAGAAATCCCATCATACAAAATAGCACTGTAGTAAAATAATACATATATTGCCATTTTAATTTTGTTTCATTTTTCTGGTCAATGTTTCTTGTATTACATACACTAATCTGATTTTTATGTTCTGCGATATAATGTATGGAGTTCTCAGCTTAACGTTTACATCTTACGCTAACATCTTTTCTACAGAGCTTAATAAACAAAGAAACGGATGACGAGACAAAATACAAAAATATGTAAAAGAACAGACGGAACGAGATTTTAATTTCACGTTATTTTTCTGTTTAGTCAGTGCAATATTTATTACTAAACTGCACATGTTTATGCAAATCTAAATTTTAATGAGTATAGTTAAAGGAATAGAACCTAAGCAGAGATTTGTTTTGCCATTAAATATTATCACGATCACTATACTTTGAATACCTTAAATATTTCTGCGTACTATATACATTCTATGTAGTTTTGGATCTTGCAATTTTCCATGAATGCATAAACAGCCGCCATCTATCCATTACTTTTTATATTCTTCAATTTGACTTTTACATCATGTATAATAATTACATAGTATTAAGTTATGTATTATTTTTATAAGATCGGATAAACGAAGAATGAGATGAATTTAAAATTAATGAGATGATTGAAAGTTTCCTCTTTTTTCAAAAAATTAGAAAAAAGTAATGTAATAATATATCATAAAACGTCAAATATTCGAGTATTTGAAGGTAATCTTTCACGTTGGTAGCTATCGCCGACATTCTAACTGACAATTACTCCAAGAATGTGACTATGAAACACTGAAGATGGCGGTGTCCAAAGATTTGAGCGAACTTCCTGTCTCCTGACAACGTTATTACGTTTTAGCGGCTTGTGAAATTCGTTCCCGGAAATTCTATTTCAAGAAGATCGTGTTAATAGCAGCTATTCGAAAAAGAACATCCTCGTCCTACTTAAATCACAAAATTGTCTAGTTTACGGTACTCTATTAATATCGCTGCTTTGAAACATTTTTATTCTTAGATACGTCGCTGTTTCTAAAATGAACTGAAAACTCCAAATATTTAACGTTAAGAGGTTTATTTGTTGACTAACGAATTAGAAATTGCTTCGAACCACAAGTAATGGAGGCATAAATGGAGCAAATTTCTTTCTCGTTTACGATATTCTGCCTCGAATTCCGTGATCAAAAATTCGTTGCAAGAAATACCATCTGTTGAAAACTGTATTATGTAAATCATAATTCCTGAGTGACAGATGGTGCATCGACGTCATAGATCACGATACATCTAAGGATTTATGCGACCATCTATCTCCGTGTAGCATTATGAAACTTCACGTGGTCACTAAGGCAACAACTTTCATTGATGAAACAGTAATAAATAAAAATGCAAAATAAAAGCTCATCCTTTACTACACACGTGCCCTGTATATGTCCTTGAAGTAAATTTTGGAAAATCAAATTTGTTATTCAATAAAAGATATCAATGCAGACATATACATACATACATATATATATCTTTTATTGAATAACAAATATATATATATATATATACATATTTTAATACTTCTTCTAAACTTAATTAAGAAACGCGATGTATAGAAAATTTATAAATTCGAAAATATATCAGATTAATTGAACCTAAAATAAATTAGGTACGTTTAAAAATATTTCTCTATAATCTTCTTAAATTATTGGAAGTTATGAGCTTTGGTTTCTTAAGATGATATTAGACAAAGAATAGTCTAACCAAGAATATTTATGAAATGTCATGTGGTAATTAACCCATTTTGATTTATAGATAGCACATAGCATCTTGTAATATCTACATTGGATTGTAAAGATATGTATAATTTCATATGTTTGATTCAAATGTTTTACAACAAATCATTGTCATAGTTGTAAGTCTTGTATTTACTTTTTCTGTTAAAAACTTCTATTAAAGCTCTTTCTGTATACTACCATTTAATTCTGACAAAAAATTTTCCTGATTTATAAATAAATATGTATTAATTCATATAGTAGTACATTCATTATTAGTATATAGAGTATCTGAGATGAATAGTTCAGAATAAAAGATGAAAATATAATCTATACAAACTGATCATTAATGAGATTACTAACCTCATTTAACAGTTTTTATATGATACTCATTTATAGTTTCATACACGAGTATCATTTTACCTATATAATTAAATTGTAAAATTTAAAATTGATATCACTTACGTACAAATACATCAAGTGCAGCGACACTTTTCTTCTTATCTCGCTAAGTACCTTTTTAATTTGTTGTAGACATACCCACGCATTTTTAGGTAAGTACTTTCATATTACTTTTTCTTATCACAAACAAATTTAAGCTTCTCACATTCCAATCTAGCACCACGATATATAAGATCAACGAAAGGGTTAAGTGTTAAAGTAAATGCAGTAACAGTAACTCGTACCAATCGTTGACCAATGGTCAAGATTTACGAGGTCATGATCATCTTTGTCGAAGAGCACGGCTTCCGAGATAAACGCAGATCGTCGAAGCGGTAGGCAAGCGCTGATTGGCTAACGGAGAGTGCGCGGGTGCGTACAACTCTGACGTCACGCTTCGCCCAGTTTGAAATCGTCCCGGCCGTCAGTCGCGCGCCGAACGTCGAACCGAATGCATGTGATGTTCTTCAGTTTTTGTCCGTTGCCTTTTTGATTACTTTCCTAAACATCGTCGCAATTCGCTCATCATTTGTTCACGAATCGTCAGTGAAAAAAAGCCAATGAAAAAGTGACGCTCGACTTTATCGACCGGTTTTATAGTGTACAGTGTCACTGCGAGAGTTTGACATTTATTGTCGGATACATTCTCCGCTGCTAACTCGCCTCGATTCGATCGTCGTCGATGATCGTGTGCAACGAAAAGAAAAACGTTCTTCCACCGCTCGAATCTACTTTGTTTTCACGCACAATTGACAGCATGCGTTTGAGTGATGGTGGATAGCATTTCTCCGACAAACATGTGTCAGTGAAACGACGTTTGCTCGGGAGACCACGTGACCAGTGTTGGAAGGTTATGTGAACAGCGTCTTTACAGAAATCGCGACACTCTGATCTATCGAACATCGATACTCACACGTTATGTGTTAATCGACGTATGACATCGACATTTCGAATTAGCGAGCAGCATTATAAGTAACGGTTAATTCGTTCTTGCGTTTTATTGAAATTATATTAACGAACTGAATGAGATTACATTAGTTTGTGATACGGTGTATGTGTTAAAAATTTCATCAATTTTATGCTTAATATGCACACGGTGAAACGGACCGGCTCGATACTCAAGGTCGTCGATTTATTCTTCTGTTTACGCGCTACGTTTATACTTTCGTTCCTTTGAAAGTGTCCAACTTGACTTAATTCTCGCTCGTCGGTAAGAAAGCGCTTGTGATGTGCTAGTGTCTGTGTCGCGTCGACTGAAAACTTACACGGTGTGCGCCGAATGTCAAGACGATAATTGGTGCTGTCTTGAGGTCGAGTGACTCGTGTCATTATGTTGACGATTGTTTTGCTGCTCCTTTTGGGTCAACCGGTTATACCGGCGGACTGCTTGGGTGAGTTTATTTCTGATATTTTTTGCTAACCTTTGCTGGAAGCTTTCGGTTAAGCATAATAATATTAAACTAACTAAAATTACTAAATGTGAGGTGTGAAACGTTATTATACAAATATATTGTACGTGTAAAGCGCTTAATACCGCTACGAACCTCGAATTTTATATTTCAATCTTATACTCATTCTAGGATACAAAAGGAATTTGTAATGGGTTTCGAAAAATGTTTAACGTAAAATTAATACGAGAAAAGAAGTTTTAGTTCATTCTGCCTAGTGTCTGATATAAACGTGTAACAAGTTAAATTGAATAATGATAATGATATATCATATATTATACTTAAACAATTCAGTTTCACTTTTTGCTGGCAATTTCGAAATCTCAATTTCTTTTTTCATCCTATTCCATTTCTACGTACAAACGAAGTATGAATTACGAAACGCTATAAATTTTAATCAGATCGAAGTTTTACTACCGTCTTAAAATGGTATCGTAAAGAAGTTTCCAAGCTTAAGCTTTCTTGTTCATATTGTGAAAAGATGTCTCAATATTCCAATCCCCGTACTTGATTCGGCAATCTGGTCCAACTAACTGCGTTAAATCCTACGCATTTTTTATATCTTTTCGTTGAAACATCGTGAATGACATCATAGGTGCGGCATTTCTCTTTCATGGGATTCTGTAAACTGTCAACACATGTAAAGCAGACGCTGCATTGACAAAAAGTATTGAAAATAAAAAGTAATCGAACTAAATACGTTTCTTATTTCGAAAGAAAAATTTATGTTAAATATTATCAAGAATATCGAAAAATATTTGCAAATAATCACAAAATAATCGCAAATACATGTTATTTCGGTAAATAATATTCTCCGGATATGTCTTTTGCCTTTTTATTAATAGAGAAACATGTAATAATGTATACGAGTACAGCATATTCATAAATTTTTCCTTGCTGAGACAAACGTTTATGTAAATTGTTATTTCAAGTTCTGTAATGTATTTAATATGTATATTAGTCAGAACGTCACCGATCTATTCGATGAGATAAATGCTGAAACTAGTCAAATAATTCCGCATTGCGTTAGAAACGTAATTTAATAGATATAGACAAACTATTTTTAAAATATAAAATTGATATTTATACGTTATTACGATAAATTGTATTATCTCCTAAATTAATTTTGAAATTTCTAAATTAGAGTTAATAGGAAATATGAAAGCAAAGAAGTACATTATTGTCGAATAAAATAGATATTTCCAGAAATAGTTTGCAGAGTCAGTATCATAAGTGAAAATTTCAAAAATACGTTTCATCATTTTTATATATATCGCAAGGAATCAATTAATAAATTACCATTGCATAAAATAGATATTTTCTGAAATTAAAATATGGTCTATATCATATAAATATTCATTTCATCATCTTTTTATCCACCTCTGTATTTTTTAAATTTATAATGAACAAAACAAGTTGCTAGTATAAAATCTGTGCCATTGAAGTAACATGTTTTTTTTAGCAGAAATTGCGTTTAATCACATGTCTCTGCCTTTATCTCTCGAAGAAATCTAAGTGCGACCGTCTACAATAATTAATGTAATCGCTTGATGAAGTTAAAGTTGCAATGTATAAGTACGTCTGTGATACTAGCATTTTCACGCATATTAAACTTGCTACATCAGAAGTGTGTTGCTTCAAGGCAATATACTCCAGATATAGGATCAGCATTCTAATATAAATTAGTTTACTTTCTGTGCATCACATTATTTCATGCAAATTTTGCAACGTAGTCTTGTTCTATAAATTTTCGAATATTCTCATCGATAACAGGAATGCAATAACGAGAACGAGCATCGAAGATCTTATGAAACATCGTTAAAATTTCACGAAGTAACAGAAATTCGTTGCGAATAGAAAGCTTTCGTATAAAAGACGTGTTTTCTGATAGTTCTGCTAACTTAAAAGCAATCTCCGAGAGATTGCAGTTTATTACGTAGTCTTTTGCATTTGTTTCGTCGTATCGGACAGTTTGTAAGAAAACTTAAATGAATGTTAAAGACATGGAAGAGCGATGTAATATCGAACTGTACAACATTTGTGGAGTAAGTTGGAAGTCGCATCAATTGCTTCTACTTCGTTTTATTGTTTCTTCTCATCCAATTTTACTTTAATTCTATCTTAGTTGTGCCCTACTTTTATGTTACAATTTTAATTACGAAACTCGTGAAACGTGTTAATTTCCTGAAACATTTATTCGAATATAATTTCTTAATTTCTCTGCTTTGATAAATCTGAGTAAAAAACGGACTTTTTGACAGACAGGCAAACATATATGTATAAATATTGCTAGAATACAATAATATTCTAAGTAAAAATCAAATGTTACTAAGGAGATTACATATTACAGTAAACAATTTTCTATTGCGATATTCTTCAAATCGTCTTTAATATAAATGAGTCAATGATTTCTTATTTTATTTATTTTTAAATGATATTTTTTAAATCAGTTTTTTCTTATTTCATATTCAAACATTTTATATATACTTAATATGATGTTGACTTAATATGATTAGGTGAAAGCTGTGTAAGTACACGTGTTGCAGTTAGATCATAGTTGAATCACGTTACAGTAATGCAAAATGAAAGGCGAAGAATTCTCCTGCGTAGCAATAGTCGAATGAGGTTTAGTTGGTTATCGATACTGTTCATAACTCTTGAAAAGGTAGACGGAAATAGGAGTTAGCGCATCAAGCACTTACAATTAACGTTTTTTATTTCACCGGGTCAAACAGTTAAACGGTAACGATCCTTTTTGTAGATCAATGAATAATGGATAACGATCGCTGAATGTCTGCGAAACGGAACTCCATAAAGATTCCTGGAAGTGATTATGCAAAATAGTTGGATACCTCTTACTGTAGGATATGCTGTTTATTAGATAGTAATAAATCATGAATATTTTTCGACTTGTGGGATATTGTATAGGAGTAGCGTTCCATAGAGTTCTCCAATATTACCATCTCAATCAATATTAAGCATCTGTTTTTTACTATGAATTGAATCACTCTATAAGATTACCAGATGTAGAAAAGATTTCGAACTCCTAGTTTTATACTCTATTCATTAATTTAAATTCATGTCTGACCATCCTTTTAGTGTACTCACAATCTCGACATTTAACTTATGACGTTTAGTATTTCCATGTAACTGAAAAAATAGTCATATAGAAAAGGTAGTCATATAGACGACAGCCAATAAAATGGATCTGGCGTTTTCTATGCATTTCAAACAGATTTCTTGAAACTACTATTTCTATTTGTATTATTAGGAGAACAAAATGGACCATACGTAATTCAATAAAATAATATAAAATAAAAAAATGTTGTACATCTATTATTTCCTTATAAAACGAAAGAAACTTTTGGAACTACCTAATACTTCGCTAGTGATCCAACGATATATACAAAATTATATCAAGGGCTTTTTAAATAAATTTTTGGTACTAAAATAATTTGTAAGAAACTCGAGGTTCAAAAATAGTAAGACTTTTTTAATCGAAACAACCAGAAAATGGGAATAATGCCGTTTTTCTACACCTAATAAATTGACCAATTATTGTTACGAAGAAAGTACGAATATATGTTCGGTTTACTTTACCAGGGTGTATCCCGATTCCATTTCGTTCTGGGCGAAAAATAAATCGTTCGGAGCATCGAGCGCTCCATCCACCATTGTAGAAGATGAACAGCTCTATTCGCGAGAAACAGAAGCCGCCCGAACCCGAAGTTCGCGTTCATTTTCCGCGATTCCAACGAACTTGCATCGATCCGAACTACTTGGAGTAATACGGATACCAGGGTTACATGGTCGAAACTCGATGCGCGATCTAACAAAGTCGACTGAATGTTCGTCGAACGAAAAACTCGGGCAAACTCGTCGAGAAGACTCCAGGAGCAGTGAATGGAAACGGAATAAGAATAATGAAAATAAGGGGGAACTGTTCGGAGGAGAGTGGTTTGCCACTCGGTTTGCAGAGAAGGACGAATAGTCAGCGAAAGAAGTGTGTAATTATCCTCGTAAATCCATCGGACATTTCGCGAAAGGGAGGGAAGAAAGCGAATCGTAAAACCGGGACGAATAAATGAAGAATCTAACGGACATTTTCACGCCCTTTGGACAGCACTTTGTCGATAGCCGAGTTGGTTGGATCGCTCGTAAATTCTTATTATAATTGGCATGATTGTAGCCACGGGAATTCTGATTGGCTGGCATAGCCAAGTTATTCGCTAGTTTGAAAAGTTACCGCCATCTCCATAAATCGTTTCTGGTGACGGTGGACGACTATGGAGTCTCGCGTGGCTGGAACTCGTGAAAATGGGGTTGAAATGCAAAAAAAAGAAGACTGGAAAATAAAAAAGGGAGGAAGACAGGAAGGAAAGTTGGAATAGAGGGTAGAAAAGGATTTTAATGTTGGAATGATGGATTTTCTTTCATTGTCGCGAAATAGGCTTCTGTTGGAAACTAGTCTAGTTCGTCGCAACGTCTGCAGTTGACTACAGAACGCTAACAGTCTCGTTAAGATCGCATCTCGCCGTAATACCAGAGTTGATATTTTACAGTAGATAAATTACGCTGATACCAGGGAAGATGGGATAGCAATTTTTTGCGGCTACTAGGGGATAAATCGGTGCTGGATTGCGGGAGTAGATCTTGCTTTATAAACTCGCTAATATGTTTACGACCAAACGATGAATATGTTTTGATCGTTATGGGAGAAACGAAAGCCAATGGAACTTGTGCATGATGTCTTGCTGATTTGAGCGGACGATTCTGAGTGTCATAGAACTTACGGGTTTTTGATTGTAGTTTGTGATTTTGGTTTTTAGTTGCTTCGATCGTTACCACATTTTTATTTAGAGGAAAATATTTCATGTTATGTAGTTCATTAAAAAAAATTACAAATTTGTAATTTTGATCAAAGCTATGGAAATATTGATTCTTTCCCTGATTATTTTACATCCCGTAAGTTATTTTCTGGTACATTCGCCCAACAGTTCTCGTGGTTATTCCGTAGGAACATTGAATCGTGACCGAATTTCGTTACAAAATTACTTCTCGTAGTCGCATTTATGTACGTGTTCGTTCTATCGCGGTGTTTTCCGTATGTGTTGATTGTTTAATTATTAAAAATGAGGTCGTGTATTGCGGAAGCACGCACCCCTATGCATGCTTTGTGAAGAAACAATACTCATCCGTCCATAATTCGCCGTCATAGAAGGAAAACCAGAAACGGCGCTGTTTTCACGTATTTCTCAAAATGACTTATTTTTCGGACCAATGCTATACGCGTACTGTAAACGGTGTATTATATTTACGACAAATCCAGTCTCTCAGTATCGCTATATAAAAAAACAAAAATCTTCGTCTCTGCTGGTGTTTTTCTTCCAATATTTTTTCAACACGTCCCGTCAGCACTATCAACATGTATCGTCTGCAAATATTTTTATTGGCTGTTTTGATTTTGCTGCTGGTGTTATTACGGTTGTCCATAAAATCAATTCGATTAAAATTATCAAGCTTGATGAAATTCTTGGAAACAAGGATTAAATTACTCGGAACTTAATAATTTTATAATTAGTAACCCTGTAACACAATCATCTATGTTATATTCTAATTTCATAATTAATTTCATAATTAATGATATATGACACACAATGTTTGTTATGTAACTACAAAATATTATAAAATATTCTATTAAACGCACATGTGTTTAGATACTCTCGTAAACGAGTGTATATTATTTGCGGACTATTCTAACACAAACATACCTAATATCACAATCTCAATCTTCTTTCCCACTAACTGACACCGCACTGCACTTGCTACACATAATCGATCTGATTTTCTCAGTAGCCACTACCAATAGTAAGTATTGGTAGAAAAAATGGACTAAAGAGGAAGCAGGAAGAACGAGAAGAGAAACGTGTTCTCAATGTGTTACGAACTTCTCTGTGGAAGTGGCCGTTTGCCTTGTGCGTTCTTTTTTGGGGGAAGAAAACTTGCCGAACGGCAGAGAGTAGCTCGTTTTCAAGCTTTTCCATTTCCACTTCACTCTGTCGGCTGTTTCACGACTCCCCGATTCAGCGAGTCGCGCAGCTTGCCATGGGTTTAACGTTCTATGCTTCGCGGAAGTGCATTTACCTATTGTTCAGCTCGCTCGTCTTTCGTTGGGATTTCAAGAATCGACCAATCTTCGCCTCTGCTCGTGTGTAAATTGTCTCCCTGTGTGCCACGTATCGAATTCATATTCGAGAGTATAATCGGATGTAGCTGATATTTGAATCTGAAGCCTCAAGCCTCCTTTAATCTCAAACATTTTTTTGACGTCATGATTTGAAAATACTGCTCTTTGTTTTTAGACGTTATCGTTCGTAAGATTCTTGTTGAGCTTTCGTAATTCTGCGTTGTTAGAGTGATATTTGAAAGGATATTTGTAAAATCGTTCGTATATATGCACCTCAAAAAATAAAACTATTTCTTAAAGATAATAAAAGAAATTTATAATAGAAATGTTATGTATTCGCTTTTTAGGTATTAGTTATTTGTTGTTGTTTGAATATTTTCTATAAAATTTGAGTCTATCAAAGCTTCGTTCTATATTCCTAATTTTCACATATCATACGATATTCTTCACACACACAAATATTTTTTACATTTACAATATTCCGATGACGTGAATGCAAACGATTAATAATTTTAAAACGTACAGTTTCATTAGCTGTGCAGGGTAAAAAAATATTATATATATTAAATTATATAAAATGAAGTGAGCGAGCCTCCCGGTGTACGTATGGCATTCCTCTGATACCTGCATCTGTTTTCGTGCGAATTTGTGACTAAAATTGGATACTGCATCAGACTGATAAATCATATTCGTCCTTATCAAAACGGTAATCACATAAACTGGCGTACAGTGCCGCTCCGATACGTTTCATTTTCCTCGTTCGGTTCAGGCGTCTAATAATTTCATATCTGGCGTGAAATCATTCAAATGGAGATATTAAAGCACGAAGTGTATAATATCAATAGTAAGCTGATTTATTATTATTCTTTTAATTTTTGAGAACGTTTGTAGTAAGAAGATAGAAAGTAGGAACATAAAGAACTTCAAATATACTTCTTTGTAATTATCTATTACGCGGTACATTTAATTTTATGTACTTAAACGTAATTAGAACTGTATCACGCGTGGAATTTTTCGATTGTATTTCTCCAACAGTCGACTAATTTTTCGAGCTTCGCGAAACAAGGGTTTAAAGTTTTAGCGCATTTCATGAAGAGGAAAATTACTTTAATGTTGAAGGGAATTCCCTGTTATTTAGCCAGAATTCTATCGCTGGTGATATAATTCAACTTTATACGAAATATTGGAGTGGTCTTGAAAAAGTATATAAATTACATATACTTAAAATACATAAAACTATATAAAATATTTAAAGTAAATTACTCATTATAATATTTAGTATATAAAACGAGTCTCTACTCGTGTTCCATTTCTTTAATTTTATTTATGGTAGCATAATTTGCATAGACATCCGTACAATGAAAAATCGATATTATTTTCCCATTGAATAAATATATGTATCGCTTTGAAGTACATAACGATTTAAATTACATATTCCAAATTTATCCAATAAAAGTATAATCATGACACCGTCGTACATACGCATACATCGTACTTGTTACAATCGAACGATGCAGCGTTGTTCGATATGCCTTAACGACAAGAATATCAATGCTGTCCAAAGGATAATTGTATAAATTAGCTGAATCACAGATGGCACGGTACTGTTTACGTTGCAAAGCAGCGGATTTCGAAGTGAATTTCAGCTCGTTCGATTTGCAGTCTAGTTAATAGATGTGAAATTATCCGAACGCAGAGTCGCACACTGTTCGGCCGTCGCATTTATTGGTTGCGATTGATGAGATGGGCTCCGTAATACGTGGATAACTTCGCGAATGAAGCGTGCATCGTGTGTCCCCGGGACTGATTATCAATTGTCAGTTCCCAATTGTTGTCCTATGATCGATTGCGTGTCGGCTGTAACTGAAATGGTTATAATAATCCGTTAATGACACAGCTGCACGCATAAATCCTGTTTGATTGCGATTTAATTTAAAAGGCCTTGTGACAGAAGTCTAAATAATTTTGGTGATAAAATTAAACAAAGCTCGTTTTTCGTTTACGAAATTATTATTACACATATTTCTACGGTATTCGATTGTAAATGCATATAACGTTTGTTTTTTATTTGATTGAAAATGTTGTACATGAATTTTTAATTGGAAATATTGTACATGACTTTCTGAATTTTTGGATATCTAGATAATAATTTAATGTTATTTATATCTCAAATTTTTTTAAGAATTTAAAGAAACTACCAACTATGTCGTAAGATCTATTAAAACTTTTTGGTACTGATATAACTTCTCCTCGTCTATAAATATCTTTTACCTTTATATCGACCACTCGTTTCAATTTCATCAACCGTACTTTGTCTCCTGAACTTTTCTCCTTCAGCTTTCTTCGGTTTATCTTCGATGTACTCATTTCATCCGTTTGAACACGCTTGTCTGTGGTTTTGTCCAAGTTTCCACCCTCTAATACAATTCTCTATTTCTTCGATGTCGTGTCGTCGACCTTGTTTTCATTATTCGCGTCTTTTTTCCTTGCTACCCTGTCTATGCTACTGTCTTATCTATTTTTATTTCTCTCTAGATATCACGACCTTGTAATTTTTTCCGAGAAGAAGAAAAAACGGTTGCCTTGTTGCTCCTTTCTCTTCTTGACAATCGCGTTTCTCTAACGTACCGGCTGTAGACAATGAAATTTTTTAGCCGAATACCTGCCATGTTTATTAAATTTCCTTCCTCATTTCCACGACTGATGATTGTGATCATGCGCGGGTTTAAATCAGTCAATCCTGTGATCTTTTATTATTACGTTTTGTACTGATTATTTTTTATTTTATCTATGCTCGTAATTAGCATATACAAATTTTTACGAACAACATAATGCTTTTGCTCCGAACACTAGTTCTCATCCAAATCAGCAGCATTCAAATGACAAATGATCTATGTGGCAAAATGAACATAAATGTGTTTTCTATTTCCATTGAAAGACATTCTCTCTTTTGGCATTTACATCGCTTACTAAATGTTTCAACTTCTCGTTTCTGACCATATTTTTCGAACCAATTTCGATTACAAATGCGATATTAAAGCACAGCTTTATTCTCATTTGTTCGATTATTATTTCCATAATGGCCAATATCCGATCAATTAGATTTATTGCAACCAGTTAAAGTTCAAAATCCTATTCACCATAATGACCAGAAGTTTCCGACGGAAATTAAAAGTATCTCGTTGTGTAGTCATTTCAACACTTAATTGCTATTAGAGTTTGGATAGAGTCATAAAATATGAGTCTGCAATGTTTTATTTTCAGTGGATTGTTTGCATTCAATGCATTAACATTGCATTTTCTGTTCAATTTTGGTCGCAAATAGTGACCTGAAATCCCGAATTCTTGAAAGAATGTCTGTAATGATAGAAATATTTGTTGGCTTTCTATCAAAAAATAAAATAAAGAATGGACGGAAAGTTCTTCGTAAAAGGGGAATAGTAAAATAAATATTGAATTATGCTCCTATCTTTATAATAGCTCAAAATATTTGTGCGTGTTTCTCGAGTCTCGCAGCATCATTTAAGCTTGGAATTTTTAAATATGGAGAAGAACGACAGAAAGAAAGAATAAATTAATTTCTACTTTTAAGTGAATCTCTATAAAACAAAAAACTTAATTTTACTCAAATATTTCCAATAAATTATGTTAGCTATATAGTTTAAGTTATATTACATACCTAATCGTATACATTAAATCATTGGTCAGTAATATTTTGTCTCTTTTAGCTTTTGGGAATTCTCAAAGGTTTCAGACCTCCACCATTCTGTCCTTACCTATCCAAAATTTCCGCTGTCTCGGCAAAACGTTTCCATATGTGTCGCTTCGTCGTGTTGGGAACACGTGCATCAGTCACGAGAATTCCGCTTTACGGTCTGTATGTATCCCTCTGGACAATACTCGATGGACTAATTTTATTGTCCGTGAATACCGCCCACCACACAGGCTACGCCGTAATTCGTCGCGGTTCTACATTTGGGTTCAGGTAGCCCGTCGAAAGTCCAAAAACCATTTACACAGTGATATAAAGGAAAAGAGGCATCGTCCGCGTGGTCGTACTATAAAGAAAATTTTATTTCTGGTTGGTATAACGTCGACAGAAATTAACTGAAGTCCCACTTAACGATCTCTCGCTTTGCTTCGTTCTAAAGGATGTAGAAGTGTTCCTCAGCTCGAAACTATCGTATCACAATTTAAAAGATAGCCGACCCGTGAAACGCCTCCAGGTTCCACGTACTCTGTGCCGGGTGGTGTACTCTTCTTCTTTCCAGGGTACTTTGAGTGGCTTGAAAAATTGTTAGCGCTAAAAGGCCGGAGCGGGCGGTCCCTCTCGTGCCTGCTCGAAATCCACGCGGAATTCGTGTTGAATTCTCCGAGCGATCCCCGCAAAAAATCAACGAAAAATCCAAAATGCAAGGGACAGACGGACTCGTTGAGGACTACGCTTTCTGGCAACCGGGCGAAAATGAAATTAAGAATCTACGGTAGCGTCACAGGCTGGTTTAGTTGGCTGACTGCTGGTCCACGGAAGCATATTACATTTCTACGTAGGAGGAGGTAGCCTGGAATACAGTAGGGAGATATATTGTAATAGCTCGCGCAGGAACGTCCTTAAAAGTCGTTGAATTTACATCTTGTAGTAGCGGGGCGCCAAGTTTCGCGGAATAAGGCGCATCTTGCAATGCCGGCCAATTGTCCTTGGGTTATTCATATTAGCCTTCTCCCCCTTTTCTCTGATTTTCTTCCCTTCTTTCTTTTCGTTCCGTAATTTAGTTATTAACCCTGAACCCTGATGGGGCACAGTGGATTTCCGAGACAGGTTGGAGGATTTCTGTGGAAATTTACCAGTAGATAATAGGAATATTATTCCTTTTGTGATTAAGCTTTTCAAATTTTTTAATTTTGTTTTTGTGTATAGCTCTATTTTTGGTATTTGGTATGGGTGAGCTATGTGCAAAATTATCACAAGTATAAGTGTGAAAGTAGAATCTCTATTTATTTGTATACTTGTCCTTACTCTAAATTTTAGAATTTAACTGTCGTATGTTGTTAACGTCTACACACGTATGTACGTGTAATCCATAAGAGAATTGAACAATTACAGGGATGATTTTTGTTGTGTATTATTAACAACATATTTTTGTGTTGAAGATAGTTTTTTTAATGATGTGTTTCTATAAAAAGTAGCTGCCTGATAAAAACGTACAGAATTTAAGTAATATACAAAACATATAAAGCATCAAAAGTAAAATATTAGATATAATATATTTAACAAATAAAACATCTATATGTATTTTCTACTGCTTCCTTCTTGATAGAAATATGAAATTGTATAGATATTGCCAATCTATTATATAATTTACTGCAATCTGTTATAGTATATATGTAATAACGTTATCGGGAAACAATACCGATTTTTACTAACTCCTTCGAAGCGACTGACATCGAAACAAGTAGTTCAATAAAAGCGACGTGTTCAGCGTGCTTCTGACCTGAGCTGTCGCACGCTGCTCCACCAGAATTTAGTAATTAATCTGGCTAGTAATTCCATTAGATCAGCAGATACGTTTAGGGCTACTGTTACGGTTAGCCTTCTAATATTTGCTCATACATAAAAACGACAAATAGAAAACAACCGTTGCAGCGTTTCCATGAAGCATGAAATCGAAGCACTGTCCGATCGTTAAACCAAGAGCTCTTCCTTAAACGCTACGAATCGTTGTATAACATAAAAAGATATTTCGTGAGACAATCATTGGACTCTGTCAAATTTTCTCTGTTGGCTAAAAGTATTAAAAATCACAGACGTGAAAGAGATTGTTCAATTTTTTAAGATTCACGAAAAAAATCAACGATCAAGTGAAGGTATAAAACAGATATTTTAGGACGATACACGTTTTGTAACAACGCTTTAAATTTCAACTTTATCGAAAAAATTTCGCGCAATTTTATTATTGCTTTAATCTTTAGTATTATAGTTTAAATCTGCAATATCTTTCATTCAATAATAATTTCCACATTAGCAAAAACTAATCCGAAGTTGTCAAAGCTGGTCATATTTTTGCACGAAATATTTATAACTTTAGATCGTATGCCCTGAACAAGATCCGAGATCTTCCTGCAGATATCTCAAATTACATATCTCATTCCCCAAAACATCCCTAAACTTTCTTGATCAATTTTACGACCACGTTACATCGTTTTTATCTGATACGTAAAACTAGAAATCTGCATCCTTTAGTTCGATAACTAATTTGGTAGGCTGGCTTTTAGTCGCGCATCTTGCGTCAACCTTTTTCATTCGATGGCCGCATAGGCAGAGCAAAGCTTCGAAGAGTTGTTCGCTTTCAGTCGAATCCGTGCATATTCGCGTACTTTCATTCAAAAGGATAACATTCAGCGGATTCTAGGGCGGTGGAAGAGACTGGTGGGTATATTAATGAGCCGAGGGTGTACACGTGTGTCGTTGTACAAGAGAGAAAGAGCAAAGACACGTTACATGTCTGGGACTAAATAAATTACGGAAGATGTTTTTAGGAGTGGATGGAAACGGATTCTGGGTATCACTCGGCTGGCCCGGTTAGCGAAATAATTTAGTAGGGTGCATGGGACTCGTCTCTGCAGATTCACTGACTATAATGTGAACTTCATTACGACCTGGATAAAATCTCTGCTAATTATGCAAATGCTCGGAATCGCGCAGCTGAAGCATTCGCATTTTACGCTAGATATTCCTTGGTCACCTGCCACGCGTTTTCTAGATCTATTCTTCCTCGTGGATCTTTGGAAAAACGTATAATGATATACCTAGTTACTTATAATTAAACTGCGGATTCTTATACAAACTCATTTTCATGAAAATACTTGGAAAGTGTCGTATTTTTTGTCCGTAACAGAAATTTGATATATTATATGAAATTGATACCTATGAAATAAAGAGAAAAGGATAGAAACAGAGGAAATAGAGCAGAATCTTTAGTATCTACCGTTGTTGGTTCTAGGATTTGGTAGATTGATTGACTTAACTCGTACCTATTAATAACACCTTCTTCGTATTTGCTTTAAGGTTAGTGATGGATTTATTTTAAAGAAAAACAGAATACGATTGAAGATCGATTAAGAGAGTTCAATGAAGATTATACATGATAGCAAATCTCATCAAATATTTGTGTAAAAATAGACTATTTAGGATTTGTTTTCATCTGCATATTGGATCTATGAACAAAATTCACACGTTGTTCGTGACGAATTAAATTGAATACTAAAAAAAGAAGCACTCCAATTAATCCACGAAAATGGAATTTCGAGTGGAATACTTTGACAAAAAGAACCGTATTCTCTATTTGTTCACCGATTCCGAACATCGATCTAATAGTACAGCCATCGTATGGAATAGATTTTTCACAGTAAAACGTATAACGAAATATTCGCAGAAAATTAAAAACAAAATGAGCAGAAGAGTAAAAAACAGGACGATAAAATCGTGGAGTAAATTTTTCGACGGATGTTTTTGCGGTATTGATTCTGGAATTTTGTTCGTTCACGAATATTTATCGATCCGAGCGTCGAACTGATAAAATTTTATTGCTGCCTCAACGGAAAGTTGAAATTACGAATTTGGCGTTGAGTTTATGTAGGTTGATTCATCAAAAAGTATTTCTTCCAATATATTTTATAAATTAATATCGTGGGTAACATTAATAAGACAGGAGCGAATAGGTCGAAGTGACAAATACATTTTTATACACACTGTTTCTGACAAAATTTTTTAAATTTCCTCTTTACGTTTTGAAATTGAACAATTTTTTGAGAAGAACTTATAGATTCGTATTAAATATATAGTTGCCGAATGCACCTTCCAGTTAAATTATTAAATTATTTTGACATTTATATCCATTTTATAAATATAAGAATAAAGCAAAATTCTTTTATTAGCTATTATAAGCTATTATAATTATTAATTCAAACGTAATTAATATTAAAGACCTAGAACCAAAACTTTCGATATAATTTATTCTATTCCATAAACAATATACTATCTCTTCTAAATCGATACACTTGATCGATACGTGAAAAACAAATACGGAGAAACTTTATTCCCGCGAGATTCGTAAACGCGTCTCTCCGATATCGAATGTAATACTTTTGCGTTACGTTTAATCCCTGGGACGCGTCAAAATAATTTACGAGGTGATAGACTTGCGTTTTGGAACTGGGCCAATGGATATGGGCTATAGGAGAGAATACGAACAGAAGGTAGTACAGGTTTTGGATGGAGATACGTGTCTATAAATTTCGAATTAAAGGAATCATACGAAACTGGACCGAAATGAAGACCGTATTTCTAAGCGGCTTTTTTTGGACCATTAGCATGTGTATTTCAACATTTCATAGAACTTTTCTCTTTTGTTGATTTTCTTACTTTTTGAACAATATACATTGATGTTACACGAAATAATTAACGTGTAATTAACATATTATTGATTGGCTATGACTATATTCAAATTTATATATACCAAATATTTACCTAATTACTAAAGTATGAAATTATGTAAGTTGTCATTATAACGTTATTTATTATTTTAGATAGTATTATTTGTATACTAATTTATTTTTAATTGTGCACACAAATAAAATCATTGCAGTGTTTCACATCTTTATTGAATTTTTTTATTCAATTTTTGTATAAGGTAATTGATTTTAGTAAAACAAAAGAATAAAAAATTTTTTATAAAATCATTAGTGTTTTTTATTCTTTACTTAATACAGAAAAAGACAGATAAACGGGCTCACTAGTTAGAGCTACGATAAGTCTGGTCTAGCTTTCCTCTGGATTTTATTTCGAGCTTTTTGGAAGTTCCCCGTTGATTCACCTCGTCATGGTTTCCTCTTTATCCTTACATCTCCCCATTGCCCTCTTTTCTCTTCGTTTCTGCTACTTTTGTTACGTTCGATCGAGTTCGGCTTGAGAACTCGCCGCGTCTCCGCTGTCAATATATCGGTTTTCTCGTGCACGGTTCTGTTCGTGTATTCCTCTCAAAGTCTGACGAATAGTCATGGTTCGATCCTCTTTTTGTTCGTTGTTGCTTGCGGACCCAGCGGGAAAACTAGCAGGCGGATGAATTTTCCTGTTCCATATACCAATATAGAGTGGCTCACGAAGGTATTTCAAACAATTACGTGAAAAATTCTTATGAATATATTATATGCATTATATGAAATTTTTCTAAATCTCATTAGCGCTGCAATAAAACACAATTATCACAATTATAGTGGTAAGAATTGGAACCAATCTGAAAATGAATGCAGAAGATACAATATAATATACATCTAGTGAAAAATGAATTTTGCTTCAAACATATACTAAGACCTCATTGAACACTGAGTCTTATTAGTATAGCGGATAATTGACTGTTCCAATATTTTTATGATTTCTATATATACCTACTTGCACTAAATATCTTGCAGTTTTTTTATTCATACATTTTCCAATTTTTTCGAACTTTACCAATGTGATTATGATAATTGCATCATGTCGTATGTGATACAAAAATTTTTCATATAATATGAAATGTACTCCGAAAAAGTTTTTGCACAAGTTTCTAGTCAATGTCTGAGGTAAAATTGTTTCAAGAATTTTTGAATTTGTTTCTAATCGACTATTGTAGTGCCCGTTATTAATTTTCGTTTATATTCTATTCTATTCTATTATGTTCCATTCTCTTTTATCATGGTTAGCTTTGGACTATTTTGATATTTTTATAGCTTTTCGCAGTTAGCGAACATGTCTAAAAACACGATGAAGGAAATCGATTCAAATTTCAATTACCGTACGTATAGCAAAATTGTCGTTAGCGTCCATAACTTCCGAATAACTAAAAGTAATAACTTGTCGTAATAATTGTTTTGCAAGGTTTCGCAGGTCGTAGCTTCATTGTTAAGACATTGGAAAAAGCCTTCGTGGAGATAGAAGAAAAACATTGGGGGTAATTAAGTTTTCAGATAGGAAATTAATGAATTAAGTAGTGAAAAGAAAAGATACTTCGGGTGCTTTATTGATGAAAATATATCACTTAAGAAGGAATTTCAGCTTAAAATTATACCGACTCCGATAAATTTTTAAACGTATTGTGCGAAATCTCGTCTAAATGTTAGAATACAGTATTTTAATTGTTTTATAAAATTTCTTGGTATTTCTGTATGTTAAAATTTTAAAAGTGACATAGTAATGAAGAAGGATGTTACATCAAATTTATGAAATATATATTTGTTTATCAAAATTTCTATTAAACACTAATTATTGATATTATATAACATTCTAGCTATGACAATATAGCCTTCCTAAATGCCTAATTTTAAACCAACAAATTACCAATAAAATAAAATTTCCCAACATAAGAGAGATTAACATAATCAATATCAGACCATAATAACAATAAACATTTCATCGAAATCTAAAGAGTCATGGTCCCTAATTGAACTAGAACTTCTTCCGAGTTTGTCGATATTTAATCTGGCAGTAGGTAGCCCCGTCTCTGCAAGGGAGCTTCTTAATCCCCGCATTATCCGGCGTGACTTCGGGCTAGGCTGTGTCTTCCTTTCAGCCTCTTATCCAGCCGCTGCTGGAACAGAACGTTTCATAAATCCTGCTGCGAGAGATAAGTGGCCCCTGAATGTCTTTCGTCCTGACGCAGTTCTAGCCAGTTCACCACTAGCCTTTGGGTCTTCTCAGTGTTTTGGGACGGTTAATTGGAACGGAACGCACGACGGTGCAGCTATTTAGCTTCTTAATCAGAAGTTCTAATTTTCCGCATGTTACTATACTCTGTAATTCTCCCCCCGCCCCCTTCTTTCTTTTTATCTCGTTCTCTCTCTTTCTCAGTTTTCTTGTATTATGAATTTGGCAAAGTGAAAAGTTTGACTAATCAGAGTCTCAAAATTATGGAGTACGTATTCGATTCGTGTTACTCAAACTTGATTAAGAGAACGTTCAACTTTGATTAAACTTGATCAGATTTCTACGGTGTCGCAAAGTCACGTCGCTTGTTTTCGATGTTAACTCGGTTTTACGTCACTGTGAATAAGCGCATCTCCCATTTCCCTCGATTCGATTTCAGTCGTGGTGTCGATTTCTACTTCATTCGATTAACACCCTGATTCACTAAACTTTCACCCTTAACTTCGTTGCCAGTCGCTTATTCGAGAATGCTGCACAGGGAGACTGAAAAATGTTTCCTTTGGGTTATTAATATTGTTACATCCCTTTTTTCGTTAATGCATGTATACAATCATATATATATATATATATATATATATATATATATATACACACACACACATGCATTAACGAAAAAAAAGGATTTATATAATAGGATTTATAAGGATATAAAAGGATTTATATAATATAATAAGGATATTATATAATAAATTATAAAATAAATTATAATATCATTATTTATATTATATAATTTTATTTACAAATTCAATTATAATTTTAATTAATGTTGTAATTTTATTTGACGTTTCAAAAAATAGATTTATTTTTTAACAAAGACTCTTCTCTGATTAAAATTGTATCGCATCTAGAAAAACAAATGTGAATTTCAGTAACAGCGCAAATGTGTTAATAGTCGGCTGTATGATTTCAAAGAAATTATTTAAATTCTACAAAACATCAGTGGGTTAATTGAAAAGATAAAACATAAAACGATGAAATACAACAGTGAAATCAAACGATTAAATTAAATATAAATTTTAAATATTGCGAGAAATCAGCAACGACAGAACGATACAATCGATCGGTTGTTAAACTGCAGCGCAATAGCGATATCCTAAGGAAGGATTACTCCGTTAAGACCAGCTGTTCGGATAATCTCGTGGCACGGTCGATGATATGAAGCCATAAACGCGATAAAGAGTTGAGCAGATCCCTGGTCTTACGTTCGACGGTGTCACGAATTGCGAGACATAATCATAGACATCGATCCGATACCTCAAGTACTCTGCAGTCGTTCAGTATCCTTGGATTTCGATACCACCTAGTTGCTGAAATCGTTCAGTCTGCAATTTGTGAGGCATTCGTCGTTATCACGTCGAGACTTTTACATATAAACGATAAGGTTGTTCAATGCTCCTCCATTGTAAATCATGTTTGATCTCCTTTGCAAAGATGTCGGTGTTAATGGCTTGAGAAAATTGTTTATGGGATGCGTTTTATTCGCAGTTCTGCTTATTCGTAGTTTTTCAGATGAGTTGCTCTTTCGTGCGCGTAAGATGTGCATCTTATGACAATGGAAATGGAAAGAATGGACTAGATTTGTTGGAAAGTTTAGAAGTATTTAGATTAATAGACATGAATTTGTTATATGTTAATAATAGAAGTAATAATAGAAGATCGAATTTATCGAAGATTTATTTAGAGATATTTATAAAAATTTGTTTAGAAATACGTAGGAAAATAATAATCTTTTTTAAGAATGCATAAATACATAAAATGATATTTTTAAAGGTAGAATAATTTCTTTTTACAAATGTCAGTTATTCATTACTTGGCTTTAATGTACTCCTTTTTCCATGACATTCACGAAATAACGAAAGCATTGCTTGTTTCGCATTTGTATCAGTCTAGTTGATACTCATTCATGACAGCGACGGGAAAGCCAACATTACACGCATGTCGAGCACTAATTAGGTTACCTGACACGTAACAGCGTGTGCTGCGAGACACGCATCTGTTCCGTTGAAACTTAACCACGTTAACATGTGATCCAACGGCCACGAATTTTTCTCTGTGATATGATAAATGCATACCGTTATTTCGGGTTTTCATTTCTTTCGTTTACTATTTTCCGTGTATTTCCCTAGTTTGTAGCATTTGTTTCAAGATTAAATGATATAATTATGATATATGATAATTATGATAATTACGATATAATTATCTAGCAATTTTCCAACCCATCAAAGGACACATTTTATCCTTTTCAAGTGGTAATTTTATCTTTTGATTCGTTGTTCATCTAACATTTTCCGACTGATTGTGTTCAAAGCTTATTGTTTACTTCTTACAATACTTAAGAAATATTAAGAAACAAACAGAGCTCAGAGATTTGCTCTCACGCCGAATAAAACGCATGAAATTACAAAATCATAAAATTTCGAAAGAAATCTGATTAATTGACGAATGATAATCACCTATCACCATAGATATTCAATTCCCCAAATTCGTTAGACCTGTAGATTCGTAATCGACTTGTAACTGTTGTTACGCGAATCTGTTCAATTAGATCTCGAATGTTTCCGCATATTTGATAACAGCATCTTGTCAGTTGGTATCGCGACAAAATTGCCCGGACGGCAGCTTTCAATTTCGCGATTCAACCGAACAACGTTCCCCCGGTACGCTAACACGGTGCACGCGTAATAGGTGTACAACGTGTACCGGACTTCCGTCATATGTTACTGTCAGCGGCATCGCGTATTTACATACACAGCTGCGTTTCACATACGTACTTTACGTCACCGTCGCGCCGACGACGGAAGCTTGGATTTTCGCGTGTTATCACTGGGTATACTGCGAGGTGTAAACGCGGCGCGTTAAACCAGCTCATAGATCGTCAATGGATTTAGTCGTTCATAGCCGATGAGTCGATGGTAAGTCGATTATTCAACTTGCATAAAGGATTTCCGGTTAAACTTCGAATTACAGTACCGATATTTTCATAATTTAGTACGTTTTTTTTTTCGAGGCTAAGAAAGTATTCGGGAAATTAAAATTTTTCGTAAGCAATGTAGCTGTGTCGGTTGTTTGGTTTAAGTTTTTCATTATTTGAATCGCTTAAAGTATTTTCTGTTAAACTTCGAATGACGGTTCAGATATTTTTAGAAACAAAATTTTTCTCGAGCCTGAGAAAATAAAAAGGAAGCGACTTTTTTTACAATTCTTATGACGTGAAGTATGATATGTAATACGTTTCAGACTTTTCGAGAAGTTTGTTCTCGAGTTTGCTTGTGTATCCCATGTGTTCAAGTGTAGTATGAAATAATCCATTTTAATTTGTAAATGGATGTATTTCGGGAGAGGCTTTCAGTTGGAAAAATTGAATATGCGAGGATTAAAGGAACACGAAGAGGATATTAGAATATCAAGGAGAATGCTCGATGGCCTAAGACGCCAGGATATTTTTAACGTCGTTTGTCGCTTCTTAAACTAGAATACTTCGGATATTTTCTAGGAATTGAAAAATCTGCAAGTAGATTTATCGTAGCAAGTATTCCCTCATTTTAACATTAACAACATAGTATCAATATAGTAGATTACAATTTTATTTTTCCAAAATTTCCTTTCACCTAGATGTTTTTTAAAAAATTATTTCAGTATCAAACTATTTCTAAGGGGCGTCGATATATAAATTATTAGGGAGAAAAATTTTCAATTCATTGAGTTTTAGTTTCGTTCTCACAGCGTAAAATATCGTAAATAAAATGAGAACTCCTTGACCTAATTGTATTGTTTTATAATACATATTGTATATATGAATTCCACTGCTATATATATTTTTAAATTTCAATTTAGGATCTTTATTATTCATCAATTATTATGCAAATGAAATTGGATCTCTTATGGAACACACAACCAAGTAAAACTTTTTCAAAATAATCTTTGATTGCTTTTCAAGTTTAAAACCCGTGCGTTAGTTGTGAGTTAAATTAAATTGTCACTCTCATATCCACAGTGAGGAACCACGCGATGCGTTACTTTATCCCCTTCTTCTTCGTATAAATTTCGTATAGTACTTTCAGTCTGATACACATGAGAAATTCATTTAGTCGAGTTTTCGCGGTTTGCCCACAGTTTCACGGGTAGATTCATCTTAGCGCGAGTTCGTTAGACGCGGTGCTCGTCATAAAACCGCCAGAAGGTTATTGTGCTGTTTCCGTTTTACAAATTTACTAGCGCCAACGCGGATGATGCAGTTAGTTTTTATGTCGCTTGGATCGTTCTTGACACAACGAAGCGCTCTCAACGAACAATTGGTAACGTTCGTCAAATTTTCCTCGGGTTATTCAACAAATTACAGCCATCGAGTTGTAATTTTCCCATACAATAATTTTCTTTGCCAAGAATTTTTACTTTTGAAACCTAAAATGAAGGATATACCGAAAAATAAGCAATGTTCATTTTCAATGTACTTAATTTTAATATATTTTAGGTAATTAATGCATTTTATTGATGTGGACTAGCATTACACTATCGTAAAATTAGAGGAAATTTGATAATACTAGAAAATTAGAAAATATTACAAAATAGAATTCTAATTATTGGATTTAGTTGTTAGAAATTATTAAAACTTGCGCTGTTTGTTGGACGACTATTTGTTACTGACAAAGCCTTTAAGCTTCCCTGAATTCGATACGAGAACCACGGTTTAGCGTGGAAATGCAATCTTGAAATTTATTAGTTATAAGGCAGGAATTAATGGTCTAACGTTAATGCGTTGGCGAAGCGGTTGCGTGTTTTGGTTACGATAATAGATACTGCAAAGAATAAATAGAGCCGGGCTACAGTTTCGACAAATTGGATAGTATCGCGATTACGTCCCCGCGAATTATTATAGAAATAGGTCACAGACCTTAATGAACGCGATGTTACGAAACTAATTTAAATTTTACCCGTTATTCCTTTGCACTCTTAACGGACTAAACGATTATTTCCGTTGCTGGATAATCGGTTTCGTCTCTGCGCAACCAACTCGGTTTTAACGTTCTGTGATCCTCGGAATTACAACTTCTAGTATCCCTTAGGCTCAATTTAACTTTTGCTTCGATTATAATGCTGGGTAAGTTTATCGAAAATAACTATATAATAGAAAGTCAGATTCTGACGAAACTTTATTGCTTCGTAAAATGTTCAAGAATGTTTTCGGTCTTAAATATGGTATGTTTAGTTTAAAATAATCGATAGAAGTATGAAAGCATACAACTTTCATCTTCGAAGATTAAACTGTATTTCAAAAAATCTCAGTGTATTTAATCTTCAAAGTTTAATTTAGAAAGAAACTCGAAGATGAAATTTTGCTTAAATCGCCAATGACCCACTTTGCTTATGGCGGGCCAGTTTTCCTTCAATGAATAAATTCGTAATTACCAAATTAAATAATTCCACCAATAACATTCCTATACGCTGTTAGCTATGACTGTTAGGACACTTATCTATCTGTTGTACATTCATTGAAAAACTGAGACAATATATATGCACGTTTTGATTCAACTAGTACTAATCCCAAAAATTTTAGAATCTAATTGTATTAAAGTCGCGGAGTTAAACAGAAACGGTAACGGATTTTATTAATCGCGAACTGAACAAACACAAAGAACCAGAAACATTGATATATCTTAGGAGAATATTCAGTTTGAACAAAGAGGTATGCCTTGCTCAGATCCGATTTAATTATCTCTTGAGAGAAATTAAGATGCTCGTTAATACCGCGACACCAGCGTAGGATTATAAAACAGAGCGGATTGCACGAGCACGGAAGACACATCCTTGGATAATGGGTCGCTATTGTGTCTAGAGAGCGACATCGCAACCAGTGCATTACTATACGCGTTTACATATCTGGCGGGCCTTCTGGCGCCGTGATTACGGCAGACTGATGCCAGTAATTTCTCAAGAGAACTGCCCACTTACGAAAGTTTCTTCGTGGCAGGCTGACTTATAGTCCTGAACTTCCGATCCTCTCTCTGCCATTCTGCAATGGAACGCATCTCAGCGGATTACGCTTTTGTACACGACGCAACCATTTCGCCTATAATTGCCCTAATGATAATAATCGATTCAGTGCACACGATTGCTTCCTAAATCCGATAATCGCCGAATTAGGCGATGTCTAACTTAGGGTTGTTAATAACGATTATCAGAAATATATACATAATTTATTGGTGACTATAGAGGTATGGTATAGGTACAATTATGATGGTGTTCATAAAACGCGAGGTCAATATTTTGTACACTCGTAAGTTGCAGCGAAATTTGTCAGAATGTTTAACTAATTTGCATAGCTTTTATTTACATGATTGTTTGTTATTTGTATTCTGAGGTAATATACGTAATATAATAAATCTAGCAAGGCTCTGTAAACAAAACTTAAGTAATGCTGGATATTAAAGCTTAACATTCATGTGAAATCTCATAAAAGAAAGTATTATTTTATGCTTTTTATCTTAGCTTCTTTTATGGAAATTCATAATGTTTTACATTGTATTACCAATGAAAACTGGTACAATGTGCATGTACCTACTGTACTACTTTATTTTATGTGTTCAATTACAGTTTACAATTTGTTTTATATGCTTGTTTCAAGGATAATACTATTATATTACGAGGATTATTAGAAAACCTTAAAAGTTAGAAAATAGCAAGATCCCTTATATTCTCTTATCAAAGAAAATGTCAATTCCCTTTAAACGAGAAGGAAGTATAATTGTATTTTATGAATGCATTGTCATCAGAAATGAAATATCATTAAACGATTGTACTATCAAGCACTGAAAGATTCATAATATCCTTTCACCACAGGAAGTATCGATCGCATTTTAAACGAGAGAAAAGTGCAATCGCATTTTACAGGTGTATTATCGTTAAAAATTAAATACTTTTGAACTAGGTACTCAATTTTTTTCTACCATCAAGCATAAAAGCTTTACTATAGAAAATATTATTAATTCTATCTATAAAATGAGAAACTGCAATTGCATTTGCAGATGAATCATCAGAAATGAAGAAATTATCGAAGTCTTTAACTCGTTCCTCCCGCTATCACAAATTTATATTTTCAAAAATGTCATTTTTTAAATATTCTTATCATGTTGTAACACACAATGGTTATCTTATAGGAATAAGTACAATTTATACAAATTTACATGAGATTATTTTATACAGGCAAATAAATAAACATACAAATAAATAAACAACAAATAAATGAACGATTAACATAATTTTGTAGATTATAAGAGCCTGTATTACATGTCTCGTTCGTCGTAGAACTTCGCGAAGTCTGACTACCTAATTAAATCAATATCGCTGGTCTGGCAAGGATCAACCTCTGCAGAATCTGTGTAAAATCTACTTGGTGCCCGCACCAATATCAACATCTACCAGCACCATCTTTCCATAAATATTTACATTTACTCCCAGTCTCGTGTAATCGAATACCACAGCTACACTTTCGTTGCTAACGTGGCAGATTAAAACGAGAAACCCGGTTGAAGGATCGACCTTTGCAAAAGGAGAAACGGAGCGTTGAGTGAAAAATTCAGGTGAAATGCAAATCCAAGATACGTCTGACAGGATTGTTTTTTTCTTTGCGGCAGTTTTGTACGCGAGAAACGTCGTTCTCGTAAGAAATGGAGAATTCTTTTACAGTGGTCTAAACGAGCGGAGCTTTAATACACGCCTCTCGACGTTTTGCGCTCGAAGATGCGGCGAGCCACGGTGTCGACGGAAATGCTAGAGCCGCGAAATTTATGCTCCCGGGGAAATTGAAATTTCACCGACGCGGTGGAAATTTCGAAATAAGCACCGGTGCACGCGAGCGCCTTTTCTTCAGTCGTTCGTTGGTGAATTTAATAACCGGACTGTCGTGCGAAACAGGAGCGAAATCGGGCTTAATAATATCGATTCGAAACGGGAAACCTTATCCGTGGACACGTTCGAGCGAACGCGTTAATTAAATTTCCTAGCGCGCCGAACACACGTATCGTAAAACTGTTGCCACTGGTTTTGATCTTGTGATTGTGGTTTCCTCTATTTATGACGTTTAACGTTATTTATACCGACAGTAATGCAGATCGCTGTCGTCGACGTTCTTCGCGTTTTTAAATTATAGCTTTCTGTCGACGTCGATCTGGCGTTTGGAACTTTGAATCGCGTGGAAATAGAAATCTTGTCGTATTGTTATAGAATTTTGATATTGGATATATTTTTTCAGATATCTCTAAAGTCTCTTGCTTTTCGAAGTATACAGATTTTTGAAAATAAAAACCAACGAATAGAACGATACTTTTATTAAATGCGTTACCGCGTTTGAAACAATTTTCAGAGAGAATGGAATTCTAATGTTGAAGGCTTGTGCGTGTAGCACCTGGAGTGCACTTTCTACTACGGCGCTGTACATTCCACATATTTTGTTATTTTTAAATTTTTCCATAGTCGATATACGCTTTCGACGCGAATTTCTTCTAAAAGGAAATTCGAAAAATAAAATAATACTTTAATCTGAAGTTGTTACAGTTTTTAGCTATCATTAGGTGTGTTGTTATTAATTCCTAATAAATTCCATTATAGTGTAATATATAATACCAGTTGCATGCCACTCGAATATTCAACAGACTCATCTTTGATGTTATCGATGTACGCACGAGTGATTTTATAAGTCAGTCGGATGAAGGGATATTTCTTAAAAGGAAACGTAGAATCTCGTATCTAGAATGAATGGTAGTCGCAGGATGAAAACGTCAGAAAGACTAATGGTAGATTTCTTTTGCTGCATGTTTCTTCCGTCCTCCTCTCCATAGCTATTCCCCTTCGTTTTTCGTCTTCTTCCTTGCGAATAATTCTATCCTCCAGTTGAGCAAACTTTTCGAGCGTTGCCGTCTCGATTGCCTCGTTACTTTCTTCCGTACTCCTTGTACTCGATTGAAATTTTTTAATACAGAATATTTTTCGGAGAAGTTGGAAAGTTTAATTGCAGTGTGAGAAATAGGCTAGTCCTAAGTCTTTCGTAAGGATATGTATAAATATCCGAGAGAAACCGAGAAAACCTTATTCTATGGGGTTGTTCTTTCCAAAGACATGCATCACGCGTTAGGATATTTACATTTAAAGTTTCTGGACATTCCCCGCGGTGTATTAGAAGCTTATTATGAAGTTCGTTTCTTAAAGTATGACCCTCTGTTAAAAAAGTTTGATTATATTACCTGGAAATCGTACGATACAGTGGAAGCTCAGTTGGGATTTGTTCCAACGTGTCAAAGATTGACTCAGCTTCAAGTTTTTCATGTATACGCCATTCCTGATTTACATATAAAGTCGAAACTCTCGGAAAATTACGGGCGGCCCTTCTGAAATTGCGAATTATTATGACATACAGTCTAATTTAGCATATACATAACGAAATATAAGTTGAAATTGATACGTTCTGTAAAGTTTTTCGATTAGATGTTGTTCAGTTTTTTCGTTCTTCAATAACTTCGTACAGCAAACTTTTTTTTAATCAAATAGATAACGCACAATAATTTTTACGCGATATATATAATGCGAAAGATGAGGGGATTATTTTGTACGAGAGTATTTTGTGAAGTATTCTGGATTTAGTGATCCTTATTTCTAAAAAATCGTAGACAGTTCTTGCTCATAATTACTTTCAGAGTATCATTTGCCCTATAATATTGTTAGATATTTCTATAATATTATTTGCAAAAATAATTCGTCTAAAACATCTGCATGTACCAGAATTAACTTACAACAAGCATCTACCAAGCAACTAGTATCGATTTTATATGTCCAGGTTACGGAAGAAACCTCCGTGAGTAAAATAAAATCGAAGGAAGCAACAGGAATAAATATCGATATATCCAGTTCTACCACAGTATTCGCAAAATTGTCTAAATTTGTCCCGCATGAAGAATTGATTCACTATATGAAGTGAGAGAACTCTTGTTTCCAAAAATAGCGAGTGATGGTTCACAAATAGAGGTCTTGTTTTTACGAAACATGTTATAGTTCGATGTTCGGAAGCTTCCCGATCAGATACAATTTATACGTATATACCGAGTATCTCTGCGGGAAATCCAGTTCCAACAATTTAAAAAAGGTCGGTGCGTTGGAACAACACAATCCGGCGTCTGAACTCGACCTACATTTCGTTATTGCCCAATTTTGTCTGCCGACTTATATAATTAAGCGGTGAGACTGGCACCGCAGGGATTGCTACCTCCCTTTTTTATTCTGATTTTATTTTCGATCAAATGAACGGTTATCGTGCCTCTCTCAACATCGTAATCAGGTAATTAAGATCAATCGTAGACGTAAGTGTGTCGTCGATAGACTCTAAAATGAATCGTGGCCATCGAAGATTTGTATATCTCAGAGTGATGCAATGATTTTTTGATGATTTTCTACAGTTATTTCTTAAATAATGTTCTTTTTGTAGTAATCTTTTTATTTTAACGAAATTCCTTTTAGTAGTTATAAATTTACAAATTTACACATCATTGTCTATGAATTATAATATGAGTTATAATAACAAATATTAAAATAATACTAAAAATAACATTTAAAACAATATTTGAAATAACAAGATTTTTCAAAGAAAATAAACAATTTTCAAAGCTAATAAATTAAATTCTTTCCTTTGTGATAATTTTCCATATAAAACTCTTTCGAATCTTTATCTTATAATAATAATATTCGAAAATAATGTTGGTGACCTATTTGCAAATTAATTTCATCTCGAACAAAGGGCTTTTCAAAGAAATACGACATTCAGATTTTATACATTGTCAAGTTTGACGTCTAATGAGTGAAAAAAGGGGACACGATATCTCGAACAAAAGTGGCGTCTATCGATCGACATCGACTTTTCAGACGACCCCCATACACACTGTGCACCGTGAAGGCAACCGGCAAAAAGAAAAGATACACAGCGAGGACACGGAACTCATTTACCGGTTCATTCATTCGAAGAATCAAGAATGGAAGGTTGCTCAGCATGAAACGAGTTCAGTGTGCCAGATCGGCTTCTTGGATAAAGAATCTCGTGATCAGTTGTCAACGACGTACGACCATTTTCCATTCACAATGGTGCACGGTTGTATGACAGAAAATCACCATTACCTTCCGCAAACAAACGTATCCTACTTGTACGCGAATATACCTAAGACCCACTTTGTGACGTTGAAAGATTTTTCTCGCAAAGAACCATATTTGTATGCTCGACTGTTGAGAATTTTAAAAAACTTGTATATTCGTAAAGAATCGCAGAAAATATTACAAGAGTTTCCTAAGAAGTATATAAAAATTTGTTGACCTGCTTCCAGCAATATTCTAAATGAATTTCTTAATATCCAGATATTAAATATTCTTATTTAATGCAGGTATACATATTTATATCCTTTTTTCTTACAATTCTCACGACTATAATCTTTTCCTTGATTCCATTTCATTTTTATTCTAAGTAGATTACTTTTTTGCTTATTTGTGGAAAAATTTTTATTACGTCATTTTCAACCGCGATTCTAAGAATTTCTCAAGATACTAAGATTTTCGATTCACGGTTTTATAAAAGTATCTACTATGTAACTTCTATCACATTTTGCGTGCTGTTAGCGTGTTTATCAAGAAAATGGAAAATGCAGAGAGCCGTACAAATGGACGAGATATGTCATAATAATGTGCGCTTCATATGCGGACAATAAGTTACGTGATTGGACCTAAAGTCCCTACGTCGCGTCGGGCGATCCATTTCGCAAAGGCGAATGAAAGGAAAAAGTAAGAGAATGGAGAACCATCGTCTATTCGTGACCGAAGATCTTACGATTAATCGGAAGAAACTAACAAACCATCGAACAAGTGCATAAATGACGTTTGCATTTTACGATAAATTTTTAACCATTATCATACCATGTAGAGTTCGATTTACATATTTTCAAACGGAAATTTCGAAAATTTGGACTATTGGATGATCATTTCCTGACAAAAAGCTATTAATCACCTATTATAGATTTTTTAAATATTTAAAAAATTTACTAAATCTGTTAAAGTTCAACTCAGATACGTCTAACATACTTCAAAAAGTAGTATGAATGCACTAAGAATAAAATACCTCAACTTGTTTTTCTGTCTTGAAAGATCATTTTTAAATGGTTTTCATATTATTTACCCATCTATTCTCATACGAGCGCAATTTAAAACAATAAAAGTGCCAAGGTAAAAGAAATACATGACAGCATCGTGAAAATTGAGTTTAATTTACGTTGTTTCAACAACGGAAAACCGTTTAGACGGAAGAATTTATTGACAAAAGCTAAGTTATTGTTTCAACCTCCTGATGGATTAACTGAGATAATAATAGGTCGGCTAACGCTTCTTGACTCGCTCTTACGAATGTAGCATTAAACGCGGAAAGCAATTAAAGTTTTCCTTTTTTTGTGTCAAATGTATACGAGAAATTGTCTCAGGATCCGGTAATCACGCTGACAATACCCTGAAGAGCTCAACCGCAAGTCCTCACTGAAAGAAGAAGAAATCGGGTTTTAATTTTTTTTTTATTTATTATTAATATTTACAATCAATTCTCGTATTGAGAATTTTCAGTAATTTGGGTTTTAAGTTAAATTTATAATTGAACCGACATCAAGATCGTGTATGTAACGAGGTTCTTACACCACGTCATTGTAAAAACTGTTATTTATCCAGGTATTTTTGCGGCAATGAATCTTGGAAGCTTTTAATGGGTCACAGAAACCATTAATTTGTTCTTTCGAATTTGGATCGGAGCAAAACTGGAGGAATTAATAGTTTTATGAAACGTACGGTTTTATTAAAGGAGGCCCGGTATACATTTTTGAACATGTTATTATTAGAATTATTATGACAATGTTCGAAATTCGTGGAATTAATAGACATTGAAATAATCCAGGCTGATTAAGTGAAGTCGAATTTTATATCAAATTTTGACATTGTTGAAATAAAATATTTGGGAAATTACTGTTTCAATTATTTAAAAAATAGAAACAGTAAATTAGTTGAAACGATATATTTTTTTATTGTTATTTCAAATAAAATTTGTTTGAAGATTTATATTAAGCAGTCATTTTTGTCGAGATGAGTGACACAACTATCGAACGTATTCCACTTTTACCATTTAATTAATTCACCTTCAATCTCCTAACTCAGAGATTGGAATAAATGACAAGTATAAATATTACATTTCGCATCATCCACATCTGGAACGACAATTCATAATTGAATTCACAAACACGTCCACGGAAATGATCAAGAGTTATCTCTAATAAATACGTCCCGGATGTCTTTCGAGTATTTATCTTCGAAAAAGGATTCAATTTAGGAAACTGGTGTCATAAATTAACGAAAAAGGACGGGGTAAAACTCGCGAATAATGACAGCGTCTGTCGACGCTGATTAATGAAAGCAATAAGTGTATTTTACGGCTATTCGAGACTTCATCGAAATTATTTATGGACTCACTGTTCGTCCTTATACTTGGCGTAATGAATACATTTATATCATTGTTTATCGGTCAATGTCATGCGATGTCATCGCCGAATAAATTTGACTTTTACCCTGATACGAAATAGACCGCGTATACATCGAATTGATCATAATTCCTGACACAACTCATATTTTTTACATATGAAGTCTATACAAACAGGTAGAAAGATACACAGGGAATACAAAATTTTCAGCTGCGAGTGGTATTACGTGCGGGAAGGTAAATATTAGAGTCTGGATTGCGTAAAGATTCTACATATTTATTTTATATTATCTATTTAATGTTAATTTGGGTAATCGAGAACAGTTTATCGTTTATATGACATATTGTATTTAAATTCGATAGCCAGATATTTCATATCGAAATATCTAACATAATCAACATTTTCTACGGGATCCAGATGGAGCACGAAGCTCGTAAAGTTTATCAAACTAAGAATTTTGAAAATGAAGATTTCCTACCCTTTTCTTTTTTTCCACGTTTTTAATTGAAGAGGAATTTGTTAAAAATCGGATATTTCTAGAATATCTCCTGAAGGAGACAAGAGCAATCCATTACGCGCACGGTTCCGTATTTTTCCGTTTTATCTAGATGACTTAAATTCTTCACTTCAGTCTCTTGTTTCGTTCAACAGTTGCCAAAGAAGAAACGTTTCAGAAAGAAACATCGTGACAACGGTATTATCCGAAGCGGCGATATTAAATTTTCAGTCGGTTTAGTTCCGCTTGATTTTTCGATTTTAAAGAGAAATCCGGAACGCCGTACCGGGTCAAAGTGTATATACGTATCGGCGCGAAGCAATTTACTCCATGAAATCGGCCAGATGGATGCTTAGAAGCGGAGAAAATTCGAGTGCTACTATTTTACCGAGGTTCGCAATTTTTCCCGAAGTATCATCGATGGACTGGAAAGTTTTCAAGCTACGAAATAACTTAGATACCTTGCTTCTTTCATCGTCTCGACGTTCGAATAAGATTTATAGACAGACGACAGTGCTGTAATCGATAATACGTGTAAAATCACTATAAATGAAAAGCGTCTATGGTGTAAAGATTACAGATAAATTATAATCTAGGAAATTCAAGTATATGTATATACAATTTATTAATTAAGAAGTAAATGCTATATCGTATTTAAAAACACTATACATTATCTGCTAAATAAATCACAAAAACATTGAAACAAAAATATATGTTTAAGGAAGATAATAAATCAATTATTCCCAATTTCAATATACATTCTAAGAAACAGAAATACAAAAACAATTTTATTTTCTACTCTTTTTCGTTCACATTATCCTTACTATCATTAGTTCGTTCATATTCAAAAATCAAGCAAACGATCTTTTGCAAACATTTCCGTGCGTATTTTACTCTTTGAAATCGGCAAGAAGCGAAAAATACGAGATTCGTAAAATGCACAGAGGGCGGATTTCAAGATACTACGATTTCTCCGAAAATTTCCCTTTGATGCTGAGTCGAATGTAGAGAATGCTAGGTTATATCAGACAAGTCTGACTTGGTCTATTACAAGTTTCATGGAAAAATGCACGCGTGCAGCCAAGCAAAATGTAATCGCGGTTGCATAAAATTTTCAGAATACTGAAATCGGACGTAAAGAGTCGCGATTCGACAACTGTTTACGAAAGGGACGGTTCATGTTGCTCCTCTGGGACACAAACAACCACAAGACGGATTCCCCAGGAGGAAAGTGCAGTTGAACTACAACTTACATGTCTCTGGTCTACCGCGGGAAGTTAGGGGTTGGCTTTACGTGTGGCCAATTTCTGTCCTTTGGCTCCTTTTCTCCTTCTTTTCCTATCTCTAGTTCCCTCTATTTCCAAAAGTTTATTTATAGTCGAGAAACCGTAACTACTGAACATATCTTGGTTTCAATTTTACATTCTCATTACTGGATCTTTCGCTGTTCCTTTGATTCTTCTTTACGCTTTTTTCGTTCTAGCCGAGTTCATGTCGTTTTATGTACATAGTTTATAAGAGAAACTTTTACTTGGACGCTTCGCTGGCGCCCAAAGAAGTTCATGACATTTCATTTCACGGTTTTTGGCATTTAATACGGATAGCAAGAAATTTGAAATTATTATATTATTCTGCAAGTAATGAGAGTTCTTTGAATACTGAGATTAAAACTATGGAGTTTGTGATAGAAATTAGGAATTTTATCGAAGAAGAGTAGATATTTATTGTTAATGGAAAAATGTCAGCAATTATGGAAAAACCGGAAAGATAAATACATGTATTATTGATTAAAATTGAAGTAGGGATCAGAAAATCATTTGTTTGTTAATCTTAAGAAGGATTCCAATTATTCGTTTGAGAGGTAAGGGAAACTATGTGAAGCTTTTAAAAATGATTGCAGCATTTGCATTTACCAGAGGTAAACTTTCGTTATGGTGTTCGCAGAGGTAGAAGTCAAAGAGATCCCTTGGAAGGGCATAAAAGTACCATCAGCGAGACACGTGTTGGCCATATTTTTCGTGTTACTTTCGTGGTATGAGAAAACCTCCCGATTTCCGACGATATTTATTACCTTTACTAGCATTCTTACGATTTGTAATACGACCTACTTCGCTATTGGAATTGTTCATCCCTATCTGCTTGATTAATTAAATTTGGCGTGTATGCACTTTATCCAGTACCGAGGTTCACATATATACCAAATAAGTACGTGAACAATGATTTTTAATTAATAATGATATTTGATATAATTAGATTGGTAAAAATTAGTTGAAAGTTTCATTTGAGAAGCGTGTTATACAGGATGGTTGGTAACTGGTGGTACAAGCGGAAAGGGGGTGATTCTACGCGAAAAAAGAAGTCGAAAATATAGAATAAAAATTTTTCGTTTGAGGCTTTGTTTTCGAGGAAATCGACTTTGAATTTTCGCTCGGTACGCGTGCACTTTATCACGTCTTGTTATAACTCACTGTAGAAAAACGAAAAAAAAAAAAATATTTTTATTCTATATTTTCGACTTCTTTTTTCGCGTAGAATCACCCCCTTTCCGCTTGTACCACCAGTTACCAACCACCTGTATATATGTTTGCAATAATTTGGAAATATCCAAATATTTACGGAATGTATTGTATTTATATAACAGAGAATGTTAGTAATGAAGAAGGATCTGACACAATATACCTTCCAATTAACCACATGACAATTAACTACATGATCAGGGGTTCTATTTACTCTTTAACATACCATTCACTCACACATGTTGGTCACTTCATTTTTCACGCAAAATACGCAAGTAAGCAAGGGCTACTCGCTAAGCATAGTCAATATTTTCAATTTCGTAGAGAATCACGTAACTCGATTATATCATCGAATTGTTCGTTCCCATAAATCGGCCATCTCAATTTGTATGGACTTTCGCCGTCGTACTAGGTTTGCCATACGACACGTTCGTTTTATATTCATTACTAAGAGCGCTTTAAATGTACTCGGTCGATGTCGTAACCGGAAGTTACGGGGTGCTATTGTGGACGTAAAATATTTGCCAGTGCTGCTCTGTTAGTTAAAATCTTCTATCTAACATTTCTTCATTTTTCAAGTTACGACGGTGGTTTATGGTAGCATTTAAGAATAACCTAATTATTATGCAGGCTGTTACGAATATTTTAATGATTAAATATTTCGAATTGGATCGGATCTCAAGAACGATCTTCTCTCGATAGTTCGCAAAGAAAATCGCCGATAAAAGGAAGTACTCAGGATTCCGTGTCATCTCCTTAATACGCGGGCAGCACAATCTCATCGAGTTGGAAGGTGGCATTAAAGAATCATGAATATTCATAATGCTAGCTGGTGGTCTGTCGACCCCTCGTGTTGGACCTTTTCCCCCTTTTAGCGGTGTCAAGTCTGCTGGAAATTGAAAACAATATGGAAGGACGCGTCATGTTCTTGGGATAGCTATCTGGGGAATTTTATGCTATCGTTCCGCAAGATTTTTCGGGAATTTCTATCATAGATTCTTTATTGAAAGTTAGACGTTCAAGGTGTGGATCAAATGAAACCACGTCAGGAGCATTTTTGGAGAATAGGGATAAGTAAAATATGTAGAATGTATGGAATTTCTGCTAGGGGTGTTTAATAATATGTACATTGATGCGTATAAAACGTAAGTTTTACTTTACAAAGTGTTTATGAAAAGTTGAGTTGATTAGTGTAAACAGTACTTTTGACATCTTTAATATTTCTGCTATTAGCAGAATATTACAATATTTACATACATTTATATTTTTGCAGTTAAATAATTCTCTGATTTTGTCGTCATCAATGGAGAATGTTTTTCGAAAGTATAAAACTTTGTTGGTTCGTACTTACATTATACTTCACGCAGTATTTTCCTATGAAATTTATATATACAAAAGCTACAGTCGTAACACTACCTACAAATAATAGTTAATTAAAAGTTTCCCAAGATGATTCACAGTCTTGTGCAACAAATAGTCGCGAAAGCATATTTTATCACTATAATACAACTCAGTTTTCATATCTTCGAACCAACTTCCGCAGTATGTAATTAATTCCGATGACACAGGGTAGCCTGTTATTCGGGTTATATACTACATAACACTTTATTAAAGCGTGCCTTATTGCCAGCTATAACTACGTACCCATGGCAATGACGACAACCGGTGGTTCGAGGGAATAAAAATATGTATTCCCAGGATAACTACCGGCATCGCGAGTTTCCTAGTTTTGTGGAAAGAGAGCCGCGGCAACTGCTTCATTTAGGAATGTAATTTTCTGATCTGTAGAGTATACAGTCTCGCTATCAAAAGAAGGTCATCAGATCCGCCTAATATGATGCTCTTCTCTCACCTACTTTTTTGTTCTTGAATTTACTAAGATTAAATGACATACTTATTCCAATAGCTGAGCGAGTCATTGACAATTCATATTCAAATTTATTCTTGGAGATTAAAAACACTTCTGATAATTATATAAAATTGCAGCAGAATAAAAACACGTTTCGAAGGATAGATGTATTATGAAAATGATTAGATTGTAATCAAAGACATGCAAAAAAATGCATTAATGATGCACATCAACGACATATCGTTTTATTCTCTTCTGAGATAAATACCTTCTTATTAACCTATGATCTGATGTAAGTAATTTTATTCTATTTTAATATTTCATACGTCGATAGCGTGAAAGTTTAAATCATCGAGCAGACACAGTTCAAGCAAATTTTTCAATATCTTTTTAAGATAAATCAGTCTAAAAAAGTTACAAAACACGTAATATTACGTCGGTAAAAATCCATTGAAAATCTTTTCGATCTCGTGATATGTCGCTGAGGTATATTTAATCGGCAAAGTAGCGGATTTAATGGTTTCATAAATCCGTAAATCCACAAATCGTCGAGGATTAACCAAAATGATGAGAATTTAAGTACCGCTACTATTTAGATCGAAGGTAGCCGTGCATTCACATAACCGCAGAAGCTCTTTTCGAACGACGAACGATCGTTGTTTGAAGTGTTTCTATATGCGTTCTCACGCCTTGCATGGCGGTAATCGATGGATGGACCGAGCACTTACTTTCGCGACCATTCCCGTTGCTCCCATTGCCCTATTTCCTTTAAATGCCAACCCATTCCACACCCAAACAGGTAGCCCTTTACCTGGACTAACGTGCTCTCTTACGACCAATTTTTGCAATCGCATGTGCTGTTCTCTGCGCGTTTACGCCAAATGGAATCTTGCCTTCTTCTTGGGAATACTGCTTACCCAGTTTTGCTCTGTGTAGTGGTTTTCAAGAAAGTTTAACGCAGATTAGTTTGTGTTTTATAGTCGTTTAGAGATGTAAACTTTTGTGTATATTTGTGTAATTGTATGTTGAATGGTTTTTTTTTTAATGGTTGAATTTACTTTACAAAGTGAAGGTTTGTTTTCTTTCATTTTGAATAAGGATACTTTGTAAACCAAAGTATTTCGTAAGTTGTAAAATTTGTGAAATAAATTATTTTCCAAATTATGACTAAACAAATTTGTAAAGAAGAAGTTCCTGTAAGTTATGAACATATTTAAAATTGTGTAAATTATAAATTAACTAAGAGAAATAAAACAAAATGGGAAATATCTATCGTATTGTAAAATATAACATGTTTCAAGTGAGTAATAAATTGGTACAACAAGCTTAGAAGGTCAAATGTAATTGAAGTTTATATGATCTCATGTCTGAAAAAAAAATAAAAGATTGTTGGTTAACAAGTATTACGTATTTTATGGCTTGATTGAATTAGCGGGAGACAAAAACTGATTGTGTTATTATTGTCACTTGTTAATCACACGACTTTGCCGAACTACAAATTACGACATTTGTTTAAGGATATTTCTTGTCACATGAAAGCTGTATTTAGTATCCAACAAAACTGTATTGTATTTCTGGAAGAAATCTTTTAAGTTCTTTGGAAATTCCGTAAATCACGAGAGTAGATTTTGTTCAAATAGGATTGCAAAGTCTTTAAGATTTCTGCAAGCTGTGTGGTCGCGAGAAAAATAAATACAATGGAACAAAATGTTACTTAATTCCTGTAGCATTTCACGAAAACATTCAGGTCGAATACCATTCCAGTTCCAACACATTTTAATTTATTTAACGATCAGCTTTAATTTATAGCGTGAGCTGCACCTAATTACGGGATCGAACATTCTTTACTCGATTGCCGTCGTTTATTGATCGCAGTCAATTTTTGAATTGCTTAAAATCATGCCTCCATTAGTAATTCGAAAAATATTTGGAATGAAACATTTAGCTTTTAGGTCGAATTAAAGTCGTGATTAAGGTCGTGTACACGATTCACTGTGGAACTGCGGATGCCAGGATAATTATGCAATTTAAAAGTTATTTCAGAGTTTTGGTTAAGACTTTTCATAAATTTCTGTGAATGTATAAAAGATGAGAGAATTAATGTTACACGGAGCTTCGTAATTTTGTCACAAAATATAAATGGAATTTGACATTTCGTAATATTTGGATCTCTAAATTTTATATTTTTAAATTTTTAAATAGAAAATTTCAAATCTTTCAATTTTTTAATCTTGGAACATTAACATTTTTAAATTTTCAAACACTTCAATTATTTGATTTTTTATATGAAACATTGTAACTTTTCAGTTATTAATAATTTGAAGTTCCAAATTCTATGCTCTTCACAAAGTTTCTGCCTTGAGCGTAAAATATCATTTGAAACCTCAGGACGCGAAACATTACTTTATAACCATTCCTGCGAAAACAACAAATCAGCTGCCTTCAAGATAAAAAAAACGAATACGTTCGATAAAGAACGGTGGGCAGAAGGAGTTAATAATTAACAATGATAAAGTGCGGGAATTCACCATAGCGAGGAACAGAGAGAAAAACGAGTCAGCGCTGTGAAGCTGCATAGAAGCCATTAACTGTGGACACAGTCGAAACTAACTTGTCCTGAGTTCGGGAAGGTAAAACTCGCTGTTTCATATTCCCTGTGATCAAATGCACGGCGTCCATTTTATTATGCACTGTGTATAGTGATCGTGGGTCGTTAGTTTGCGCACGAGACATTTAAAAAAATGATTCATTTAGTAAGTGGTTGCATTAATGTAATTACTGATTCCTATGTTAAGTCCTTTTTTATTATAGATTATACAATGATTATATCGCTCGTGTGTATACACTGTATCTCATAATTATAAAATCATCCAAAAATTATCAATTCTTATATTAGTATAAAATATCAATCTTGTAATAAAATAACAAAATTGTTAATAAAATATAGTTACTTAGTCGATACAAATGCGTACAAATTCTTGGACGTCTATTATCAATTAGAGAACTATCATTTGCTATTATCCATCCTAAATTCACCACTTAGTATCTGTCATCCATATTAATTCTCACAACTATCAAACGATTCTATGATAATGCATCCAAGCGTTTTTCAAATTACTTTCTCTTTGACAAAATATTCTCGCCAAAACAAAAAAAGAAAAAAGAGAGAGAAAAAGAATTTGCTATGCAGCAACATTAAAGCTGGCGGGTCCTGGGTGACCATTGTTTCGTGGCGAGCCGACAGACTCCCTGGCTGACGACGCGTTAGCGACAATGGATGTACTGTTGAACGGATGACTTCGTCAAAGGAAACGGAAGCAACGCACGAAAGTTTGGCGAACGAAGTATTCATATGGGCTCTGCTCGACTTTTGTTTTAAGACTTTTGTCAGGCGACCGCGAGTCAACAGACCGACCAAGAACCAACCCTCAGCCAACTTTTCGAATCGTGCATTGTGCTTGTTCACAGCCACCATTGTTTCCCATGAGTGCATATGGCGAGAGTAAGGAATTTACTGGTTCGCGTGGTCACCTGGAAATTTTCTTGACACGTATAGGTACGATTCCGAGCGATAAATAAACGTTCTTTCTCATGAAACGCTCTTTCTACGTGTTGCTCGAGAGAACTTTGACGAGGGTAGAAGATTTGCGATCGTTTCTTTTAACGTATTACTTACTTCTGAGTCACGGAATGATTAACCTGGTGATTTGTGGATCTTAGAGAGAATTTGTGATTTCTGTGAATTTTATTGCGAGTATTTTTAAGAAAATTTAGTAGAATTGCTTTTATGTAAGTTTTCATGAAGGGTAAAGATTCCTTGGTGGATACGTGGATAAAATATGGTTGTTAAGAAAAGCTTTAATATGGAGTATATTAGAATTTTAATAGAAATGTAATGACTTCCTTATAATATGGTTCTTTTACAGTATTATAGTTAGCTGTATATAAAACATGGCGCACTTTTTCTTATGATATTGTTCAGTCTAAAAGTCGAAGATATGTAGTAGTTACAAAACACATTTTAAGGAAAATGCCAATTACATCTAGTTATAAGTTTACCTTTGAAAAAACATTTTGAAGAAGAACAATTAATAATTTCATAAAATTTACGAAATACACGCGATCTACTTGTAACATCTCGAAATATGCAGTAACATCTCGGTTAATGCAGCAACCTTGGCAAGTGATAATTGCGAAAGGGATGTTTTTGGCAAGAGTTTAGGCGTACAGCTTAGAACGTGAGTTTGTCGAATACATATACACATACTTGGAGCGAGTTATTTGTACTCGCTGTACTGTTATTCTATCTAGTTAACATACACACATCTAAAATCTGTTAAACTTGCTTAATTACCCCGAATCAGTACTGTTCAAGTACGGAAATGAAACTACGTATCTATTACCCTACTTCCGAAACCAAGCACACATATACACGTATACATATACACGATTAAGTAATAAATACTATACGTTCAAACGTTACATTGCTCTTACAATATGTATATTGTTCGAAATAATTAGAGGACCAGTTTCCACCTCACTCTGTATTTTATACCTTTGTACTTTATGTTTTATTATTTATATAGTATCGTACAGACAATATAATCTATCAAATTTATATAACTTTTTTGCTTAGTTGATGCAATGGAACTATTTACAGTAGCGATTTCGCAATTATTTTGAGTAATGTATTTCATTTTATAATGATCATTTCCATCGATCAATTAATTATTTAAAATCGATATTGCATTACTATAATACAGGAATAACGCACGTATATATATTAATGAAATATTTATAGTAACGTGCGTACTATCTGTTCCACGAGCAATCAAATATTTTCATTTGTTTATGCATTAATGAGTATTTGGATACAAATCGTGCCATCGATATTCCCTAAGGAACTTCGATATGTTTACATGAGCATTAGTTAATCAGAACGAAACGAACCATTAAATTAGCTCCTGCATTAGTCAGATACAGCAATTTTTCCAAATTTGCTCGGTGGCTCGATTTCCTGCAAGTGAATCGTTACACTCTGTTTTCAACACACATATCCAGCCACAATGGATGTATACAAACATTCTATAGATGCATAAATATAGATACAACATAAAGCATATTGTACTTCGTTTTCAATATTTCAGAGATCGTTCACAATGAACATACAGGCCATGACTTTCGTTGAATCGAGTTTACAATCAAATATCGTATAAATAATATGCAGCATCACTCGAGGCACGTTCGAATGAGCGTTGAAAACGGGCGTTGGCCGATCTTACTGATCGTTCGTTCCATCGAGAAGATTAAACTGTCGCTTTGATTTCGATACGCATGTATCATTGCGAACACGCAAATGGAACAGAGCCGCAAATAGGTCTTTTGACTAATCCTTCTGTTTTTTTTTTATTCCGTGAGAGTGAAATGCGAGTATGCGAGATAGATACAAGCGTGGAGAAATGGAGAGACAATGGGAAACCACGAGCTGGTCACGATTTCGGGACAAATTAGAAGAAATTTTCACCCATTTCTGTTGGCTTGATTTTTTCCGAATTGTATTTTATTTTTGTTCATGGACGATTGCTTTACTCACTCGGCTAAAATGAAAAGAAAAATATATTTCCTTGAAATTGTGCGTTTTTCTATTCTTCGCTCTTTTTCTCTTATTTGATTTGAAAAATAAATTTTTCTGTTTCACGGAATTTTTCTTTCTGAAACTGTTTGTTTTGTCCTTTACCTTATGGTAATTATCACGCTTCCAATGAGATATCATAGTAACTTCTATTTGTAATATCCATAAACGCGTGTTATTTGCATAATTGAATTTTTCATTTTGTTTGAGTTGGGTTTTATCCAAATGGGAGCCAAAGCCATCTTCGAAAGTGTAAACTGAAAAAAATCGTACTAAAAAAATCGTAAACTGAAATTAATGTAGATTACAGTTATTCTTTAGAATGCTAATACATATATCTGAATTAATTCGATTAAAAATCCACTTCAATAAGAAATTACTAAAAAATCATAAAAAGAATTTGCAAATGTACCGACTACTTTAGAGCGACGAGAAAATAATTTATGTAACGTTGGTATGATTTTTCATATTCATTAGATCCCAGTGAAAGCAGAGAAAACGTCGCTAGGGATATCCGTTGAAAACGTTTATTCTATTCACGAGAATGTTACTGGACAAGACGGGTGCAAGCAGGAATTTTCGCGTAATGTCACGTTTCACTTACATCGGGAAAAATCCTAAAATCTACGCCTCGTTAGATGGCTATCAGAACACGGCGCATTCATCCTAGGGATGCGTCAGAGCTTACTAATTGTGGAAGTGCACATAATCGCTACGCTCCGCGGAGGTCGTCGTACTGAATAATAAATTAATCTCTATAATGTAGCCATCATTACCCATCATCGTGTCTCTCCTTCGTGACAACTCGCCTCTTCTTCTTCGTTGCTTCCCGTTCAATCAGTCATTGCGTAATTCGATCTAACGGTAAATCAGTCGGCAAAGTTTTGTTTCAAACTTATCTATTAAAATTCAAGGGAAGTTTTTAGTGATAGATCACAATAGTGAATGTCGTAAATATCTTTTCACTATTGACATAAAACGTATTAAATTTTGTTATGAAAAGTGAGAAAGTTTGAAAATAAAGATATATTGACAGATTTTAATTTTGCAACATATGAATTTTCTTGCAGTGTAAAAGTTTTCAAGTACATCGACACTGAAATTGACATTTTGATTTTGAATATTAATCGCGATCATTTAGAATGCCACAATCACGACGGTATTGGATGTTCGACGTAACGAGAAATTTATCTCCATAATTCAGTAACGTTGTTATTTCCATCAATTTTCTTCTTTGTTTTTCAACCAATTCAGCGTTAATTGGTTTAGACGAGCGATAACGGGTTCCCTTTTATTTACCAATTAAAGTTATCTAGTCGAAAACAAAGCATTTGTTTGAAATATTATTTAACAATTACATTTTATATTTCCTTTTATATTTATTTCTAATAAAATCTAAACTTGTCATATTTCGATAGAACAGATAGTAATTTTTAATTTCTACGAATATCAAAGATTTTATTTGATCAGAAAGATTTGAAAAATCTTCTGAATTTGTTGCAGGTTTCAAATCATACTTCACTTATTCAAAAAAGCTAAGTACCAATTATGTTCTTTTCTACAATGAAATATTATTTCCATTTTGATATTGAAAAAGAATATTTAGATGTCTTTGCAATCATTTTATCATTTATAATTTCCACGCTGTATTACATATTATAACTCCTTAATAGAACAACATATCTACTTCATTAAAGTCAACTAACTTAACTCTTGAATATTATATACATATATCTAACAAACTCATTTACTGTTAGTCTCCACCATTATCATTGCATACCACGTATATAAATCTTTCGAGGGCAAGACCCATCATCAGAGAAACAAAAGTAAACTAACAAAATGATCATGGTAGCCGAGACACGAGTTAAAACTCAGTGTCCCAGATAATTAAGGAAACGATTACGCTATCCGTATCAAGATCAATTTGTTATCGTTCAGCCGGTGATCTAGCAATTTTGTCGCAATTAGGAACAAACGTTACAGAAATTACTGTCCTTACGCCATGAGAAGACATTATAACGAGTAACAAATTAATCTTTCCACGGCCGTGGTATTACACGCCATCAGGTCCTTCCTTTATTGCCTCTTCCTCGACCGCATCTACCTCGTAGTTGCTTCCACGTACAATTCGTCACTGTACGGAGCGAAGTGATCTCTCCCTCTCTCTCTCTCTCTCTCTCTCGACGATTTGCTCTAACGGTAACCACCTGTCGTCATACTTTACTCGGCGAACGAAGCTGTTCAACAAGAACAGACGTTTCCAACAGAAATTATGTCGTCGCCGGAGTCGTCGTAGAAACCTTGTTTAGGCACTGAAAGTAATCAATTTCCTAACAAATAAGTGGAATTCTGAGGATTCAGTTTTCGATACGCACAATGTGTTTTCTTCCACGGATTTCCCCTACGACGTTCCTTTGATTATCTTTCCAGTTTTCGTTCAACCTTAAACGTACCGATTTTCTCCTTTGTTGAATCACAGCTCGTGTTCGATGAAAGGCATCGTTGCTGAGAGGATTTGTATTTAAGCTTAGTTTCTACCTAGTTCGTATATCTTGTGAATCTTGGATATTTAAGAATAAGTTTTTAAATAATATTATATATATATATGTTGATGAATTTGGGAATATTAATACGTTCTGTACTTCGTGATGGTCGATAAACGATAGTCAGTAGAAGTAATACAAATGTTAAATATTCAGTTAACTATTTTTATGCGATTTCCTCAGTTGTTAGAGATATCTTTAATAAAGAAAAGAGAAGTCTGTCTTCTAGAACTGCAAGGGTTTGTTTTTCTTCGATTATATAGGGTGGTTGAACTGGTGGTACAAGCGGAAAGGGGGTGGATTCTACGCGAAAAAAGAAGTCGAAAATATAGAATAAAAATTTTTCGTTTGAGGCTTTGTTTTCGAGAAAATCGACTTTGAATTTTCGCTCGGTACACGTGTACTTTATCACGTCTCGTTATAACTCACTGTAGAAAAACGAAAAAAAAAAAATATTTTTATTCTATATTTTCGACTTCTTTTTTCGCGTAGAATCACCTCCTTTTCGCTTGTACCACCAGTTACCAATCACCCTGTATATTATGCTCTCGAGTCTGGTATTACGTACATCGGAAAGAGCTTGTTGCTATTAGATCTTTGTTATAAGCGAAAATGCATTTCGAATCAACCGAGGATTTTGAACGAACGTCGTTTCCAACTTTGATCGAGTGCAACCTCTATCGATATTTTTTACGTGTGTATGTTCGCGTCTCAGGTGGTATATATACGAGGAACGTGTATATCATAGAAAAATCAGGTCGACCCGCTGAATCAATTTGTAATAAAACTCAGTTGGGAAATTTTGCGTGGATGCGCGGGTCTCGGAAATTATGCGCGACACGTATAAGATGCACGTTTTAAAATTCCGCGACCAAAGCCTCCACGAGATGTCTAGTGTTTCAAACAATCTTTAATGCTTAAAATTCTGGTATATATATATAGTGGTTTATGGAAATATTTGAACACCTATCATAAAATATATATACATATATATAGTATATACATATATCGAATCCATTAATTTAATTTTGTTTCTATCAATGCAGGTTACAAAAAGTCCACCTGATAGAAAATATTAAGTAATAAAAGAAGAATGGGATATAAAACAAATTTTCTAATAGTTCTATAATTACAGTTATTTCGTAACCTTTTTCCTCTCAACATTTACCTTCGCTTAACTCTCTTTCGTTCAGCAATTGTAAGTTTTCATTCCATTGGCCTGCAGTTTTGTCGACACAAAAACGAAGCAATTCATTGCTCCAGTGAGAGAAGAACGACACATGTCTCGAGTATCTATCCATGCAGTAAGCTCGAAAAGGGTTGGAGAAGAAACAAACGTAAATACTTAAACTGATGACGGTTTCCACTAGTGTTTCCCGGAAGGGATTCAACGTTAGGTCCAGAAGAAGTCCGATCCCTCGCTAAAGACAAACAACGATGCGGTTGTACGATGCTTAAGGGGTCTGCAGTATTTCCGTTTCTTTTGGCTTCTTTTTTCGTTCCGAGCCACTCCGGTAAATAGTTTATCTCGATGCTTTTCTACTTAACGCCAGAAATTGGTTTCGCCTTGTAAACCCCTTTCTATCCGATACTCGTTCCAAAAGGATATTTATGTGCATGTTTATTAACGTGGGTAGCTACTGTTCGATCACTTTAGAACTTGTTTCTTCAAAAGCAAGTGGAAATGAAGCTGAGAAATTGAAAGATATCCTCGCTTTAGAAATTGAAATTGCTTAAAGTTTCGATTTCAAATATTTAGTTTTTACAGGTTTTATTAAATAAGTGATTCGACATATTACATCATACTTTTTATGCAGATATTTACGCTAATATTTTACACAAGGTGGCTCACGAAAATAATTCAAATCCAAACATTTATTACAGACAATTTGTATGAATATATTGTTTGTGTTATACGAAACCTTTTTGAAATTTCATTGAAATATCTTGCAACTTTTGTATACATTTTCGGATTAATTTTAAATTTCACCGATATAATTATAGTTGTATCGCATTGTAGTAATCATTTTATTACATACAGTATGAGAAAGACAGAAATGTTTAGAAATTCACAATTTCAGAATTTTATATCATCTATATTTTTCTTACACGAATATTAAACTTACTAACTTCTTATCTTTAACCGATTTTTATACATGTTTCTGTTTGCTGATTTAATATGATACTTTTGTAATAAACCGCGAATAAGATTGCATCTTATATGGAAATGGAATATGTTATGTGACGAACAAGATTGCATTGAAATGTATTACACGAACGTTTCTTGCTTTATTTAAAGTCTCGTCTCGTTTTATTCGTGCAACTAAATCATATATTCTTGAACGTTCGTCGTAAACCAGTTAAAACTTGGCGAATGTCAGAGGGATTTTACAAATATTCGTAACGTCGTTGACAAGTCCGTATTTTCCTATATACGTGATCAATAACGCCAAACGTATTGGTGTTTCATGCAGTATACCATTTTCCTCATAAGTGGAGCGTAAAGTTAAAAAAAAATTCATATATCGCGCCCTTAGTACTTACACAAATCTACGATCGATAAATTTAAGTGACGGAATATTTTATGGGTTAATATTTTTACGAGTCGAGTGCATGCACGGAGACACCAATTCGCATAGTGGAGTGTAAAATACTTATAAGCAAATTTCTGCTACTTGTATAACTAGTCAATAAAGTAGCAGAAAGTTGCTTGTAGATATATATATTTTCATAACAAATCCTTCGACATATGTATGTGTATACCTCATTATGGCTTTTCTGAGTTAGTTTCGAATTTCAAAATTATTCTACAAATTGTAATTGCTTTAAACATGAAAATTTGCCAATAAAATATATTTTTAATAATTAAGCTTTATTTGCAAATAAATGAAAGATTCAGTAAAGAAATGGTACGAGTGGCAATATTTTTAAATTCACAAACCTGTAGTTAAAATCGAATAATTCTGTAACAGAGAAATCTATAAGCATTGAAACAATAGTGTTATACAGCCGTAATAAAATTCAATATTCTATCCCGCTCTTGAAAAATTGCACTTTTATTTACTATTTTTTCACTGAATCTCTAAAATAAAAGTATTTTATAGCTGCAATTCTTTTGAAAGTAACTCCTATATGAATAAATAAATCTTGAAGCGTTTAAATAAATGGCTAAATAGTTTAGATAAACTTTCAAGAAATAACATTCTGAATACTGGCGCGATCTTATTTTAAGAATCGATAGACTATAGTCAGACAAAAATATCCTTCATCTTCTTTATACTCCTTATACAGCATTTATGACGAAGCTTTCTTAGAACTAGTGATTCTTGCAATCTTCTAGAAATAAGTCCAAATCCATGCTTCGCTACTATATTTAAAAACAGCTGCTGCTTGCAATTTCGTCAATACTGCAATATTTTTTCCATGCGATTCGAAATTTAAAATCGAGTTGCAATTTTTGCAAACAGTAAATGCTAGTACAGAAATGACTGATTTTTTGGAACAATCCTACCTTCAATATTATAACCTAAGGACACATTAGTATAGCATAAATCGATATATAGAGAGACGGTAAAATCGAACGGGAATTAAAATGTGGCGACACTCAACAGCACAAATACCATCATTCGACACTAACAACCGGACTACAATAGGGCAGTGGTTAGCGATGTAGGTTACGAACGTTCGGGACCCGGGTTCGATCCCGTCGCCCGTAATGGGATATTTTTCTTCCACATACATAAATAGGAAGAAATTACGACAGTACCTCAACAGCGACATCTTCTACCGCTAGGAGCTATCACAATTAACACGACCTACCCTCCTCAAAAATAAAAACAAAGAAATTTGTAATACAGATAGAATATTGAAATCGAATATATTTACATTATAATTTCGTTTTTTTAGTTTGTAAATGGAGTAGTGTTAGTCCCAGACCATCATTTTTTTTTAATCATGCGGGATCTTAACATAGAATTGTAATTTTAAATGGGTTCTCGGTTCTAAGAACAGTCGACGTCGTTTCTGAATGAATTGGTCATATATATATGTGAAATAACTTTCATCTATGTAAAATTTTATCAATACGAAAGTCCAGCAACGAAGATGAAATTTTTTATTTTATCGTACAAATAGATTCGAACGAAATTCATCCGTTCGTATCGTATACTCGCAATCGCCAGCTACTTTTTACGCAATACGTACGTGTATTATATTTTTAACAATACAAGATTTGATCGGTACGAGAATCTGGAAACAAGAATAGAATTTTTATTTTATGCAACGTACAACTAGATTCAGGCGGATTGAATGGCGTTATTGACGCTGAAAATTCAGAATCGCCAGATATTATCGCGTTTCGCAGCCGATAATCCTAAGCCGATGCTCGATAATCCGAGCGTGTACTCGTCGGTCGTGTCTCGGGACGAGTTTTATATTCCCGGAACAGCGTGTCCATGGAAGAGGAAGAACGTGCCGTCAGCTGCGTATGATGCGTGTTCTGCATGCGTGAGCAAACAACGACGATAGCCATCACCGCCGCCGTCACCGCCGCCGTCGCCGTCGCCGTCGCCGGCGGTCTCGCCCGTTAACGCGTCGTTATCTTCTTTCTCGTTACTTTCTCGTTTACTTTCTTGTTATCGTTCAGGGACAGACAGACACGATACTCGCTGGTAGATGGAAAATCGCTTGGAATGAATCGAAATTTCGAATGCATCGTTTGCAATCGTGTTTCACATAATCTAAAAGATAAGCTTTCTTTTTCTCATGGCATACATTATTCGATGAAGAATTGATTTGTGATTAATGAAATTTTCATAAAGGTTAGGGAGACTACAGACCCTGCAGTTCAGATACAGTGAGTGGATGATAAAAAATAAAATAAATCACACATGGAAACCCGTGATCTCTGCATTCGTTACGTGTTCCTATGAATGAAAAATCACATGGTTTCCGGTCGATAGAAATCTCGTGTGCCCAGATCGTGGGAAATATTATGGTCCATGGACTTCAGAAGCTTTTTTTTGAGTTATACATTTATGATATCTGGTATTCGAGTTTCTGATTTTCTGGAGATGTTATCAGCTGGTTATTGATTAGGGTATGTGGTACCATGTCAAATCGAAGTCGACCTCCTTTTTCATTTTATCTCTTTCGGTTATCGTCTATAAAGAATTGCAGATGTTAGTAAATATATTTTCTTAAAGTATATTTATTGTTCCAAAAAGTAAGATCTAAATTTAATTAGTTGGATGATTTCTTTGACTACATAAGATCTGGTTCACACTTCTTAAAAAATTTTTCCAGAAATTCTCGTAATTTATGAAACTTTTGTAGAAATTGAGATATCCCAAACAACAGTAAAAAATTCAACCTTCTGTTCCCTCGAAATCCTTGGAATCTTTCGAAAGCCCACACAGCAGTATCCTTAAATCCCCCACGGTAGAACAAAAGTTTACACCACCTGCCACAGAACCATCAATTCCAGAACCACCTTGCTCCATCAATATCTCCTGTCCAAAATATTTTATCTCTCACGATTTAGCCACATGTGGAAAATCATTACCGTGATCTCTCCATTCTGTTTGTTTCTCATTCCCATCGCAACACCGTTCGACTCGCTGTCAAACTAGCGACACGAAGCTGACGCCACCGCCTCGTTCCAGCGACAATAACGTTCAAGATAGACGCGTTGTAGCGACAATACGATTCCGATCGGCTCGAAACAGTGCAACATTACGGAAGTCCATTGCGACCATGCATTATCGTATGAACTTGGACTGGAAACTGGCCTGAATTATGCAGTTACAGCCTAGTCCCCTATGAAACCTCCTCTCCTACTCTCTCTCTCTCTCTCTCTCTCTCTCTCTCTCTCTCTCTTTCTCGCTGTGTTCCTTTGGCTACGCCCGTTTCTCCTCTCGAGGCAAGAACACCCCAGGGACACGCTCTGGCTTCTGCTATAGTAGGAAGCTTGTCTGGCCCGTTATGTCCCGCAATGGCATCGAAGACAGGTTTATTTCTCCCTGCTTAATCACTGGGAAACACCGGGACCCGGTATATCCAACCGCTTCCTGCCTGTCGGAATTGTTAGACCTTGCGGGAGCCGGCTAGATTAATTGATCCGTGGGTCAATTTGTCCGGGTGGGGGATATCTGACAAACAGTGAACTTCGCTACTTAACTGACAGCTTAATGTCGCACGATCGTGTAATTCATTCGCATGGAATCGGCCATCTTTAATCTTCCGGTTGGAGGCTCTTCCAAGGCGATGCCTGACATGGCCGATAATCGACGACGTTCTGCTATGGGATTAAGGGATTCGGCCGGATTCGGCCGGATTCGGAGAACGTTTGTCTTGGTTTCCACTAATCCATGTTATGTGAAATTCTTTCCTAAGTTTTACTGATGTGTTTATAACGTATTATACTAGGTAGAGACGCGATTTTACGTATTTGCGTATAGCCATGTGACACGATTAATAATCTATATGTGATACCGAAATTACAATGGAGAATTCTAGAATCCTGAGAACGTTTGTTTTAGTTTCTTCCAAATTCACAATCTGTGGAATTTTTGTATTACACGTTGACGCCGGCACTGATATTCATGGTTTTCTCCGAGAGGCGGCGCCCGAATTCACTGTCTGTTTCGTGGGGCAATGCTGGGTCACATTAGACTGTTCGACAGGACCGCAATTTTTCAACTTTGACCTCAATTTATAGCAAAATTACAACAGCTATACAATTCCTGTTGGGTTCAATGAATTCCGTGGACTTCAACTAATGCATTAATATACAATAGTTTGTCAATATCAATTTGCATATATCTATAAATGTTAATTAAAGCTGACGGGACCAGCTTTGGCCCTAATTGTGTACTCTTTTCGATTTTTCTCAAAAAGTAAAGGTCTGACGCGAATTCTGACCATCGCACGCAATTCTGTGAACATTTTTCTATAAGAAACGTTCATAGCGCGAATCAAAAAATTTTTCAATTCCGCACAGGAAAAAAGAATAGTCATGCATGTTCGTCGGAGAACAACAGCGCACGTAAGGAACATGCAGGACGAAAATAGTGTTAGGTTACATTAAATTTTTAAAATGGACTGACAAAAGGCCAGTATGTATGCTAGCTACTTCCAAAAATCATAGGTGTGTTATTGTTCAGGTGGGAAAATAATAAATTAAAGCCAGACACTATTTTTTTTATAATAATGCTAAAAAGGGGATTGATCTATCCGATCAGATGTCATCCTATTATAGTTGTTTGCTCAGAACCATAAAATGGTAGAAAAAAATTGTAATGGAATTAATATGTAGGACTTGCCTCGTAAATGTGTGGTATATACATAGAAAATGGGGTACTAAAAGTATTAAAATTTTAAAATTTCGCGAAGAAATTATTTATCACCTTTTAAATATAGTGAATCCCCATAGAAAATAAATACCAAGTGAAAATGAAGTACTGCCCAAAAACGTTCACATTTTCTGCAGTCGTGCCAAGAGCCCGCGAGCGAAACGAAAGGGCTGTGTAAAGAAAATTGTAAACGCATTTCTAGAATAAAAGGCAGAGAGTGTTACGACCGTTCGCGGAGAGACGCGATCGCGAGGAAAGCGCGTCAGCGAGAGGCGTAAATTCTCGCTACGATTTGATAATCGACGCCACGACTCGGTCGCTCCCCTGCTTCGGTTAGGATAGCAGAGGTGGTTCGAGAGATTAACACTGGATTCCCAGGTTAATAAAAATGATATATTTTACAATATATATAAAGTANCACGCCATGATCACGCCATGATCACCTCATGTGTGTAAACCAATCAACGGACCGAAACGAAGGTAAATAAGCCCGCCTTACCTGCTAATTACCGACACCTTGTTTTTATCGGGCGGATTTAGACGATTCGTCCGCGACACTGTTGTGTTACGTACGACGGTCAGAAATGCTGCCTATGAAAAAACCTCACGGCGTAACAGAGAGTATGCCGCGAAAAGAACAAAAAAAGTAACGACATATTGTGATCGTTATAAGGGCCAGCCGGCACTCTGCCTAACTTGTCTTAAAAAATTGCATGAAGAAAGGAAATAATTATGTTAAGTCTATAATATTGAATTATTATGCTTTTACTATTGTATGTCTGCTTATAATGTTGAGATAAAATAATATAAACCTATTTTGTACTACCTATTTTGTGAAATACATGTGTGACCCATCGCCGCCCCTCGGGACAGACACATGTGACCTGCCGATGGGCCACGCCGGCGTCAACGTGTTAAACATTTTAGTTATGCATAGTCGATTATATTGCATGGATTTGAATTACTACATGTGATATGAGATTCGTCAGTAGTTTGTATTTTACAGACTTGGAACGCCATCGTATATTACAATAAATAGTCACGTACTGAATACGCGATGATAGATATATACGTATTCAGTACATCGCAATATCCTTTTTTAGAACTGAGAAACCATAATATATCGAATATATTACATCTCTTATAACAATTGGAAAATCGTGTTTGACGTAATATTCAACGTTCTGACAATTTCATATTTTCTCGTAGAGAACCCATGAATCTGTTTTCGGTATACTGTGGTCAAGTACTGACGGTATTTCTGTGAAGTATTCTTACGCTTATTTAATTAAATTTAGTTGTGTTTTACGTATTTTTGTTCCCTTTTTTCTCAGTTGGTATTTAATATCCTGGTAAGACGTTGTTTTTTTACATATATATTTTTTCGATTCAGAATTTCTGCGAAATTAGTTTTGTTGAAGAACGAACAGTGCATATGAGTTCATACGATTTGCACGTACATAGGGGTATATATTTTATGAATTCGACATGGCGTGCCCAGGGCGCAAGCTGGATTTTACCAGAAAAAGGTCAGCGGAATGTCAACGTTTTACAACCGGATATGTAGCATAGTTTGACGTCATATTTTCTCGTTCAATTTACTTTTTTAAGTCGAATGCAACTGTGGTGCTTGATTTAAAAAAAGAAGTAATTTGCTTCCGGCTGAAAATTTTCCAGTGCTCTGCGAATCCATATCAATGTTAGGATAAGAAAGAAGATAAGAAGATAAATTAAAATTGTTAAACTACGACTTTAGTCATGAAATTGGAATTTTTTATTCATTATAAAAAATATTAAAAAATGCATATGAAAGTAAAGATACAGAAGTTCGATTCACCTCTGGAACAATACGGCAAAGATAAGAAAATATGTGGTTATGATACAGAAGTAAAGGATTGAAAAGCGTAAAAAAGATTTTCTTCGCGAAAGATTTTATTTTAGAAGAAAGCACGTTATACAAATAATTATTGAATTTATTCAGAAGCGGTATAATAGAGGATTAGTGATAAAGTCATGAAAATGCTTTTTTCGTAAAGAGGGACTCACGTCACTTTTCACCCATAAAAAAATTGCATCAGACTACAATCTTAACTGTCAAGAGACGAGAAGCAATTTCCTCGCGTGAAATTCGAGAAGCGTGAGGTGAAAAATAAGGGGAAAAAAGGGAGAACGCCGCGACTCGAATCGATTCCATTTCCCGTATATTCGATCAAGATCTCGCGCTAATCGCGACCACGTTCCTGTAACCGAAGGAAAGGTTTCGCATCTCGATCTAACAATCCTTTCTCGAACAAACGAGGCTCCCTATCGACTAGCACGGATGTAACTCGTGTCACGGTAAGTTTCGTCTGAGTACTGCTATTTTGCGTGCTTCTCTGCTTAAAATTCCGCGAGGTGCCGAGATCCGTGATAGAGGAAGAATCGGTTGCGTGTTCTGCATTCGCGTTTCATCCGCAAAATTGCTGCTAGAAACGTAAGGAAGGCGAGATTTTATTAACAGGCGAAGGGAATTGACATTTGATAATTAGTGTACTTTGAATTTGGCTTTATCTAATTGATATTCAAATTTCTAATTGACTGTAAGTATGGTTTTTAATCTTTTTTATGGATTGTAAGATTTCGTGCTAGAATTTTAGAAGATATTATCCAATAAGTTACTTTTTGATGGATTTAAAAGTTTAGATTTTAAACTTTTACGATGTTTATTAGATGACATACTTGTGATTAAAAAATGTTTCGAACGTGAGTAAACGGGCAATGAGTAAATATGTATATTTTCGAATAAGATTTCCTTCAATAAGTTACATATATCATTTCTTTGATACATTCTCATAATTAGTATAACGTAGTTTTTAAACTACCGGAAATTTTTTTTTACTCCAATAACGTTCCACATAAAAAGAGACGAAGAGGGATGTCATATGATAATCTAATAATAAATATTTCTAGTATATGTATATTTTTTCAATTAGTGTTTGCACACTTGATAATTGAAATAAAATAAATGATCTCTTAAGCACTGGCTTATGATCTTACAAGATAAAATAGAGATTATTGCCCTCGATATGCAATTATCAGTGGTTGCCGAATATAGGAAAGTCGCGATAAACGTAAGAAATTGTTACTCGATAAGAAACTTGGCTTGAATCTAGTTCGCCTCTCGCAGTAACATGTAGGACAGGTCCGATTCTCTCGATTTAATCAGAAGAAACCTATACGCTGCTCTCGAGCGTTTACCTGGTTCGAAAAAATTGCAGAATTAAAGTGCCTCAGACTTCTCGAAATTAATTCGATTAATTTTACCGAGGAATCGTACTTGTTATCTGTTAGAGAAATACACTGGATCAAAGCAGGTTCTCGAAAGTTACCTTTTTAAAAAGAAACTATATTTATTCTGCACTCTTCTTTTTCAAAAACATCTTTGAATTAAAAAATACGTTTTTATTTGTGTATTACTAAGTTCAGACACTTTGTCATTACATTATTTTTTTTTAAGACATGCTTTTTTAGGTCTTCTTTCACTTTTCTTTATAAAAATTGTTGCGCATATATTCATTCATGGTTCAGTAACATTTGCAATATTTTTTTAAGAGAAATGTAATTATAGAACTGGAGTCTAAGTCTTGGAGTATTTAACAAAAACAAACTTATCTTGACTTCCATTATTTCAGTCATTCTCTTAATCCCGATTAAAAAACAAGAAGATTTCCAATTAAGATTAAGATTGACTACGATAGAAAAATAATTTTAAAGGCGATTGCGTTTCAAACTTTGTTTATTGCTTTTTTTATTTTTATCTTTTTTCATGTCTTTCGCAAATTGAAAAAAGAAATTAGTACTGAAGGACAAATTTAAGAAGATAAATTATTGTTAAAAGATATTAAAAGATTTAATCTAGTGACTTCAAATGGCACTCTGTATACGTACATAATTTTTTAAACCATATTCTTAAAAAGGAAGTACAAAAGGACCTTTTTTTGTCAAAATTCTACAATAGAATAGCTTCTTATCTTTTACCAGTCAAATGAAACAACCAATAGCAATAAGAGTCGAACAACTCTCAATTAGTCCACAGACATTCATCACAGCTCGATAGAACGAGTCTTCTTTGTATCCATTTCTCGCATCCGAGAAACGAAATTGCACGATGTTTCCTATCGAGTGGCTCATGTTTTTCGAACGATATGCTTGCTAGATATCGAAATAGACCGCCGTCAGGAAAATTTATTCCACAGCTTCCCCGATGGTATCGATATTGACCCAGCCGCAGATGGAAAAGCTTTCTGCGGCCAACTCGTTCACCGCAGAAAAGAAAATTAGGAAATCGTTTTACGAGCTGTTCCATCGACAGAGCTGCGTCGTGAAGACACTACATGTTGACTCGGATATTGTCCAAGAGCCACATATAATCGCGGAGAACACACGTTTTGTTACGAGTGGAAAGAGTTTTCGCGAGACAGGTGCATGAGATGAGAATCGATTTGAGAACGAGGTAAACGCTAGTAGAAACTAGTGTGAAACGCGTGTGCGAGAATAAAATATGATGTCGTCGAAGCGGGCAGGAAGCGCGCTCACGCGTTCTATATCGCGAAGGATCGTGATGAGCGATTTATCGAATGGTTTCTTCTTCTGAGTTTGCGTTCGTGGTTATTTGCTAGCTGTGTACTGATAAGTATATTTAGATTCGATCGTAGGTTCTCGCGTTTGATATTTTAATGTTGGTGATTCGATTCCAAGATGACAATAATAAAGGCATAAAAATGTAGAAAAAATGTGCAATGCTTTTTACTGATGTAATTTATACGTCTGTATTCGGTTGATCAGCTATTGATCAGCGATGTTCAATGGACTACAACAGGTTCGTTTTTAAGCGCAGATGTTCGAGTATTATCAGATATATTGAATCAAAATTCACTACTTTTTTTTTACACTAATACGTTTCGCAAATCAAAATAGAACCAAATTAGAATTTACAATCACGGAATTGCCACGAGATTATACATTCGCTCGGAAAGAGGTCTTTGGTTCTAGTGCAATTGACAAGCAATCGATGGCGCCTCGAGACGTCTTCATGGAAACAATTTGAAATTCCACCTCAGAAAACGGAGAAGTCGTGCAAACAAATCGTATATTTACGATCTCGAAAGTACACGAAACTGAAAACGGGCTATTCGTCTCCGAGCTTTTCATGCAAAGCAAAGAGGATTGTTTTTCAAAGAGGAAACGAAATCCAAGAAAATGTGGACGTGTTTAAACGTGTATGTGTGTCAACTCGAATAACGCGTGAAACTCTGGCAAACATCACAATTTTCCAAATTCCGTGAGAAAAACAGTCGAACGACTTTATGGAAATAGGAATTTTAGACGATTGTCTAAAACAGTTTCAAACATAGTGATATGTACAGTTTCAAACGTTGGAGATACGTAGGTACGTGGATGAATCGAGTACTTGACGTTAAAGCGTTGGAAGAAACGTAAAGAAACGAACTTTCATTCAACTTTCTTCGCTTATATCTTTTTAAATCTCAAATTCAAATGTTAAGGAACGCATAAGACGTAGTATACGTATAAGATACATTATTAACATGGGGCCTTACTTCCTCGATCCTTGGGAAGTACTGAAATTTTCACGATCTTTCTTCGTTCCAATTCGACTGGATCTCGAGTGGCGAGGAGAGATTGCGAGTTTAGAATCGCGTAAGATGAGAAACTCCTCACTTTGTGGTTCGCAGGTCCGTATTAATGCTCCTCAACGCTTGTAACTTGCCTCGTTAACCGTGCGCCGGGGATAATCGCCGCGTGGGTTAAGGCAATTTCCTCGGTAATTAATAATACGATGTCCCCTATTTGTTGTGTCAGCGGCAAATTACGTGATTTAGGTAGCCGTCGTGCGGTGATCCGTGTGCAACGTCGTGGCGCGAGACACAACACAAGGACAGTTTAAGTTACTTCTCCAGACTTTGATTCGTAATGAGAGGGACTCTTGGACAGATTGAGATTGCGCCTCGCTTCGTGTAACTTTACTACAGCGGCATTCCCTTTACCGCTGAAGCTATTTCTCGTAAACGATATAATTAAACGGCTATTCTGCGAGAATACGTGGTTATATTTTATTATAAAACACGTAAAAGTTCTTACGATACGAGAATAGCATATGATTATGAAGTAACTGATACCAATGTGAATCTCATTACCAGCATTTTGGCATAATTATGGAAAGTTTCAAGTGGGTATATGAATCTTATACTTGAATATTAACGATCAATTTTAAGGCAAAGTGAAAATTATTGGTGCGTAGTATATCATTAAACGAGTTTGAAATATAACTTATTGAAATAATTTCAAGAGAAATTATTATTATATAGAGATAAGGATCTGGTACATCACTCAGTTTCTCTAGTTTTTCAACGTTTCCGTAATATAAGCTGTAATACAATAACAGAGAATCGTTAAAATCTCGTTTCTAAAATAAATATAATAAAAGAAAATATATTACATATTAATATATTATTGATGTAATAAAATAAATTACTCGTGCAAAAAATGACACCAGGGAACAGGAAATCGTTATGGGTGGTTAAGGGAATCTTTTTTCGCTATTAGTTTGCGAACGACCGAACAATCAGCGCTGGGCTTGAGGGCAACCTTTGACCATTTCTAGTCCAACGTTTTTAGTTTCGTCAGACAGAACTTTATCCATTGGTGTCTTTTTATTTTTCCTCTGTCCTTTGTCCCAATTTCAAACCGCAACTCGAGGATAAAGGAATATATTTTAAGCTTCCCACGTTGAAGGAAACCTTTTAATTATTCGCGAAGGAAACGAAACGGTGGCAGTGAACATCCAGTTCATTCTTTTGATTCCTCCCTTTTTTTTATCTTTCTCTACAGCTTTATACCTTTCTTCACTCCTTTTTCCTATTTCGTTTCATTCCGTTTCGTTCGAGACGAGGCAGAATTTCAAGTTTCACATCTGCAAACGCTGCAGTCCCGATTTTGCTCCTTTTGTTTCGCGAGGCATGCTTCCGCTAGAATCCAGGGTCCTTCGATCACGTATCTGTTATTAAAAAGTTTCTTCCGCAGGCGAACTTCTTGCCGCACGACGAAAGTTGAAAGTCTGTGGCCGAAATAACGGCGTTAGGAAATTCCGCAGCAGACGGCTCGGGCGTCCGAATTAATAATTGAGAGTTCAACAACGAGCGTGGATATTTAAATGTACGCCCGCTGGCTTGTTTAACATTTCGCCCGTTGTGTCGTTAATTGTACCGCACAATAGCTAGCATACACACACCGGTCACAACCCCTGAAGTTATTTCTGGGAATGGAGCGCCGCGCGGAAAAGAATTATTTTCGTCCGGGAGTTAATTGCGTGCGTTCAGGTTTGTTTGTTCTTTGGTCAATGCGATTGAAAACACAGTCAATTTCCGATACGTTATCCGATAGAGTGATAAAGTTTCTTTTTACTGAAAATATCCTCTTGTCTCTAAAATTTGACATGATTTGTATAGCTTGTTATTATGAGTAAATAAAAATGTACTAATTAACATGGGTTTCTATCCCATAGCTTTTTAATTGGTAAGATATTCTACAAGTCAAAACATAATTTTCAATTTGTCTTTAACGTTGTTGTTTGTTTCATACAGTTAGCAATATTCTGTGAAAATATTTTTGTAATTGCAAAAAACTGAGGATGAAAGTAAATACAACAAGCATGTAGTAAGTAATAAATGAAATTTTGTCGAATTAAATTTTTAAAATATCATTTTTTTAATCAAAGTCTGTGTGATCTTTCTTGCATTTTTGAGGGTTTGAATGATCGTCTGTAAAGTATATAGGCATATAAAGGCTTGTATCCTCTTGCATTATATGTACTTGTCTCTATTTTTGCACATACTCTTCATTTTGATTTCTTTGATACAGGTTTTATACGTTGATCGTCGGTTATTCTAGTTTTCACAATTTCAGCTATTTACCTTCATAGCTCGATATCTAATTTATGCCTGAAATGTGGGGTCGTTTAATTATTTTTTCATCCGTACGTGTCTTCACTTTGCACTTTTGCAAGTTTGAAGAGACAACTGACCAATCTAAATCCGAAACGTGTTCAGGTGTATCGAAACGGGATCGTTCTCGTGCTCTCTCTCTTTCTCTCTCTCTCTATCTCTCTCTTTTTCTTTCTCTCTCTCTCTCTTTCTCTCTCTCTCTCTTTCTCTCTCTCTCTCTTTTTCTTTCTCTCTCTCTCTCTCTTTCTCTCTCTTTCTTTCTCTCTCTCTTTCTCTCTCTCTCTCTCTCTCTCTCTTTCTCTCTCTCGATACGAAACGGTTTCCGATCGCGTAATGAATTGTGAGGGAATATAAAAGCTGAACGTGGTTGCTGATAAATCGCATCGATGAACCACAAAGAGGCTGAGAAGAGAGAAGCGGGGCTATTCTATCCGACAGTTCATTCAATTTTTGATCGAAACCCCTTTCCTAGCTAGTTCGTAACAATTCTTTATTCGTTATATCGCGAGCAGAGTATCATACCTCGGAATAACACGAGATGATCCACGTAGTGAATATGAAGGTGATGATGATCGATCCTTGACGTGAGATTAATTAAATATTTTTTAATTCTCTACTACGTTATGTGATTTGGAAGTCACATATAGGTACGTGCACTTGTATCTTTTATATATTACTTTATCCAATTATAGGCAAACAAAAGTGAAAGAAAGTTTCAATCATAAAGAGATAGCATAATATAATCTATGGCGAGGAAATAATTTTCCCAGTTGGTTATTCAATAACAAATTTCTGTTTTAATAGGAAAGGCGCACTAGCATATAGTACGAAGTTTTTCATGTTACTAAAATATGATTAAGAATCTCTTTTAAGCTAAATTATATAAACCGAAAGTACAGCGCAGCAGAATTTCTCTCTTGCAAAATTCATGTTCCACATATCGTCATTAGCAGCAACGTTACCTTCTCTAGAAACACACAGCCATCTCGATAATTAATTACAAGATTTATTTAATATCAACCGGTGATACGATACCAGGCAGACCTGACATATTAGTAGATGGATAATTAACGTCAAATAAAATCTTCGACTGCTATGATCCTATTACCTATATTATAACGAAAAATAATTAACTTTTAACTGCTACAACACGAATAAAAATATGAAAGTAATTATTTTGATACTTGAACGCCACTCCAAAAGCTACATCTTCATTGATCGCAAACAACGAAGATATTAATAATATTTGTCACGTTGTAATCTTAATGGCTAGCAGCGTTGAGCATGTAAAACAACAGGGCGCCTATACTTGAATAACAACGTGGTTTCGCAAATAATCGCGTTTATCGTTCTCGGTGCACGTTCGCAAACAAACCGCACGCGATTTACATAATACACGTGGCCGCGATATTTGCATAATACATGCGATATACACAGTACTCACGTGGTAGTTGTAAGATCGCATAAAGAAAATAGTTCGACTTTAAATTACGATAACAGTAGGTTACTGAGTATCGGTTAACAACAAATCGACGTTGGTTATCTGACTGAAACGAATATGTCACGCCCGTGGCAATACGCTTGTGATAACGATCGACACCGATCCTTGCTAATTAGACGACGCGATGTGGACCGCAGATCAAGGAAGAGATTGTCCACCCAATATCGTAAATGTCTTTGGTAATTAATAATCGATAGGTGATTTTATTTATGTCTTTATGAGAAAAGAAATGAGAGAAGGAAGTCTGATTACAGGTTTACGTAAGTTTATGGAAAACTGAGAACCATAGTGACGTACCGTCAGACCACTGCTGGTTTCTATAAATAGTGTTTTATCTTTATTATTTTTATTTATTCGTTATATCTTTTCAAGTCGTGAAAACGTACTGTAACATTGTAGCAGAGAACGAAGTCATAATTTAATTAATTATGAAGCTACAGTACGTGTGATTAAATTGTAATCCATAAAGTTTAACTCCATTGAGATTTGCAGTCTGCCATATGAGATTTAGAAACGGGATTTTGTTATTTATATAAATAGCCTTGTCTTGATTTGATCGAAAGAGGCTTCTAAAATCTTCTACAGTAATATTTATGTAGATTTAGTCTAATAGTAACATAGAATATTAGACTAGATAATAATTATTAGATAAAACTTAATTAAAAATATATAATGTTTCATACAAAATGGACTTTTAAAGAATAGTCATCCTGATTCACGTGTCACCTTAGTACAATTAGAGGCAGTAATGTAATTGTCTTCGAAAGAAAATAAGATCGTCGGTGAGCTAATTTGCAATTCAATTTTCATTCCATCTCAATAATTAAACCTCGTGTATTTCTCTATGCATCCATGATCTATTTCACATCCATCACACTAGTCTGGCTCTTTGAACACACATTATGATTTAACAGGTCAAATATGTCTGTAATATACTAGGTAATGGAGCCATTAAAATATCAGCGTTAATATTCGCTCAGAGAGATAGCAGCTATGCATTATACTAAATTGAGCACATTGTTTATTGCTGTTAAGGGAAAAGTTGCGTCATTTAAGTGATTACCTTATTAAATTAATTCGCAGGCAAATTCAAACCACAATTTCATACAACTCTTTCTAAATTATAATAACTTTAATACAGAATAATTTTTTATTAATACCTGTTTAGAAGAAGAAATTCTATTTCAGATGTTGAACATTGCCTAAAATGAGGAAAATGCATCTCCTATCTGATTATTAATGATTATTTCGAAACCGCCAACTTAATTGTTACATATATCACGCCACACATTGGAACATTTCAATATTTGATTCTGTTTAACAACAACATAGTACCTATATTATCGATATTAGGCGCAATCTGACACGTGAAAGTACGCTTGGCTCTATGATTTGTCGCGAGTTAATGGGGTACTGTTCACGTAATTAATTATGCGTCGTTGTTTTCACCGCGGAGCAAAAAGCGCACGACGATTTTCAAACGCGCCACCTGAAAAGTCATTCATTCGCTGGTTTTTCCAGCTGCGACTTTTTTCATAGCCTCAACTCTGCTTGCGAGCCGTTGTCGCAGTTAATTTGTTCCTGTTCGTGGCGACAAGCGGTACAGCTGAATTATTTCTGCCAAGCGCGAACCGATATACTGGCTTCGTTTAGCTCTCGAAACCGATCGTTGTACCGTGCAATTAAAACGCTTTCGTTCTCCTATCGTTTACGACTAACAAGAAAAAGTCGCAAGCGACCCGATTTGGATGAAATTTTGAAGGCTTGAAAAATTCTTTTTCTTTTTCTCAGCTGCGATAACTTAAGTTTAAGTTCGAGTTGAAGTTCGAGCCTTAAGGAATTAACTCGGAAGCAGTTACCTATGGTCAAACATTTTGTTAACAAAAATTGAGTGCTTCTTAACATGTTAGAAGAAAAGCATTATATCTTAATTAAGTCTTAATTAAAGCAGCCGTCAACAGGCATATTGGTTCAATAACCTGTACGTAGCGCGAAAAATTATTTCGAAAACACAATTTTCGAAATTCAAATCTACGGTCTTTAGGTTTGTAAATAATAGTCGTTTAAAAGTAATTTATTTAACTTGAAAATAATAATTTAAATAACTTAGAAATGACTTATATTCAATTGTCAATTGAAAGCGATAACGACGTTTCGTTCGAGTTCTTTTCTTTGCAGTTAGGTATCTTGTTGTTCGTGTTTTTTTGGCGCTTCTTTCATGTAGTATGTATCGCTTTGAACCTTTGCGAGTTAATGCCTCGATCTTCTTATATCTAACAGTTAAGTACCAACCTTTAGCTCGCAACTAGGGATGACAGAGGGTACCAAGTGAGATTGCTCTGTCGTCTTTTAATTAATTCATTTGGTTAACAGCTAACGAATGTACGGGTCATAATATAGTCTGGTTGAAAATTAAATTATCGAATAAATGTTCATACTGATATCTTAGGGGTGTTGCTTACGTAGGTTTGTATATTGCATTATATTTTAAGGTTTAATATAAGGATAACAACTTATTGATAAAAAGTATATATATATGAGGTGGTTATGTGTGTTGTGATTGATACTGAAGGAACAGTCGAGTATGTTTAACAACAACTATTTTATTAACGTTTACCAAAAAGGCGGTAAACAAAATAACAATTAACAGTCGATGGTTTTATTTTGCACGAGAGACGTTACGTATTACTTCACAGCTCGGAACCGAATGAATCTTTTTTGAGAGAACAAACGGATTCGTCCCTTGGATGCCCATCGATATCCCCACTAGCATGCGTTTATTAGATGTGCCGCGGCGGTTACGGCATATGTGTTCTTCCGAGGATTCGGCGGAAAGAGCATAGGGATAACGATGGGGCACGTCGATGTTGCGCTTTGGCGGCCTAACGCTTTGTATCGCAAAGCCGACGGAAAGTTCCGTGGCGGGTGCCGCCACATGTATATACTGTATAAGATACATTAACGCTATTAAAAATAATACTAAAAATTTATTCACACATTCTTGAAAACAATTCAACCAAATCTGCAAAAATAGAATAAAAATTTGTATAGCTTCGCTGCCAAAATGACCACGGTTTCGTGTCTTCAATATCTTAATCAGCGCTGCGTATTTTCACGATGAAGGCGTGACCTACATCTGATGTTATAAGAGAGCGAAAAACGTTTGGGGAAGAAAAGATTCGAGCACAGAAACTTGAACACCTGTGATCTTCGGGTTCCTAAATGTCACTAGTCAACAACTTTGACCACTACAGCAAACGCTTCTCCAATTTCCTCTCTTTCGAAATAGGTTTCCTATTACTCTTTCTTTATTATATATTTGTATTTTTTTACAAAACATTTCTGTGTGACAACCAAGTTTTAGTTTTACTTTACGTGTGAAGTGTGCGGATTTTTAAATGTAAGTAAAAATTAAAACTTAGTTTATATTTAACAATTTGATGTTGCTTTTTTATTTTACGTTTTATTCGTATCTTGTTATAAAAACTCACGCGTCGAGGATTTCTATATTTTGTAGGTAAAGGAGATGGGAAACAGCGTTTTATTATGAAACATGAAGAAGTTCGTTCTGGAATTTACGTAATTTTTCTGAGATATGATCTTTTGCTTCTTTATTATGTTACGCCTTGTTCTTTGTTCCTCTTAGCTTATTTCAAAGGTGTTTCTTGCAATTTATTAAGACTTTAAATTAACTGTTTACGTTACGTGGCTTGTGTAGAATAATTTTCAACTGTCAAGAGCTCATTGTACGTTATTCATTTTTGAATATTTGATTTCATACACTCTCCCTTCTTGGAGAAAGCAACGATGTTTTATGTATATCTGGATGCGAACAACAAAATTTCCAAGAATTTCAATAATACCTCAGCAGAATCCTTAGAGATATGATTAATAACACAAAAATACCATGATTTTTTCCATTTTCTTGTATCAGAAATTCAATAATTCCTCCCTTAAATTCCCCAAAATGATCCATAATGCATTCACCCGGTATTAATTTCGTCATATTCAGTATTAATTTTATCACGATCGGTCTGGAACGAGACAGCGCGGCGGCGATAAAATTCAATAAAAGCTCTATTGGCGTAATTTACGCGATCACAAAATCGGGCGAACGACGCGAAAGCACGCTTGGCTCGCGTGTCCGCTCGTCATCTAGTGATTTTCATCCACTGTGAGCTTGTTATTTCGACTCGGCTAAAGGCTGCAAGAAACTCGGCTATTAAAACCGACTATTCTTCCTTGCAAATTTTCAGTAGTCTGCATCTCGTAAAATTCTCTCGTGTCGTTGAGACCAGAAACGTTAGTGTCGCTTACATTTTTTAAACATTTGGGAACGGTGAATCGTCTCGACCGAGGAAAAGGGAAATGAGGAATATAGACGAGACATTTTCATAGTAAAATTCGCAATGAATTTGCGAGCAATTTAACGCAAAGCAGAAAGTGTCGTCTCTTCTGGGTTATTATACGGAATTTTAATTGAATCTGCTGCATGTTTACAAATTTGAACGGTGTTTCGCGGGATTATATTTTCGAAATATTGTCGGATACAATTCGAATATTAATATGTTTCGTTTCTGTGTGAAATGTGTATCTTGCATAATACATTTTCTGAGGAGTATTGTGCGAAACTTTGTGCTGTACGTATGTTTGGTTGAAACTGTTTTGTTTTTGATGTGTATAGGTATGTGTATAATGTAATTCGATATCATATGCGTAATGTAGGTTCCTGTGATTGCTTATGTGAATTCTATGGAATGTTTTAAGTAGATTAAAATTTGGTAAAATTGGTCCAGAAATTGCATACTCTAATACATATGTAGAATATCGCGGACGAAAGGTCTAGGAGTAGTTAGCCGGTAAACCACATACAATGTCGCGAAAGCCGAGGCGTTCTTCAATCGTATAGTTTTGTAAAAATGGCCTACGTGACCTTGGTCACGGTTGTGGAACACGTGCGTGGTGGGTCTACGAAAAGACAAAAGGTATGGGAGAGCAGTCAGTTTTTAATCGGGAAGTCAGAGAGTGTGAATCGAGAAGACATTGTCGAGAGAGAACGTTGAATCCGTTGTGGCGAGAGTTGCGAGTGAACCACTAAATTATAGCGCGTTATTGCGACTAGTTCATGTTAAACTACCATCGTTCTTCTGTACAATCCATTCATTGTAAATAAACCATCATTAAATCACAAATATCAGAATATATAATAATAATATATTCCACACGATATTACATATATTAATATTTGTTAAATGTATTAAGAAAGTTATGTTGCATATATAACCAAGTATTGAAGTAACTTAAGTAATAACAGAATTTCACAGAAACCCTTTAATTTTTTCCAAATTAATTAATTACTAATATAAGGAGCAAGACTCGTTTTTCCTCATGAAAACGTTTAATACATTATGATTTTGACGAACTTTGAATGAATAGTAGCCATAATAAAATTCTGTAACGTCGCGTTCGTTGCGATGATGATTTATTACATGTCAGGAGCGTACCTTAATTATTTCCCAGCGGTAATTATTGCGGCTTAAACGTAATGAAATTCATAAAAGCTGGCAAGTTAAATCTCTTTTCATCATATCAGCCACTTACTACTAGGCTTCGTCGTTCATCTTTAATTTCTCTACGAACCGGAAGTCGAGAACTTCTCTACCTTTATTATTGTCACATTAAACAACTTCGCTCTTAAAGAATGTGGAGAAAATAATTAAGAATCGAAAAATATCTTAGATATTACTTAAATATTATTCAAAAAAATATTATTTATCAATGTACAAACACGATTCATATATTCTTCATCATCATTTGAATTCAGTTTGACTTTTGTAGAAGTGTATACTAATTCTGCTTTCTAAATCAGTTCTAGAAAGTAAAAAGAACTTTTACTTTTAAATTATGATTCATTATTATATTTGATCAAACACGTATTTTTATTGGTATCTATAAAGACTACATTACTAAACGTTCTCCCTAATTAGATGAATTTTATTTTACTTCATTTCGTTTAGTTTTATTTTCAATTCATAGGAGTTTAATTTATCCTGAAATTTATATCAAATACTTTTACTCACGTAGATAAGGCAAGTTTTATATTTTACCTTAGACTAGCATCTGCTCCTGTTTCATTGCTTGTGTATGCCCTCACGAATTCCCGAATTTATGCCCGTTTATGAGTACGACGATAATATGTAGGACGGGAAAAAGGCACAGAATAAATGGCACCGGGCAGCACCGCTGTCCAAAACGAAAAGCCCACAATCAACGTGTTTCAGCAAGAATTTGCATAAAATACCATGAGATATTACATTTTTTTGTATAATGAATATCACATTCTAATCATAATTATTTTGCAATATCACGCAATGTAATAAAGTTTCGTACATAATTATTAATTATGATATTTCCCATTACAGCGACAACTTATCGTAGAGCAGTTTCATAATTTAAATTACCTCAGATAGTTAATTAATGATTACATGAAAATTATTAAGAGAACGTCTTATTATAACTTTATTAAATGTGCAACCATATTTTTACATATCTAGAAAATTTTCAAAACAATTGCTTACATTTTTACGCATCAAAATATAATCAAAGTACAATATATCAGTGTTTCTATTTTATCATGTTGCAATTTGTCATGATTAAATTGTTTCTCCATCGCTAATTAAATATTTGAATCAATTTCTCCAATTTTCCAATCTTCCAATGCATATAATTTTGCCATTTGACAATACGTATTTTCTACTATGACAGACATATAACAGTTACTCATTGTGTATTCGAATGTATTCATGGCACCAGCGGTACATGAAGTATCGACGTTAGGGAATAAATGGAGTTACCTGCCCAGAAATAAACTATTCTTTCTTTTATAATCTTTGTGCTCTATAACTGGAATGCCGTCTTAGTTATTTATAGTTGTTACCTTTTTTTATAGGTAGAGTCTTATAATGGTAAAATATAAATTTATAAATTGCGTAGAAAATCTTCAAGTTAAGGAAGTTATTATATCTGTGGCGGCACATGGTTTGAAGGACAATTCAAACCATATCGCTGTTTCGTCCCGGAGAGGTAAGACCGTTAAGACACAAACGCATCGAGAAACAAATAAACCTCCGGACACAAACCAGAACACCGCTACACCAACCGTCGTAGGAAGTCGTCCGAACTTCTTGACTTCCCCCCCGACAATAATAAAACAGTCGAACGCGACCGAAATCAGAGACAGTCAGTTACGATCTAGAATCCGGTGTGCGAGGACGAGTACGAGTACGAGTGCGTGTGCGACTTACAGTGAGCGAGCTATACCAGCGACGAATCGACCTGTATCCAACAGTTTATCTATTTATTGTTAAATATATTGACTATTTATTAGAACTGACTTGTTTATCGAGTCCTAACGCCCTCTCCACAACATTGGTGACCCCGACGTGATACGAAAGGAAAATGGCAACGACGAAAGACGACGCTCAGGCCACTGGGAGTATCGCGGTTACGATGCCGCCGTTGCAAGCCTCCAACGTTACGGTTTGGTTTGCATTGCTGGAAACGCAACTGGACGCGGCGGAAGTGACGTCCGATAAGGTAAAATTCGCGACTCTCGCGAAAAGCCTCGACACCCCGCTCCTCCAGCAGGTAGAGAGCGTCCTGACGAACCCGCCACCCACCGGGCGGTACCAGAAATTAAAGTCGGAATTAATTCGCATCCTGACGGACTCGGATGGCGATCGAGTAAAAAAATTGGTGGAGAGCGAAGAGATGGGCG
>JACXIX010000033.1:2008106-2302074 GCA_014737535.1 Bombus cullumanus | reverse complement strand
ATTTACTCCTGCTAATTACAAAATAAAATGTTCCTTTTTCTTGAATAACACCTACATCACTGTCTGCGATATTTAAAATTCTTAGTTAATGCTTATTTAAAAGTCGGGTTCTTTTTTAATTCCTCTCAAGTTAAACGAGTAAATTTACTGGTTGTAGTTGTAACATAAAATGGCTTTTTTCTTCAATACCGCCTGCATCGTCGTACGTGATACAATTATTAATTATGTAGCGAATAATATGAACTAATTGACTGTAAACGCAGTTAGGTAGTTTTTCGTAAGATCTATCAAAGGGTCTATTAGGCTATTTGCGAGAGATTTATTGTTTCCTCGAGGAATGGTTTGATTGTTGTAAATTAATGTTTTAAATGTTGCCAATCAATGCTTCAACTGTTATAAATTAGTAGTACAATCGTTGTTAATTAGTTGCTTTAACGTTGTTAATTATTGGTTAGATTGTTGTAAATTAATGGTCTAATGTTATAAATTAATGGCTTAAATGTACTAAATTTATAGTTTATACGTTATAAATTAATGGCTTAAATGTTGTAAATTAGTAGCTCAAATGTTATAAATTAATAGCTTAAATGTTATAAATTAATAGTTTACATATTAGAAATTAATAGCTTAAATGTTATAAATTAATGGCTTAAATGTATAAAATAACAGTTTAAATGTTGTAAATTAACAGCTTAAATGTTATAAATTAATAGTTTACATATTAGAAATTAATAGCTTAAATGTTATAAATTAATGGCTTAAATGTATAAAATAACAGTTTAAATGTTGTAAATTAATAGCTTAAATGTTATAAATTAATAGCTTAAATGTTATAAATTAATAGCTTAATTGTTGTAAATTAATAGCTTAATTGTTGTAAATTAATAGCTCAAATGTTATAAATTAATAGCTTAAATGTTATAAATTAATAGCTTAAATGTTATAAATTAATGGCTTAAATGTATAAAAGAACAGTTTAAATGTTGTAAATTAATAGCTTAAACGTTATAAATTAATAGCTCAAATGTTATAAATTAATAGCTTAATTGTTGTAAATTAATAGCTTAAATGTTATAAATTAATTGCTTAAATGTTATAAATTAATAGCTTAAGTGTTGTAAATTACAGGTTTAGACGTTATAAATTACATGTTACATGTTATTATTTGGTATTTTTTTTTATTTACCTTATATTTAAATTCTTCTTCGATGTTCACTCTCCGGGAGTTCAGGCACAAAAGAGCTCGCGCGCGACTTCCGGGTTCCTTATATACCTTCACAAGGTGTCGAAATGTCACTCAAACGGTAACGATCTTTTGACACAGCAAAAGACGGTTTTTCCATTATAACAAAATCAAATTGAATAATTTCTTAATTTTTATCGTAAATTGGCGCCTTCAACGATCTAATACGATATCCATTTTTATCATTTTAATAGTTTCTACAAACTAAGACAAAATTCTTACTTCTTTAATACTAGTTTCCGACTATCAATTAGTTTGAACAAAAAGGGGAAACAAGCTTAACGGCAGTCGATGACGTTACTGTGAAATAAGTTAAGGTATTAAATAATCAGACAGATAAAATTCATATTAAGCATTATATTATATTATCGATATTCGTTCATTTACTCCTGCTAATTACAAAATAAAATGTTCCTTTTTTCTTGAATAACACTTACATCACTGTATGCGATGTTTAAAATTCTTATTTAATACTTACTTAAAAGTCAGGTTCTTTTTTAATTCCTCTCAAGTTAAACGAGTAAATTTACTCGTTATAGTTGTAACATAAAATGTCTCTTTTTTCTTCAATATTGTTTGCATCGCTGTACGTGATACAGACATTAATTATGTAGCGAGTAATATTCTTCGTTAGATTTATCAAAGGATTTATTAGGCTTGAAGAAGTATCAAATTCTATGAAAATTAACTAAATGATTTTATTCGATTAGTATTCAAAAATGTCTATCGTATTTAGCAACCTTCTTTTATAATAAGTTCTGCTCGGATCAATTATTTTATAATAAATTGCAGATTATGCCACTGTATATTATAAGATATTTGCCTATAGCTCCTTTTTTTCTAATTCATTGATTTTATTATTTGTCTCGTTGGTTTTTTCCGTGAGTATCTGTTGTACGTACATTTCCATTATGCTCAGATTTTTAACATCGTCGTGCGAACATGTGCGTGCTCTAGCAATAAATATTCGTTTTGAGCCTACTCACGATCGCGACCGTGAATTTGGGTAAATCGAAAGGAAAAACCAGAGACGAGAGCATGCTCTATTCGTGCCAGTTTCAACGTCGATTTTTCAAATTAGATTTCCAGAAACAGGTTGGTCACGCGAAAACGCGCCTACCCGACCAGAGACTGTGCCAACCTGACCGGCCCTACCGACTTATAATTAATGAACAGACAAACCAGAAAGTATCCTCTACCTATCCTACCTAGCGCTATATTTAAAAAATAGAAAAACAGGCACACTGACATACTCGCTCCACGGTTCCCACACAAACGCTCGAGCGCAAAGGACCTACAATATAGAGGAATTCCCGGGACGCCTCTCCACACTGTATCCGTGTAATTAAAAGATTCCAACTTCCAACAAGATTCTTGCCGACTAATATATTTCCATATTACAATTACTACCTTTCGTAATGGTATTCTATTCGATTGCCCGATTCCATTGTACGTTCCACAATTACACCTTTCTTGAAGCAACCATATTATTAACCTTTCAAAACTACTCCATCTGTCATCTATTGTTTTGAAGCCTAATTTCACAATTTGTGTTCTATGGTCGAATAAACAATGCACAAATGTATCTCCTAAATGTATCTTTACTTATTCTTTAGTCTCTTAGAATCCAAATAAATCCCCTCTTCTACCATCCAGACAATTATATTGCCTTACGTATTACCTATTATCATTTTATACTCTCTTTTTATTCCTTTCTTACTTCTTTCAACTTTCACGCCTCTAATGTCTACAATCTTTTTACATATTTTATAATTTTTATAAAACTAGCCCATGCTTCGACAAAATCTCACGCCAAATCAACGTCGCTATTACCTTTCCTTCTCCACCTTCTATTACCTTTCGCACATACACATTAGATACGCGCTTATTTCATTTACGCATCTTTATTACATACCACGTCTTTTCATCCTATACCTTTACGCTTTTATCATTATCTGCTTTACGCAAAGCGCTTTACATTCCCAAACGATTTTATTTTTACATTTTATTTACACATTCGCACGCTACTTCGTCCTGCCCTTTCTTCGTCTCACACTTTTTCTTCCGCGCTCGCACCCAACCAACGAGATTATACGTTTCCTCATTATCAGCGATTAAACGCTCTTTTTCTTCTTCTTGTTAGTCGTTCTGCTCCCCTTCGTTATTCGCCACAGTCCACTTCTCCCGCTGCATCGTCCGTCCGTGCTCGCCGCCAACTTATAGTAACAAAAACAAACCGGTATAACCAATTGGTATAACCAATATGACAATTAGAATTATCCTACGCGTTATATTTACCTCGATCTGCCATCAACGTACCTTTATGCTCGACTCCAGATACAAAAATATCTTACACAGTTCCGATCACGTAAAGCTTTGCAGCAACCGTGGATCATGCGCTCGTCAGATGGCAAAGTGACCGTGAACAAGATGTCGGTCATGAACTACGTAGCGTTCAGATCGACCACTCCGTTCAATAAACTATTCTAGTACTTTGGAATAAATTTATCTCGTATCAAATACCCAATCAGCGTTTTGCCCTTCTTACGCTGTCACATCGTCATCGTCTTACTTCTCTGTTTACCATATAGTTTTAGTATATTATACAGATATATTATTCATACATATCATATATTATATGTCGACATATGAAATAGAAGGAAGGCACGCCACAAGTTGATATCTTTTTTAACTGAAGTATGAAACTTTTTTATTTTTCATTTGTAATGAATAGGACCTTTACCAACATGTTTGTTACATGTTTCTGGTTCGAATGACAATTAAAATACATATCGATAAGTAAATAGAATTCGAATTAGACCATGTTTGGTCTCATTTTAATCGAGAAAGTAGATACTTGTAAATGCGCTAGCAGAATATAATTTAAAAAAAATGTCAAAAACAAAAAAGTGTTCGATTTGTACTGACAAACGTACATCGTTTAAGCGATATCTGAAACTTAGCCCTGAAACTTACCGACGCGTCATGTAGATTCCACATGATTGCCTCCCATTGATTACCCCCATATAGTGGGGATAACGTCCATTCCATTACCGAGAGTAGATTCTTTTCCTGCAATTGTTATCGAAGGTATCTTTTCCAGTATTCACTTCCATCCAGGTTCGTGCACGTCTCACGATCAAAGTACCAGTGACATATTATATGTGTATACTTTCAATAAAAAGCGAAAAGAAAAAATTCCAAAAGAGAAATAAGCAACAAACAAACTAACTAACTAACTAACTAACTAACTAACTAATTAACTAACTAACTAACTAACTAACTAACTAACTAACTGACTGACTAACTAACTAACTAAAGCGAAAAGATGGAAAAAGAGTAATATGTTCGACAAAGTTAGATTTTAAGCTTTTTTTATTATGCCTATTGACAAGTATTATTAATACATGACAGAAATTGCACAGTAAAAGTTAAATATTTCAACGAATCCAATGTGCGCTCTTACTTTAGAGCAGTCGCAGATTATAATTTTTATCGTTTTTGAATAGCGACCATGACATTTGCTTCTTTAAATTAAAATTTTTTTCAATTTTTTAAATTACAGTCAAGTTATGAGATATTATATACCTTGTCAGAACGTATGTCGGAATATCATGTCGCTGAAATAAATAGTTGAAATAATAAAATAGCGAATAAAATGGATAACAAGTAAAAGAAACTACAACAAGAAGAAAGTGAAACTAATCGAAACTGACCTCCTTATTTTATTCTATTCGCTCGTGCACGAACAAGACTGAAAGTGAATACAGGGAAGGAACCGCAAATAATAATTGCAGGAAAAGAACCTCTGGGTAATCGCTTGGTGGTTGTCGTCCCCATCACAGGGGGAGGCCCTTTCCCTTGATGCACCGATAAGCTCGACGGTTGAGCAGCGTGTAACATGATCCAGTGTCAGATAACGCTGAGACAACGTATACAGGTACCAATTTAAAAGTGAAACCTTTTTATCTTTCACTTCTCTTCAAAACAAACTGTTACTGACTACATATTTGTGGCATTTTCCTGATTAAAGTGAGACCAAACACGGTATAATTCGAATTCTACTTACTTATCGATATGTATCTAATTATCATTTATGAAGTAAGCAAATACGCCCGCAAATTATATCGCGCTTGGTGTCACTTCAATCAGAAACATGTAACAAACACATCGGTAAAAGCTCCATTCATCGCAAATAAAAAATGAAAGAGTTTGATCTCTCAGTTAAAAAAAGAGTCACAGCTAGTCACGGTCCTTTATATTTTATATTTTTATATGTTGCGATACGCTTCGACTCTCAGTTCCACTTCCTCTTTCATTTTCTTCATCTTTCGCGTTGTCCTTCCCTACGCTCGCCGTATCTACCATCCCATCGTCAATGTTCAGTGCCTCTATGCACCGAATCGTTTCTACCACTATGCTACTCTCCAATTGCAGAGCTTGGATCACCGTATCATAAAGTACTTGCGATTGTCGCAGATTTCCTGGATGTGATTTATTTGGTTAATAGGTAATTATTATTATAAGTTATTACAGCATAATAAGTAATTAAGCTAGAAAAGCTAGAAAAATGCGGGCACTGGCATAGTTTGCGTCGCTTGAAAATCATTTGAGATCAGCAGTGATGTAGTACAGTTTCCCTTTGACGCATGCAGAAACTGGATCGCCGAATGATATGATCTGATACAGATTCGAATATCGATGAGACAATAATGAAGCAATACCAATGTAATAGTGAAATTTGTTTATACTTTACTCTTTTAAAATTAAACTTTCGCTGATGTATCTGTGAAACTGTGCCGATTAAAATAAGACCAAATACGACCATATATTTTAAATCACATTTACTTATTGAATAGGCATAGGAAAATAAGTTGTTATCGTTCGTGAATAAGCCGCCGCCTCCTCCATCGATATCCGAATCGTACAAAAACTGTACCTGGATAAGGAGCACCCAACCCGCATGTGTTAGCGACTACGTTATTTTCAGCCAGCGGAGTCAAACAAAATATGTACAAGGAATTTACGTGGCCAACGCGATCGCGACTGAGGGGCGAGAGCGTTGTCGAAGTAAACGTTCCCCCACCCTTGCCCGAAGAACAAGGTAGCTGATAAAACGAAAGCGGAGATGATCCTTGCAAATTCAACGCATTAAAAATCGCTCGTAACGCTGGGCAAAGAGAGCGAGTTATCTTGTCTTGTAAGAACAAATTGTTCCTTTCTCCGCGTTTTCCTGTCGTTAAATAATTCTCTTCAATTCTTTATTTTGTCTCGTTGTTAATTTCTCTCCAAGTTTCGTTAGTCGTTCTTTCAAGTTTCCTATCACGCTCGCGAGCTCCTACAGACTAGAAAGACTACAATATAATCATTGGTTTGCAATACTTACTTTACTTACTTTCGTTACTTTAATAAACTGATTGTTGGTTAAAACAGAAACGGATGCGTCCCGTCCGCATCCGCCCTTCTCGAGACGTAACAAAGAACTAAACTCACTCTCTCTCTCTCTCTCTCTCTCTCTCTCTCTCTCTCTCTCTCTCTCATTCTTTCGTCGCTCGTTTGCCGTTCGTTTGTCGTCCGTTTACCGCCCTTTTGCCGCCCGTTCGCCGCCAGTTCGCCGCCCGTTCGCCTCCCGTTTGCCGCCGTTAACGAAAAACAAGCGCGTTCGCGCGACAACACGCACACAGCCATCCACACTTTATCAACGTCAAGCAAACCTGCATATTGAGTGACCACTTGCCGACCATGGGTCTTTTTAATTTCAATCGCTACATAATCGGTCTGTACTACTGTAATGGATAACACGTCAACTATCTCTCTTTTTACAATTATAGATAACCATCTGGTGTACAATGGTGGACGTATAAATAATTACTTGTAAATTCAACTAATTGCATCGTGAAATGTTTCACTTTTATGTTTTTTCCATAACGTTATAGGAATTAAAAAGATTGATTTCATATATTTTCAAGCATTATAAAAATGGTCCGCACCGTATCCTCTATTATGTTACAGGAACTATGTTTATGTTTAGATAATTGTACTATGGATTACAAAATCAAGTATACAGAATTACATATGCTTGTCGACTGCCTGTAGTATGCTACGTGTCTAACGAATTAGTAACATTTTTATCAGCAATTAAGATTGTATATTGTTTCACTTCTCTTAATAATATTGTTGATTCTGTGTTTGTGTGTTTGATATCTTAATGCAGTTTTCTATTACTAAAGATTATTAAAATACGTAGTTGTTCGATACGTAATTTTCTTCTGATTTTTCTCTATCTACACGGACATCGCTCTAATTATGTAATACAATAAATTATATTGTACATGTATACCGTTAGTTATATTATGAAATATAAATATTTTGCTATAAATCGAAGAGCGCAGAAATCTTTCCTATAGTTAACGGTTCTCAGGTTTCGCCGTCTGATTGACCGTTTAGTATATTCGATATACTATATATCTATAAAATACCATATATAATGCATGAATAACTATACTACCACCCATATAAATTCTGGGTTATGAAACTAAAAATACGAAATTCTTTCCTATATCTAATAGCTATCACGCTACCTGATAAGCATATGATAACCATATATGGATATATATATATGCGTGCGTGTGTGTGTGTGTGTGTGTGCATATACAATAGCTACATGAATAATTATAATATAGACGATAAGTTAACAAACTATGAGATCAGAGGCACTGAATTTTTTTTCCTACATCTAATATTCACCGTACTGTATTGCATCTATCAACTTGTCCGTTGAAACGTATTCGCACATTTATTCAAACCGATTATTATCATTTGGATAAACATTACATCGTATAAGTTACATTGAGCACGGCATGAAAGCGAAAAGGTATCCGCTTAAGTTTTCGCGGGTTTGTCCAATATCGAACATCTTTCTCTGTTGCGTCGCGGTGCGTTTTGACGTCGGGCCTCCAACGCTCGAACATTTCGGGTTCGGTGTTTCTATTCCTGGAGCGGGTTGACTCCTCGCTCGGCTCCTACGGGAGGTGCTATGCCCTGGCTAGCAAACACGAGCAGTCGACCGGAGTCGTGTCGGATCTAATGTGTTTTTACGTGGCATGTGGAAGCCGTGCGCGCGTGCTAACTAATCTTAAATCAAAAACTCTCGTTCATTTCTTGAAACAAGAAATTCTCCATCTTACTCGTCAAATTGAATTGTCTACGTTCTTTCTTTGGTTTCTCTCTTTAAAACACAGAGAATTATCAAGTTGAATATACATATATTATTGGTGCGTGTCTCAGTTCGTGACAACCTTCCGAAGAATCTGGTTTTCTTTTTAAGAAATTGTACGTTGTATGTTCTTTTAATGTGAACGAGTTGCAAAAGTTGCTTTTGCCTTGAAGAGAAAGAGTCGAGGAAGAAAGCAGATTGTCTCGGTCGATTTGTGATGCGTCGGTGAAAATTTTTCATTACCCCAACTATTTTCGGGCTTGAGCTCAGTACGATATATTTATTAGCGTCGCGACACCATGCGCGTGAACAGATTGGCTTTGACGTTCGTTTATCGAAAGCGACGGCTTTGTTCTGCTATATGGGACGGCATGGTGGTGTGATTCGGAACTACGGATGCTGTACGCGCATTCCCCCGTCCCATCGCGGTGGAATAACCGGGTTCGTGATCTCTGACGGAGACGTTTGTGAGTTTGATCTTTCTCTGTAAAGAAGGAAGGACGGAAGTATGGAAGGGCGGAAGGGTGGAAGGGAGGAAGGGAAGAAGGGAGGAAGGGAGGAAGGGAGAAAGGGAGAAAGGGAGGAAGAAAGGAAGGAAGGAAGGAAGGAAGGAAGGAAGGAAGGAAGGAAGGAAGGAAGGAAGGGAGAAAGGGAGGAAGGGAGGAAGGGAGGAAGGGAAGTAGGGAGGAATAAAGGAATACTGGCAAAAGAATTAAAATAATGGAATGTCCTTGTAGGTCTCCCATTTAGGTATACGATGGTATATGAAAGATGGATAAATGAAAGAAGGTAGGGAATAGAGAAAGATAGGAAAATAATTGAAAGTGGAGCTTTATTAAGTTATAGGTAAAGGTTATTAGATGTGAGATTCTTTCCACGTTATGTAATGATTTTCGATGAAATTCGTGAGATTCCCTTTTCCGTGTCAAATTAAGCATAGTGTAAAAGTTCACCTTTCCATGTTGAACGAAGAAATCGGAATAGTTTTAGAATAATTTTTCTTTCAGGTGAAAATTCCATAGACCTAAAAGTAAAGCGAAGGTTTCGGTATAACGTTCAGACAGCACCTTTATCGCAATTTCCTATGACATTACTTAAAATTTTATATTTTTTCCTCCTCTGTCAAGGAAAAGGAAATATCTGAATGTAGAAAAGTAGATTTCTTAGGAAAATTATTTTGTGATCATGTAAAAAGAAGAATGAAAATGTCGAACATATAGGATGAGAAATTATGAGAATGGAAGTTTATTGTTGAACCTTTTTTTTGGTATATATATTTGGTGTATATATATATAGCTCCGTAATGATCATTTTAAAGAACAGTGAACGAACTTTGAAAACGAGTACATGTAAATAAAAAAGAAGCAGTGGTTTCTATTTAGTAATAATACGACAAAAATTGATAGAAAAGGCGGGAATGTATTTAAGAACGAGGTTAGAAGAGGTTGAACGTAAAATGAAGGTTTACCTTTAAGATTTCTTTAACACGCGATAGGGATGATTAGGAACGAAATTTTTTGTTCGAACGGTTCGATTTCGGTACGATCTTTCGAAATTTCACGAGCAGATAGAGATATAATAATTGTCAATATTTTCTTTGATCAATTAATTAATTTTTATGAGTATAGGAATATGTTTTAATTTTGATGGATGATCGATCCCATTTTATTTACTTCTCAATTACAAAATTAATGGCATTTACACTTTGCAAAATTAATAACTAATATACATACACATATATGCGTATTTATCTTACTTACAATAACAAGTATTGCATGTACATCAATTGTACAATAAATATAGTATAATACGATAAGTATACGATATAATAAGTATATCGTTTGCACAAATATATGATACAAATGAATTGTCTTTAAGCGAACCAATTTGATATCTCTATTCATCTGTTCGTTAGTGATATTTAATTAATCTTGTTTTATGCTGCATGTAATATGTATGTATGTACATGCATACACACATATTTCTAATTGACAAATTAATTGAAACGAGTAATTTTAAAAATAAAAATATACGTCTTACACTTTGATTGGATCGTTATCGATGATATACATTTGACATTATGTAACGATCAAATCGATTTTTAAGTCATCGTGTATCATGTGTCGGGATTGAACGTTTGTCTCGTCGGCTGGTCTCAATTAGTTTCAGGCTTTCCAAGAAATTTGAAAGATTTCCTGATGATACGAATTCCTTGTTATATTTATGTTTGAAAAAAAGCTGAAGACAAAACTAACTGTAAAGTTACGATCGGCTAAGTTTTATTGTCTACTGCGAAAGCATTTCATATTACGAAAACAAAATTAAGGGTAAATAATGTGGTTCCTCTAAATATTTGATAGTGAAAGAATTTTTATACTATTAAAAATCGAATTTACAAAACTGAAATTCCTCGGATAAGATTTTTATTATTAATCGAAGTCGTATATTGTTCGAAAATTACGCCTTTCGAACGATATCATTAGATCCATGAGATTGATTTTTCTACGTGTTCGGTATTGCACAAATTTTTGTTACGTTTATATTATTATATCGTTCGATAATTAAGCAAATTTTTAGCTAAATAACGCGAAATATACAATATACAAGTTTTTAAACTATATTCTTCTTGTTTAGAAAAAGTTTATATCGTAATCGCAGCAGAGTTTCTCTCAACGTTAAACTTGGAAATAATTTGCCACACATTGTAGCCAAGTTTCCACGCGCGCCAACGATTTAAATTTATTAACGAGCACCGCAAAATGGGTTCGTTGAACGATACGAGAAACATTTGGATGGCTGATCCTCTAGACTGTTTCAACCTAAGCTGTTCTAATTTTGTTGACGGTTATCAGGACCGAGAAAATTTCCTATATCGTCGAGTGATTTAATATGACTAAAAGAATATGATACTGTATGACAGTGAAATGTCAAATCTGAGGGAAAGACGCTTCATTAAGAAATACTTTTGATAGTTCGGTGTGCCCGCTTACCGAAACATTTTTACCAAAACGCTATAACACACTTTCGAAAATCATCGAACATGATAAGATGGTTGAAGACGCAAGAAACTTGCCGATCGACTGGACAAATTGTAAATTTCTATCGACAAACGCTTGAGAATAAGTGTAAATTAATTGCCAAATGGCCGTCGATTGTTTGGAATTAGTTCTGGATACAGATTTTCTCTAATTTAAAGTTGATAGTTTGCAGCCTTTGTAAAAAGTAAGTATCGTTTCTTATTTTCTATTTCCCTAACCCCAATCTTCCATTAATTTGGATACTTTGATAAATATTCACATATTGCAGCTATAAATAAACGAAACTAATCGGATTCTTATGATCGTTACTGTACATCTGAGAAATGTTTTTTCTCCGAACTTGCCACGATAATAGAAATTCGCAGAATTTTATGGAAAGACAAAGATACTTTATTCCTATAAATTTCGGCACATCTGGTTTAATAACGTTTGTGGCTATTTTGCGGCGAATCTGTTATATTAGAATGCTGCTACGTTAATTTTTAACTGTTCGATTATTTGTATTCTAAATTTGTAGCAAAATATTTATCAGAAGTAGTTTCGGTCCGCTCAAATGGCTCTCAGAATAGCTCTTTCAGTTTTCTTAATGAAAGAACGCTCGATGCATTCTCGTATTCTTCTAACGTTTCAATTTTTAATGAAATTTTCCGAAACCAACAGTATTTCACTTGTCGGTTGATATTCGTAAATTACGTAATTAATTATCAAGAATTGTTCCGATTATTATTTCTAACGATACATTTAAAATAGCTTTTTCATTTATATTAATAGAGCGAGCTCCGGCGAGTCTGTTCTTTTTTCTTGTTTTGATTATTCTGAAAAATATTCGATTTTTTAGAGATTCCCTTTAAAGGGGATATTGAATATTTTAACATTATCGCTTCTTCTTTAAAAAAACTCTCTGCATACTGCTTCACAAAAATGTCAACCCTTACTTACTTATTTACTCTGTAACATTTGAAGACATTTTGAAATATCGTCAACGTTATAGCGAAACGTGTCACGCTGACGTTATCAAGTTGGTAAGGTTTGAACCAAAACCGGAAATGTACATAAAAGCGAGAAGATACATCTCGCAAACGTACACTTGGCGGAAAATACAAAAATATCCAAGCAGCCGACAATCCGTTATATTAATAACTTTCAGTGTTCATTGAAAGCACCTTTAGAATTGAATTATATGTTTGAAACTACTACCAATATTGTATAATAATTTGTTACGAACTGTATGTTTAATGATGTGTGATATGTGCAACGATACCCTGTTACTTCTATACATACATATACATATACATTGTTGGATAAGTCTTTTAAGTTTCCAATTTTTGCTTTTCATTAATACGTATCATTGTATCGGTTTTCTGGAAAAATAAATAGCTAGATTAATTATAACGCCTATAATAGTTCAATTACTACAGTGGTCTTTTAATTGTTAATGAAATGTTTAAAAAGTTAAAGATTTCTTATCGAATCTTTAGTAAGTTGATTGTTTAAAGATTAATTGTAATGGAGTTTGTATTATGATGTTATACTATTTAGTCCTGAGATATTGCGACAGGTCAATGCATATCCAGCTTTGACGTAACACTATTCCTATTTTTGAGAATAATTGCCGATTACACGTTTTCTGATCATTTTTTGCCATGGAAAGGTCCCAAGCCCTATACAGAGTATTTTCGACTTGGTGATACGATCCGATGGATACAATCATGGTAGATGAATTCGTATGAAAGGATAGATAACACTTGTTACAGTGTATTATTACCTGTCCTATGAATTCGCTACAAGTGAAGTGAAGTAATACTTTCTTTGTTATACATTTAACTTTATTTGCGAACATTTCATACTGTAAATTAATTTTCATTGCACTCATATTTATATACGCTTGCAAGATCTTCTCTGCTAGATCGGTCGTTACGATAAAATAGCTTAGCTACCATTTCTAAACATATCACTGATGGATTCTTATTTATGGAGTCACGTCAAGTCTCGTGTGAAACATGGGAGGGAGGGCGCAAATAGGGAACACCTCAAAGAGAAAATCCTTTCTGTATTGGTATATTGCGAAAGGAGGAAATACTCCGGAATACCTTTATAGGAGCGTAATACGTATACGCAAGGCATAATTATGTTTAGAAAAGAACAGGATTCGCAGCAATTTTTGCGTAATCTTAAATAAGAAAAAAAATTCTTTCGACCAAAGATACTCTTACTTCATTGAGATTGATCCGAGCGCCGTGCGTGCACCAGGGGTAAGAAGTAGGCGAGAAGTAGAAGCAGGTGCGTGTGAGACAGAATAGTCAGAGTAAAATAGAATAAAACAAAACATAATAAAACAAAATAAAATAAAATACAAAGACCAATCTTTATATAGAGTTTATTCCCTTAAAGTACTGATGCAAGTGCCATGCGATTCCTCACAGTCCGCTTACCCTCCGTACTCTGTGGCCACATTCCCCGTTAGACAAAGCTTCTATTTCGTTCGCCCTTAGTAAACTGTCCCGGGCATCCTCGAGGAACGATCGAACCAGTCGATACTTTCCAGTTCGGTGATTTCGAATTGCCGGCTATCGTCGACTTTTCAAACATTCGTTCGGGCACCATGCCAAGATTCTTACCGACCCCTCGGCCTGATCTCGTAAATTTGTCGTATGGATAAATAACGGTAGGCTAGGTCATCATGGGTGTCGTCACGAAGATGCGTCGACGAACATAGTCATGTTCGATATCATTTTCGTCGTACTGATCTCGATAATCCAACTACGACGGCTAACTCATAATGATATACCAAACGATACAAAATAATTATATTTTTCTTATTCTGCTTATTCTCCGAGCTTTTTCTGATCGATTTATGTCGGGGCATTGTGGGATTGATAACCAGGCATGAGAGCGAACAAATTTTAACTATACAAACTAATTACCGAACGGTCCGCGAATTCTTGGCAAAAAGGTACAGGTACAGGTATAGGAAACAGAGGATTTCTAGCCCGTTACTGTTCGCAGACCCGTTCACAGACTCCAATGGAGACCGTGCCTAAACGGTACTCGTTAATGCTGCTAATTATTTGTAACTTTTGTCTCGGAAAATTTATACACATAATAAGTATCAAAGGTATCGATAGTCTCCTAATTATCTCTTAAGTTTGTTTCACTTCTCGCAAGTGTTTCGATACTTGCGAGCGACGGTGTACGCGTAAATGCCAAAATAGAATTGAAGTCATATTAAAGATACTACTATGTACACGCTACGTGTTTTTCTTGTCTATTCTTCTTATTATTTATTAACTCTTGACATCGATATCGAGGAAAATTTTATTCAGGACATATAACAGAAGACGTATAAAAATAAGGTATAAAATTTAATCGCAATTGACGAAAAAATATTCGATCGAATAAATGTGAGTTTGCTGGATAAACATTTACTTATACCTTATATTGCACGTAAAGCGCATGTTATACATGTGTGATTATTGTTTATTGAATTATTTATTCAACAATGTTAAATAATATTCAAAGTGTGGGAATTATCTTTGAAATTGTTACTCTTGGGGTCTCGTAATACAGTTTCACACCATCGTATAGATATATAGATTAGGTTAGTAATTGCAGATTTTATAAGATTCAAAGTTTTTCTTTAAAAAAAAAAAAAAAATTCGTTTCACCGTTTTATCGCTTGCAATTTATTTATTATTCGTTTGATGCGCGTCCAAAAGAACTTGTTGTATCCACGCTGGTTTATATAAAAATTAATAGGTATTTAACGATTCAGAAGAAATGATATAAATATAAGCTTGTATTGTATTATATGTATAAGTTATTTATCACCATTTTCATCGGCATCGGTTTAAATAACGCCAATTGTATGAAAGTAAATTTTTCAAGTCTAACAAATAGCTTTATTATCGTTCTATCTAAAGAAAAAGAAATTCAGAAACTGAAGCTGTTATTGAATCGAATCGAATGGTTTTGATCTCCTAATTATTTCCAGTTATAACAGAGAACGGGATGTTACTTGGAAAAAATATCCTTTTTCCCACAAAGCATATATTTATTCGTACTTGCAAGAACAATTAAATACCAAAGCATCGAAACATAAAATTACATCGTAACATAAAATTTGTATTTTTCCAATAGAATGGTGAATCCAGTAGATTGTAAATCACAAAAGTATCTTTTAAATTTAAATCGTCGTAAATTACCAGTATTGACTAAAGCGAATTAACTTACTTCGCAGTGATCAACGCTTAAAAAAATTTCTAAAATGACCGTCGAATAACAATCAGATCCTAAATTCCGAATCCAGTGAAGTTTCTTTATTTCTACGTAGACATGACTTATTAAAGAAATTTTGATGGTGTACAACGAATGTGCCTTCATAGTGATAATCAAACGTTATGGTGTAAAATACGCGATGTCAATTGCCCTTAAAAAATGGATATTTTTGTGCATCGTGGCTTAATGCACGTGACAACTATTTTCCTATGCACGACTTGAACGATCAACGAAAACTACGATATAACGAAGACATAAATCTCTTTTTGAATCAAAAAGCAACTGCCTGTTCGATTTTAAATCCTTCGTTCGGAAAAGGGACATTGAAGGATAAAAATCAAGCTTGAAAACTTTTTCCTCCCTTCTTAAAAAGGTATGCTCATATTCAAAAGGAACAACTTGGAAGCAGTAGTTCTTCCAGATACATTGTTAAAAACACAAACGTGTTAAACATATACATATATATGTTATACAATAGAATATTCGCGCAGATGTCTAACTTGTCAAGCGTTTAATCGAAGGAATAATGCTTATAAATGGAGGAATAGGAAACTTTGCTAAATGCTATGAGCATAAGAGGAGTGCAGAAAAGGAAACTAGCGACGGACGGCAGAGGGTCCGGTTTGCTCGAAGGATCCTACGTCGCGCGGCGATTTCTTTCGAAGGGAGCGCGAGTGAATTCTCATTTTTTGCCCAAGGCTAGAGAAATACCTAAATCTGCTGGGATTAAATCGACTTCAAACGATTCCACGAGCTAAACGATCCGAAGGAACGAATCTCCGAAAGATCTTTAAACTTGCAGCTCTGTGCGTCTTTGCGTCCTGAAGGGAGACCTAACTACAAATAGATTGGCAAAGTTGTATCTTCCCTTCCACTGGTTAAGAAGACTAAGGTGGAAGACAGAGGCAAAGCGATTGAAAGATGAATGGCGAAGGACGACGTTAGCGATCTAATGACCGCCGTCTGACGAAAAAAAGAGAAAAAGAGAGGAAGCTTTCGCGTTTCTTCGGTCATTCAAAATGCTGGACATATTTCGAGGTCTGAAGAGCCTTATTAAGATCTCTCACGTACATATTGACACAGCTGTATTCCGATTGCATTATAGTTTAACCGTGATCCTGCTGATTTCGTTTTCGTTGATCGTGACCACGAGACAATACGTTGGTAATCCGATCGATTGTATTCATAGTAAGGATCTACCGGAAGACGTGTTGAATACGTATTGTTGGATTCATAGTACGTATACGATTACTGCGGCTTATAGGAAACGAGAGGGTTTTGAAGTACCGTTTCCTGGCGTAGATAACTCAAAGTCGCATCCAGAGACGGAAAGGAAGGAGTACAGGTACTATCAGTGGGTCTGCTTCATGCTGTTTCTGCAGGTAATCGATCACAATTTCTTTTCTTCTCAATCTTCTTTCTCCTTCCTAGAATCGTAGACGATCTTGTTTTCATTTTCTATCCATTCTCTCCTATCTTAGATTTTTTTTTGCCATTAATATCTTTCGCTTTCGCTTTCACTTTCTTTTCGATAATAACGTAGAAGAGCTACTGACCGAAAATGTATGCAACGGAGAAGCGTCCAGTTTCGTTCTTCGACGCTCTTCGACGATAATATTACCAGTCCTGTACCTATCTCTATATTCCTACGTTATATCTAGCTCTAACCATTCTGCCACGTGGAATAACGTTCTGCTAGATGCTTGCTCGTACCCAGTCGGTAATTAGTCAAGTTCAAACGTACTAAAAGCATATTAAAAACATTTCATTCTACCTTTCCTTCTTATTCTTTCATAAGAATAATCTCCTCGGCCGGCTCCTATGCAACAATCAAACTTGGACATTACCGGAATTGTTTCGAACGAACAAACATTTATCTACGATAATTATTCAAATAACTTCATTCATAACTGCCTGTCTAGATTAAAAATTGTACTCAAGCAAATACCCCGACTAATTTCAAGTGCGGACGTAAAGTTTGTACGCATACAGCCAGTCATGGTCGGTCCGATTGATGCTATTAATTTACCAAAGAGCAATAGTCTTCTTGATCCAATGTTTGAAAAAACGATAAATGTTGAAAATAGATTTCACGGGCGGTACAGTTCATATGCGATATAAATATTATTGATAATACTATAACATGAGACAAATTTTTATCCGAATAAGTGATTCGATTAAATTTCTATGCAAGTGAATTCTTTCATGCATAACTTATCCGGAATGTTTATCCAAATAAATCCTTAATCGATTGGACATTCCTGCACAATTGGCGAATAATATATTTCTTTATTTATCATTTGTTCAAAAAGTTTTATTCCATTTCGATAAAAACGAATTGAATAATTTAAAACAGTAGTAATTAAAATAATTTGATTAAAATAGCAAGTAAAGATAGTAAGGTAGTTCTTGAACGCGAAATTGAAAACATCGGCAAGATTTTTGGAAACTAGTTTGGAATTAATTCGTTTGAGACGTAAAAGACAGGAATCGTATTCACGAAGATTCGACAATGAGAAAAGCCGGATAACGAGCGAACTGGTTGCGGCTACGGTCGTGGAATTTACCCGCTACTTACAGAAGCTTATATTTAGTTCATTGCCAAGAAAGAAACCCTAAGCATATTAACTCGTTAAACCCCTAACCGTTGCTTCGTCACCGAGGGTCGCCGCTGTCGCATGAGTCGCCTTGGCGCTCGGTCAAAGACGCTCCTCCACCCTCACCTTAAACGATCAGCCGATGTCTTCAACTAGAACATGTTCTTCGACGGAATTAAATTTTCTCTCCGTTGATTCGGCATCGATCGGTAGAACAGCTGACCAGCCACGCGTCGATTTCCTCCATGAATGATTCCTAATGCTACAGTTGTCGAATCTGCCATAATAAATATAAAATTAAAGATGTTCGTGTACAAATTTATCTGTATAAAAATTTATTTATCTCGTATGTTATCGCAGCTAAATGAAGTAAGAACATGTAGACTTATTACTCGTGAAATGTGTTTTCGAGATTTATTATACAATTGTATATTTTTTCAAACATCAGAGATCAGGAAGATTATTGCTGTTTAATCGATAGTAGGAATCGAATTTATGTTACAATAAATTACAATAAATTGTTCGAAACTGTCGAACATGAAGTTAATTTTCCGACAGAATGAAATTTATATGCATGTAAGATTAAACGATTGCTCAAATTATTTAACAAGACGAAAATGTGAATGTCGATCTTTCAAGATGTAGAAGCTGTAGAAAAGCCAACGACCCGCTGGATTTCAATGATTTTTGGATATGTTGCAAAACTCAACGTTTTCAACGATCTTTTCCTGTACATGTACGTGGTGGACTCGCTTAGTTTCCGAGATATTCGCGAAAAACTTGCGGGTACCGGCAAACTGAATTCCGCGTACGGCTGTGTGCATCTGTGGTAGAGCGTATGCGTTAGTGTTGGTTGCCCGCCGCCGCTTATCTTCTGCTTACATACAAACGAGAGTCGGCCGAGCTGAAAGGACCCGCGCACAACGTGCCTATGCGAGACAAAGTGAGAAATGTCTGTTATAAATTAATTAAAAGCGAATATCATCAATGCGTTGAGTTTAGGCCGGATTTGTAGAATGTTTTTAATCCGTCACGCGACAACGCTTATTATTTTTATATTTGATCCGTTGTTATCTCATGCAAACGTTGGCGGCCGGATTGAGAAATCTAATCGAAACCTAAACCCGATACATTAATGATATTCGCTTTTAATTTTAATCGACTTAATAAAAGCTACTACAACTTTCGCAGACTTTCGCAGACTTTTGCAGCTTCGCATACGTACGTTGTGCACGAGGCCTTTCAGCTCGGCCGACCCTCGTTTATAAACAGAAGATAAGCGGCTGTCGGTAACCAACACTGACGCATACGCTATCACAGACGCACAACCGTACGCGGAATTTAGTTTGCCGGTACCGCAAGTTTTTCGCGAATATCTCGGAAACTAAGCGAGTCCACCATTTATATGTATCAATTATTCGAAATATCGATTTCTGCAACATGTGCAAAAATCATCGAAATTGGCGGATATTTAGCTTTTCTACGGTTTTACCGTCTTTCAGATATCTTTAACTACACAAAACGGTACTTTTTCTATCACGTTTCTGTCAAAGAAGGATTTCGCACGAGGTATACGTACATATTTTAATTGCTAAAGATATGCAAACAGAGAGAAAAAGTTTCCTTTCGTTCAGACAAAAACATGATTATACTGAATAGGTCTTAATTCGTGACACGATTTTATCGGAATTTCTACCAATGCGAACGATAGCATTTCCCTACGTTTACGGTTACTGCTTATTTTTTCGTAAAAATAATTTTGAAAATTCGTGGAACATGCACGCTGCAGATCAATAGTTTGTGTACTCATTCTCTTTTCCCTTTTTTACGAAGCATCGTTCTTCTTGAGGTAGAAGAGAACCCGCAAATTCGTAATTTTGCTACTATAACGTTTCGCTTCTCTGACTCGAGCTTTCTTTCTTATTTGACCCGGCAAAGTCCTCTGGTAGAGTCTTGGCAGACTCTCGTCCACGTTGTCCAGGAGCCATGGCACAAAAGGGTAGACGTCGACGAACCGATAAGAGGTGTGGGGTGGTTTCCACAATCCTGGTAATGGCCTCCGTGCGGACGATGTGCCAGGGCTCGTAATGTGCTAAGGTCTGGGGCGCACGTGAGCTTACGATACATTGACCGCTACTGAGAGCACAGGAGATCCCCTGCCGGAACATTGGAAGTCTCCTTGCTACACATTGCCCGAAAAAATATAACCCATACGTCACTGTGATTTGTAACCTAAAAATAGCGACATAACATACGTATCGTAGACCCTGTCCTAACAGTTTGCTTTAAGTTCGCGAATTGTTTGTTGTACGAAAGATTGTTTTAGGCAGACGTCGTGTGTTTCAAAATGAATTCGATTAAAGCTGTGGCTTTACTAATCTGTTTTCCAGATGTTATCCTATGCGAAACATTTAGTAAATTGTTGCGAGGCGAGTTTATGGGAAAAATCGATAACACGAACCTATGAAAAATATTCAAACGGTAATATGGCAACAAATTTACGATTACTTTATTTGCGTTTGCTGTGATTAAAAAATGTTAATTTCTATCATATATATACATTATCGTGTATAATTACATTTTCTAATGTTTTAAAGTGCTATATCTTCTAAAATAATTGCCCAAGACCCAAATCATAACCATTCTATTTACGCATCATTGTACACTTTGATTAAAACATTACTGAATTTTCTTCTAGAATCACGCGTTTCGCAAATTTTCCATCACATAACCAAGATAACCGTTGATCGTTGATCGTCCGGGCTTCGTATCTTATTTCTTTATACGTGTACAGAAACGTACGATGATTAAAAAAAAACTCTCGATACATGGGGGAGCTGAACGGTCCGCCGCGGTCGACCACCGTAACAACACGATTCAATGTCAGGTATCGCAAATAAAGACAATGTATGCTCTTACGTATTGATTCAATGATCAAACCTTTTTTACTTTTGACGTTTTTTCTTTTTTTTTTTTTTAATTAAACTTTTACCAACGTATTTGTGAGATCTTTCGATCTCGAAAACGACACCAAACACGCCACAATTCGAATCGTATTTACAAATCGATATGTATTTAATTATAAATGTTAATAATACAATACAAGCTATAAATGTTAATTACGACTAATAAATAATTTCAATTAATTAATTAAATGTGCTCGCAAATTATTTGGTGTTTGGTGTTATTTTAGTCGGACAAATGTAAGAAACGCATTGATGAGAACGTTTGATTTCTGAGTGTTAAATTGAACGACTAAAAGCGAATATTATCGATGTGTTGGGTTTCGGTTAGATTTTACAATCCGGCCGTCGCGAGGCAACGTTTGTGTCCAAAAACAACGAATTAATTGTACGAATAACGGGCGAATAAATAATTGATATTATTTTACGAAATAGAATAATTGTTATAATTTAGTGCAAGCATCGCCGTGAGACGTCTGAATTAAAGAAACCTTAGACTCATCCAAACCCGATACATCGATGATATTCACGTTGAAATAAATTTCAATCATGATAGCCATTTCTCGTAACGTGAAATGCGTACTGACGTTGTGCGTTTAAATCCGCGTTTAAACCCTCGTTGATAAAGAGAAGATAAGAAATACCAAGAAAATATGGCAAGACGCAAGACTACCACAGACGCAGAATTTGTTGTTCGAGATACCGATTTCCACAACCTGGCCAAAAATCATCGAAATCGGAATCTAGCCAACCCTTCTATACACTTTTAGCCAAACTTTTAATTTTTATTTCATTAATTTCACTGATAAACGCACGAAAATCATTAATATTGTATTTCACGCAACAAGACGTAAGGAAAGAGGTAAAGGAATGAAATTGGTTTTGATAGATTCGTAATTGACGAAATTAAATTTATAAGTTAACGTATTATGCCATTCTTTTCGAATCGAAGATTCGACTGAAATTTATCCTTTTTGAATTTGACATGTTAGGATCAGCGATGAAAAACTCGTGCTATTAATTTTTCTATTCAAAATTCGCTTAGATAGTAATTGACTGCGTGACTTGCATAAATGTCGTATATGTATATATTAAAGTCGTAGGATTTTCAGGGGACGATTGATGTTGACCTTGTCTTGATATTGGATCAATGTCGTTCAGCTGTAACACAGTCAACTTTGCTTTCTTCAAATCTGCACACGCCCATCATTTTCGACCGTATGGCAAAAATCCAATATATATGTAGGGTTCTTATCGATTTTTCGATTCAACCTTCTGTCTTTCAAACCTGTGTATCTGATTTGGAGATTAAACTTCGCACCGTGAATTGTCTAGCGGCGGTCGTGCAGGTGATAAGGTGATAAGAGGTGAATACAGCGGGTTAGGTCTGTTCGAACCGTACGAAGGAGTTGCTATTTCTACAGAAGCGTCCGCTTCAGCGATGCAGTCTAAACGACTGGATCGGCAAAATTTGGAGAATTCGAACAAGGGAATGGAAAAGAACGAGCGTGAATGAGATACCGATACTCGGTACGGGAGGACGCGGACAGCGCTGAGACAATGTAACTTTTAAAAGATTGGCGGTGATAACTAAAGTGAACGCTTCTGTATCTCGTGTCTCTGTATCTCGTGTCTCTGTATTGTCGTGTACGACGTGCAGACATCGTTGTCGTATTATCGCTGCGTAGTCGAAGCGGGAAAGTAATTATACGTCGACGGATCCGATTAGGCTGTGTCTTTGTTCTTCGAGAGTTAACAAAGTCATACACACAACAAAGTTGGCCAAATCAATTCGATCTCGTTTAACTAGATGTCATTGTGACGTAACTATACGTCAACAAATTGCTTCAACAAATAAATCAGTCGATTTATTTGTTTATTTTACTCGATATTTTATATTAAAACGTGTATTTCATGAGAAGGATTAAAATGTTGTAAGGAAGGAAGCTGATAATTTCATTGATAAACCAATGAGACAGCACTTGACGAAATCCAAAGTAATCCAAAGTAAACTAAGACCGTAAGAATAATAAAAAGAAAAAATTATATTATTAAACAGCGAATTTCGACCGAACCACATGTAAATACTTACAAGCGGGGGATTAGGTGATTTCTTGTGAAAAGAGGAGAAGAAGATACATATGGAGTCAAACTTTCAGGAGAATAATGTCTCAACATGTTTGATATTAAGAGTTGGCCTGATACATTATTGAGATAAACTTTCAAACTTAATTGAACAAAAATTGGAAAATTTATCAACCGAGTATCAAAGGATTATCCTTCGTGTTTTTTTGTTCAATTTTCTCGATAACGAAATCTTATAAGAAGTTAGAATTACGAAAGCAAATGGCAAAGACAACGACGACGATTGAAACATTGTAAAGAACAACGGTATGTGCAACTTCATTGACAAGACAAGAGGAAGATACTTAGAGGATCATACAAGTTATGTGTTTAGTATCGAGGCCAAGGGATGCCTTTCAAGTTCGGCCAGTCTTCTAACGGCTTGCTTCCGCGCACCACGTGTGTCTGTCACCGTGTCCGAATACTCGTTCCGTCCTCTCGTTGCTCTGGTTTTTCTATTTTTATCCATTTTTATCCACCCATTTATCCTGAAAATATACAGTTATATTTCGGAGAAAAGAAAAAATCAGCACCCATTTACCAGATCACGCGTGCCAAACAAGTTTGAATTAGCTGTGGAAGAACGTGCTTAGTAGCTCGTTATAGAAACGCGCGACAAACATAACAGAACGTGGAGAAGATCTGTAAATTGAAGAAAAAATGAAAATATTCGAAGAAATTGTCGACTTGGCAAGTCCTTGTAGCAGTAATCTCAAAGAAGTTTGCGGATAGTATTGCAACTATACGAAAGAATGGTAGCATAAAGTGGGAAATGAAATATTTTTCAGAGAGGAAAATGAAAATGAGGAAAATTGAAAGAATGGCAGCTTGAGAGGTAGAAAGGTCGAAACTTGGCGATATACGGTATACTGTGAAGCATTGAGTGAAAAATTGGGTTGGTCAGAGTCTTCTGTGGTTAATCAGGATGAAGAAACCGATACGGGCCGACAGTGACGAACATTATTTCTCTACGCGTTTGCTGTATCCTGTGAAAGATTTGAAGGATTACGTAATGATACACGCAACCTGCAGTAAAAATCGTACACATTCTGTGAATATTTAGATAAAATTGATAGAAATTTGGAACGTTTTTGAGAAAACTCTCTCGAATATTTCTCCGCGTTAGATCAATAGACAAATTGAATAGTCGGGATCAGAAATTGTCAATCGTTTAACGTAAAAAATATTCTGATCAAATAATCACGGTATATCATTTAGAAATATTCATCTTTTCTTTCGGACATTTATCGATATTAAATCGGCAGAATGATATTTCAACGCAAATTTCTTACAACAACGCGTGTTATCGTTTTTTTATTTAACGTTCTCCATCCGGAAGATGTATCTTTCAATTTGAACTTTATGAATTCTCGAATCGTCAGCTTCTATTCTTAGATTTTAATCATCGGTGAAAACTTGACATACACAGCGTCAACTTCGATTACAATAATAATTCAAAGTAATGATAATTACAAGTCTAATATGCTTGCAGTTAATTTTAAATTCAGCAGTTTTGCATTAATGAGTAAGAATCGAGTTTAATCGCCTCCTTAAAGTTATAACCTTCGACTAAAAATTTCAACGTCTACAACTATGTTAACTTCGATAATCCATAAACAATCGATTGCGACCTCGACAATTTTTCATTTCGATAATTCCTCGCTTAATAATAATCGAGTCTCGAATTTGAAGAATTCGCCAACCGATAATCGTACGATTTTTAATTTCTCCCAAAAATTTCCCTACCAATAGCTATTTGACTTGAAGAAGAATTCCTTGTCCGATAATTATTGGATTTGCAATATCAAAAATTTACCAACTGATAACTGTTTGAATTTCAAGTTGAAAGACTTCCAAGTTCATAATTATTTTGCTCTCGAGTTCACGAATTTTCTAAATGATAATTATTTCACTCGCGATTCGATTCAGCAACGAAAATCCTGCAATTGCAAATAAGAAGACCGCCGATTAAAAAGATTATTCGAAATAAAAGAAAACCCGATCTTCAGCTCTGAAACGAGCGAAAGCTCGAATTGCAAAGACGGATCTGCAAAACGGGGAAGAGAACGATCGTCTTCTCGACGAGGAGGATTCTGTAGTTTCGAAATCGATTCGTCGTTCAGGACGTAGAAAAATGCCTCTGATGTTGAAGATGGTGGATGTATTTGGCTCCTTGAGGTCTCTGTTTAAAATTCAACGGATCTCCGAGGACACTATGATATTTCGACTGCATTATCGCGCAACGGTGGCGCTTTTGCTTGGTGGGTGTGTAACGCTGGCGTGCAAAAGTATTTCCGGTTCGCCAATCCACTGTGAGGCCTCAGGTTCCGTGGATAAAATTGTTTTGGAAACATTTTGCTGGCTACATACCACGTATAGTATGGTGCACGCGTTTAATAAGAGTTTGGGACAGGCAGTGCCTTATCCTGGTGTTTCGAATAGCAAAGGAGATGGAATGCACGGACACGCGTCGCACCCCTTGGTCAAACAGCACAAGTATTATCAATGGGTCATCTTCTTTCTATTGTTGCAAGTATGAAAACGTCATTCTATCGCTGTAGTAGATGATATTTGCGAATAGCGATGGAACGATAATTCTCGATAATTCCTTATTAGATGTAAAAGTGGCGAAGAAATTATCGAAAGAATTAAAGAACAACGACGGGAACAGTCGATAGATGGTATGAACTTGAAAAAAGAAAATTGTAATTTTTTAATTCAGCAAGATTAGGGAAACGAATTAAAAGACGAAGATCGTTTCTACGATACACACGTATGCGTGTCGTTACATATTTTGAAATGAAAAATCCCGTGTTTTGTTATACGAATAACGTATATCGCTGTACTCTTTTAATCCTCTTTAATACTTTATCCTCTTTTATACTCTTTTATCTTCTATCTCTTTATCCTCTTTAATCTTTTTCAAATATAAAAGCAACTCCACATATTTGACTAGAGAGTTTGCTCTCTAATGGTTTGAAAATAATGTATCATCTTTTTGTCCCGAATTCTCATGTTTCAAAGCGATCTTACAACTTTTAAATATCACAAACAGCATCGTGTGTATGTATATTTTACTCAAATTATTTATTCCTTATTAACTTGTTCGGTGTAGCAAGTACGCTTAGTCAGCGGTTTGTCCATCTTACAAAAATAGCGTACGTTTATTTTAGTCAACCCTGTAACGTGTAACGCGTAACGTGTAACGCGTAACGTGTAATGTGTAATGTGTAATACACCCATTGAACATCGTAATAGCGTTAAAATGTTGGACGATTCTTTTTTTCAGGCGATCCTGTTCTACACGCCTCGATGGCTATGGAAAGGATGGGAGGGTGGCAAGATTCATGCTTTAATGATGGATCTTGATATCGGTCTTTGTTCCGAGGTCGAAAAGAAGCAGAAGAAGAAAATGTTGCTCGACTATCTGTGGGAGAATCTTCGATTTCACAATTGGTGGGCATACAGGTACTACCTCTGCGAACTTCTTGCCCTGCTGAATGTGGTCGGTGAGTTGCACGTTAGTTCTTCTTCTTCATCGTTTCGATACGTGATAAATTATATTGGTCGTTATGCGCAGTAGGAGACTTGATCCCTACCGATCTCAATTTTCTTTCTACGTATTGTGCAGTAACCGGCTTTTTTACATAGCTCAAACTAAACTTAGCTTATTGACGTGTATACGATGAGTGAGTATGCGCGGCTATGTACGCATGTGAAATGAATGGGGCGGGCGGGGGGGTTATATACATACATGTATACATATTAGAAATTAATACAATCGGCGTTAGTGCGAAATAATTTTCGATGAATCGATTGACGCACGCGCGCGCGCGCACGCACAAGGCAAGGAATAAATAGAAATAGAAAAGATGAGAAAGCAGTAATATCTGGGTAATGCGCTGTATAGAATTAAATATAACGTAATTACATACAATCTACAATGAAAAACATAATCTAAAGTCTAAACAATGCGTAATTCTCTGCATAAAGATTTCTCGAAACAATGAACAGAATTATAGATGAAAATCAATCCTGTTCGTAAATTTATTGTTTGTGTTTTAACTAGTTTTAATATTTAATTAATGGTATAGCATGAACACGTACAGGAAACATTCGATAATAAAGAATGAATATAAGAAAATGATATAGAACTGTACAGTCCTCGTCCACACATTATATAATGTGTACAGTGACTGGCTACAAAAAGTATTTACACACCATTGTATTCGTTATAACATTTTTACATATCTATTACGCAAGGGTAATACATGCAATTTAACCACCTCGAATAACTTTTAAATTATGCGCCCGATGAAAAATTGTTACGTACAAAAAGATGCGTGGTTTTAGAAAGGGCAAAAGGCGATGTATTGGCATTTCTTCTATACATCTTGTATAGAGAGTCACATTTCTAAGTGACGATGTTAAACCTAATGGCGGAGAAGATATTGTGCACCGTTTATCGAAAAATTACCTCGGTATCGGCGATAAAGATGAATAGTAGCGTCAGAAGATGATTCTAACAATCTTTGTCACTCCTCCTGTCTTTCCTTATCCATATACACACGTACGCATATGTATACATGTATGCATATACATGCAATTTTTTCAAACTCCACGCTGTTTTCTAGTACTAGTATTTCGAGTACCGTATATTTATTTCGTAAGTTCGTTTCTTTTCGCCACGTGAAAGTTTTCCAAGAATATAAGCACCGTTTCATCTTCAGCGTACCATGCGTCTCTTTGACGAGCGAATAAACTCTAGTCTTCGCCTTCTTTAGTTATTTTTAAGTTGGCAAATCGTTTAACATCTGCTTCGTCCGTAAATAGTGCAGAGAAAGTAAGAATTTCACTGGAGAGTCATCCTTTTGTAGTCCTAATCCTAATTAAACAATTCGAATTTCCAATTTCGAGGGGCGACTTTTTTGTTAACTTTTTTTGGAAGTTGCGAAAGTTAAATATACACGAGTATAAAGGAAAAGTATTGAATATAGAATGCAATTTTTCCATGTGTAAAAAGAGAAATATCCGACCGATCTTTTCTGTTTCTTTTCTTCTTTCTTCTCTATCTTCTCTTTCTTCTCTTTCTTCTCTTTCTTCACTTTTTCCCTTTTTTGATGTGTCTATTAACACTTGTAATGAAAACAGCTTTATCAAACGTAATAAGTAATAATGAAATTGATAGAAGCGGAATAGCCAAAGTTAAGTGTCGATCATTTTCAACGTACGCGCAACGGCAGAGCACGAGATCTGTTTGATAAAAAGAAAAGAGAAAGAGAAAGAAAAAGGAAACGAAGAAAAGAAACAAAACAAAACGATCACGGATGAAAAAGTTGAGGACATTAAATATTTATATAATTTAAAGGAAATCGTAAGGATTGTTGAAAAAAAGAAAGAAAAAACCACACAATTGAAGGATTTCGATTGTTAAACGTTCTGTTTAGAAATAATTATATATCCGTGTAAGCGATGGAAAATATGTTTCGCTACCGATGAGATGAATTCTATTTCGATTATATACGCATGTTAGCGACAAAACATCATCTCTAGGAGATTATGGCAGATAGCGTGATTTATGAGTGGGCCGTGGACTCGATAAACACCCCGGCAGAATACTTGAACGAACGTTTGCAAAGTGGATATCCAACGACTCCGAGCCGTTGACCTGCGATGTGTCGATGATGTACGGCTGTTTAAAAGATTCGTGAGATAGCTCACCGATGGCAAGCGATCCGACGAGACGTCACATTGCCAAAGAATACGGGCATTGTCCGAAGGAGATCTGGCCACGAAGCGGGCAACGAAGCATCCACGTCTTTCGGTATCTAACGGTAAGCGGCCCGTGCGTACACGGCGCTTACCCCAGAGCCTCGAAAGAGCAAAGAAAGAGTATAAAAGCTCTTTACAAAAAGATCCAACGCGTATAACGGTTATCGATGATTATCGAGAGAAATTGTGTTTTGGTTGCTGATAATGGTGTAAACTATCGTAACACACGTAAACATCCAACACACGTAAAGAGAAAGGCGATCCGTATAAAACTCGAAGAAACGTATGCTTGTTGAATTGAGTCTTGATTTCTAACTGCAATTATAAACAGAAAAATCAACAAATATAATTTTCTATCGAAGGACAAATATTTTGGAAATTTTCACTGTTGCCACTTGTCATCGACGTACCGAATAATTTTTGTTCGAGTTTGACGTTAGTGGTTGGTAATTTGAAGGAAAAGTTTGGTTTCGTAACGATAAGACATAAACTTGAAAGCCAAACACCTAATCCAAACATAGATAGCTACCATGCGCGAAATACGATTTCTCTCGTCGATACTGCTTATCGACTAGCGAAATTTCCCACATCGATAACGATTATCGGGAATGAACAAGATTTTTTGGGCCAGATATAATTATTATTTGTTACAAAGAACATTTTAATCGAAAAGATAATTGCTATTCTATGACTTTTTCCATTTTGATTGTAACAGTTATGGGCCCTGAAAAAGGTAAAAATATAAAGAAACGATACAAAAGGGAAAAATATAAGATGAGAAATACGCAACTATTGTAGAAAATGGAGAGACGTAAAGGACTATTGCTTACCAAATACAGATACTATTGACTATTTACGATATTTACAATATGTTACAGTCGTGTTAGTAGTTGTTAGTTGTATTATTAATCGTATAATAAAGCGTGTGACGATATTGACGAGGTAATTCTTACCTTCTTTCAGAAACGTGCCCGACGATACGGATCTACCCAGCAGTAGCGTTCCATGTTGTTCCGATTGTTATCTAAGCTTCATCCTTTATCGGTTCGGATCGTATAAATTATACAGAAATTTACAGAAATTACCGAAAATATATTATAGATAATTATAGAATTATAAAAATATATGGTTATCGTGCTACAGGCGTGTTTTTTAATTATAGATTGGTATATACGAAAGATGTGATAAATAATCGGGATGTTTTGTTCGTTTTTCGTTCGCATGGAAACAAAATTATCACGGTATATAAAGAATTCCGGAGGAAGGTAGCCAATTTTTCTTTCTGTATGCAAAGTCATCAAACAAACAAACAAGCATCTACGATACATTCGTTAATAATAGTAGTTAATAATAATGAAATATATTCGTTCATAACCGTGCAATACAGACGATAGTACAGTGGAACCTGGACTTTGGGTCGGACGTGGCAACAGACATAGGAGAAGTCGGATCTTGCGCGCAACTATGCGTTCGTTCGTGCTTATTCGTCTTCGTTTAAGTTCATCTGCATTCGTTTGTGTTTCCTCCGTACTGTCTTGTTCGTTTGCGCTTGTTCGCGAGATGTCGTCCTAGCGGCGTAAAGAAGAACCGGTGAATGAACGAACGATTCACGATGAAATTTGGCAACGATACAATAGATCACGTATGCCACACTTAAACGACCGATATACGCGTGTAATTGTCTGTCGCTTTTCTTCAACGGCCACTTTGTTCCTGGCAGACTGCTGTCGACGTTTTCTAACAATCGGGGCACTGGTAATACGAATTGGCAATTGCGCGGACATTACATAGGTGTAATCGCCGCCCGGTCTTACATTTCAAGATATTCGTAAAATTCTTTGATTGAATTTAGGTTACGATTGCGGTATTCCGAAGTAGGAAGTGGTTGTTTCATTTTTTGGAAATTTGACGAAGAAAATCACCGAGCTGTTCTATTCCGCGTGTAATCGACTATAACTTTTATTAGTTCGATATACGGTACTGAGAGTACGAATACGTATGAATATGGTGACTGACAAAAATATTTGCACGTTTATCGTGGAAAACTTTGACGGACAATGCTGTTGGTCGGGTGTCTAATTTTGCAACAGTCGATAGGCCTGTTAGGCCTGAGCTAATAAGCCACAGATATAGGAAAAAACAGATTTTTAAAAGAATCGCAAATTTTATGCCTGTACGTGCCACTCGCGATCGTCGCGATCGTCATAATCGGTTGCTACCGTTGACACAAAAAGATTCCGTCGACGTTTTCCAATAAAACGATACAGATTCTTGTTATATTAGAAACATTTAAATATGTTCGAGTAACGATGAAAGCGAGAAAGCCAGCCAAAACGCGGAAAAATATTTTCCTTACGTTTTTCAATATATTTAAGAAGCCAGACGCCTAGGAGAAAGTCTGAGACTGCCGTGACAAGCGATAGAGTAGACGTTTCTGCCATTTCTCTGTTTCGTTTCTAGCAGAAAAAGCGAAACAGTTTGGTAAAACACGCGACGGCGGCGATGGTATACTCGATATCGACGGTTACCTCGGCTACTGCCGTTCGACGTAACGGAACCGCTAAACGCGTGCGGCTGTTACTCGCCACTATTGAATATCATACGTCACATACGGCACATACGACGGTACTGGCACAGTACATCTTCTAATAAATCGTTTTCTTATCACGCGCGATACATCTTATTCTCGTAGTACAAAGTTTTCCGAGTCATAAAATATTTATTGTATTTGGGTGTAATTAATCGCTATTAGTAGCGTAAACGCTATGATAAATACGCTCGTGTGACAATACTTTTTCTAGCCAGCGCAATGCCTACTCGATATTTAGAGCGAATCCATGGCGATAGAAATTATACGATGCGTTTGAATTTGAGCAGGTCAGATGTTCATGATGAACCGGTTCTTCGATGGTGCGTTCCTGACGTTCGGTATCGACGTGCTCAGGTTCCTCGAGTCGGATCAGGAGGACCGGATCGATCCGATGATTTACGTGTTCCCTAGAATGACCAAGTGCACCTTCTACAAATACGGCGTAAGCGGAGAGGTGGAGAGGCACGACGCCGTTTGCATACTGCCCTTGAACGTCGTCAACGAGAAGATCTACGTGTTTCTCTGGTTCTGGTTCCTCTTTCTCGGCATGCTGAGCTTCGTCACGATTTTATACAGGGTAAGCGACTCTTTTCCGTTTCATGTACGGTATACAGGCTCCTATATCGAGAGTAATAGGAAGGCAAAAATAGTTGGATAACCAAATAATCATCTTCCTCGTATTAAATTTCATTCGTTCGAACGGAGATCAAAGAAATTGTTAGTTTGTTTCAATCAACTGCACAAATTTTCGACGCGAGAAACGAGAAACGTACAGCCCCGTCGTCGTTTTCATTTTCTGTTTACGCTCTAACACGTATAACGATAGCAGATATTGTACTCGGATAACAGATTGTTCGGATAATAGAACGTTTGGATTATGTGTACGTTAAATTTAATGAAAAAGAAGATAATTTATTAATCGGTCGGAAAAACTGTAACGAAACTTGCAACATTCCACGTATTTTCAATCAATATCATCGAAACGTTCGACAGATTTTTCGACCGAATAAATATCCAGCCAAACGAATACCGGTTGACCGATTCGAAAAGTGGACTAGTCCCGTGACGATGATCCGTCCGCGAGAAAAACATACAGAATGTATGGACTGAAAAACTCGTGGTTCCAGCGTCACGAGCAACGATTCTCCAAACCAATTCCACCTTATCCATACGATTTTAAATGGTCTGCGAAACGATGAGAGAAATGCCCCGTTCCGAAGACGGGGCGCGATCGAGAGTTTGGAAACGGGTGAGCGATACCTGGCCCAACCATTAGATAATGGTCGTGGAAATTCGTGCGGGTGACCCTCGATCTGTTAAATTGGTAGTAAAATTTCAAAAGCAGCCGCGTTTGTAACACCCTCGGCTATTATTTTATTTACATTTTACAATTTATTTTTACATTAGTATCACACTGTATTAGACTGTGTTACTTGATTACACATACTCGATATATCAATATCTTACTGTATAAAAATTGTATAGCAACGATCTTTTAATATTACCTTTATTCAAAGTTTACATTTGTTCGGCATTTTTCCAACTTTTATTTGTCTAGTTTTTTACTATTACTCTATTACTTCCGATGGCTGGTTACGTTATCTTGACAAAGAATATCCGCGCATAACTCGCGACAGTTAACCTTCGACATTCTCAACTTCTTCTCGCACCTGTTTTAGATCGTAATTATATTTTCGCCGAGAACGAGAGTATACCTTCTACGACTACGGTTTCGTTTGGTCAGGAGAGAAGCCGTGGAAACGATAGTTCGACGGAGCAAAGTCGGTGATTGGTTTCTTCTCTATATGCTCGGCGAGAATTTGGACACGGTGATATACCGGGATGTGATGCACGAGCTGGCGAATAAACTCGCCTCGAGACATCATCACAGTGTGCCCGGGATCAAAGGGGAACTACAGGAGGCCTGATCCAAGTGAGTTTATACAATAGTATCTTTTGTCGTGCCGTTAAAATCGTTTCCTTAGATTTTCAAATTTTCCGTATATATTATCCCAGGATAATGCATTGTCCTTTTATTACATCTGAAAACGAAATATTTACGTTTGTTGTATTTACGTTGTAGATGCTAGTTACGTCTCGGGCGGTTTCGGCAAATTCTATTCGAAATAAAATAGCAACAACGAACAACAGAAGATAATCGTTTGAAATAATATATATTATATTATAATAATAGATATTTCATTGAAACTTATTAGAAATACTTGATTACGTTTTAGAAATTACATTTCGACGTTATTTTGACTTGAAATAATTACACACGAATAGAATTTATCTCAACGAAACATCATTTTATTCGTGTATTACTATATTATATTTTGTTATATTTTACAACAACTACGAAATTTTGCATCACGATACTCGGGAAAGAATGTAAAGAATGTGTCAGTCATTCGGCGTGAAAACCTATTCTTAAGGTTGATTATAGCGTAGCAGCAAGTACGGGAAAGTAATAGGCAGGATAAATAGAAATAGTCAAAATGACCGTTATGTAAAACGAATGATATTTACGACACGATCGTTATTTAATGCGTTTGTGAAAGGAATTTATTTAGGTTACTAACGTTTCGGCTTACTAAGAAACTAGGTTAACGCAAAATCACTTACGCTTTGCTCGAGGTGTATAGCCACAGATTCCGGGCTATTGTCTTCTTATTGTATTTGCATGTTCGTGCACAACTCGTAACAGGAGGCTCGAAGATTCACCATCCTATCGACAAGTTAATCGCAAGTTGATCAACCTCGCTACTCCTAAACTGACTCCTAGGATCGTCCCCTTGGTCGAAACCTTCCACACTTAGCTCGCAACATCGTTGCACCGCATCGACGACGGGCGCGCTCACTGCACCTTGACGCTAAGAAAAAGATATATGAGAACTAAGCGATTATCAGAATTATATACGATACGTTTGTTAGCGTGCAAAGACTGGCATCAAAATTTTAGTTTCGCTAAAATCATGCTTGCTTGTTGATTCAACGGGTATATAGTCGTTTGAATGTTCGATTCTTGCGTTTTTCGGAACGCGCGAAAAACATTGAATCCTCCAACGAGACTTGAGTTTTCTTCAGTTTTGCACAAATATCTCGGAACTAGGGCCGAGCGGTGGTGTTACGTACGTGAGAGAAAGTTGTTCAGAATCGTAACAACGTCGCGATGACAAGGGAAAAGTTGTAAATAATCGGCAAACGAAATATCGAAAGTGGAAACGCGTATCCGTTCGTGCCTTCCCGTACACACGCGAACGTTCATAGAAATTGCACGAAGCGCTCTTCTTGCGAACTTGAATTGTGTACAGGGATGTGCGGATACCCGAAATCAGGGGATTGCCGTGCTTCAAGTATTCGAGTATACAGCATCGGCGTACACATATTCGCCTATGTACCATCCAAGTATACATATCTTATTATACATACCAAGTATACATACCTTATTACAACCTTAAGGCATTAATAGAAATAATATAAGGTTGTATGAATAATATACCAGTATCGAAAGACGGACCTATAGTAACGCATAACTTGGACATCTCAATCTACACCAGATCGACCCCAAGACCTCGACCACCGAGTTTTGGACTGTTTTGGACACGTCACCATCCTATCATCATAGCCTGCACCGAGGCTCTAACACACCACAGTCCACATCAGAGATAAGACATCGACCCCCGAGCTTTGGACTCTTTTGCATACATCACCACCTGATCATCATAGCCTACACCGAGCCTACGACACACCTTAGTCCACATCATAGATAAGACATCGACCCCCGACCTTCGGACACTTTTACGCATCATAACCTACGCCCATCCCCTCAACATCGCCAAACCAAAACGCATATAAGGCGGGACTTCAGCCAGCTCGAGTAGTTCTTGTTCAGGCTTTTCTCTGATTTAGTATCATTCTACCTCTGTAAAATCATTGTAATCTTTGTATTTATAATAAAGTTCTATAAATGAGAGTTAATAGTTGAGTTACGTGACAAACTCGTAGTAATCTTGACCTATTAGGCATAGCGATAGATTTCTTGTCCTAGGAGATAGATGTATCGTGGTTAATGTTAACGTTTGACAAAAAGAAAGCGATAACGTGGCATTTACCTTAATTTCCTTTTATTTCCCCTGATTGTTACATCTTTTTACGTTGCCTTTCACGCTTCGAACAAGACGTTTCGAACAAAACGCTTGAAAGAATTCGATGATATAAATTGATCGAAAAACTTGTGAATAAGATAATAGTACGTTAACGCGATATTGATCTTCGATAGATTAAACTTTCCATAAACGCGTAAACATCCGCGGTATAGCGATAAATGCTATTAAGTCGCCGTATATAAATTCTGTCCTAGTTGCACGATGGTTTTACATAAAGCCTTTGAATATGTGACGTCATACGGCCACTTGTAGCTGATACTGTCAATACGAACCTGCTGGCATAAATTAGGGACCAGGGGGCATAAATTTGTCGGCAACAAGCTTTAGACATTAACACACGTCCTCCTATTTTCGGCCGTTTAACAGCCACGCACGCGAGAGGGCTGCGTTCTGTTGAGTTTTAGTTCGAAATAACAGCATCATCTTGAAAGCAACGCGTGTGAAACATCAAGTGTAAAAGGAAAGAATACAGATGGTATATTTGTCCATCGACGCAGCAGGCCAATCGATATTGCAGCCTTCTCGCTTTGCGTGTACATAGTATAGACGTTATATACTGCCGTTCAAAACTTATCCTGACTTTTGTATGAAAGATTTCTCACACGCGCGCACACACAAGCTGTTTTTCCTGCTCTCGAATCCATCTATCGATAGGCTATTTTCGAAAACTAACCGAAAACCTATGACATAGGATACGCGTGAAGAATCGACAAAGAAGAGATATTATACATACCGGTTGCGCCGGTCGGTGGCCGACGACAATTTCAGAATGTAAATGGATCTGGCAGGGTTTTTAAAGAGTACACAAGTGGTCACTCCGATGACTTGGTAGGTGACACCGTTTCGTTAGTTTGATCGGGAGCCGTAGGGATAGTAGATAGATGGGCCACATTCGTTCGTTCGGCGATGCAATTCGCGGTTGCCTCGGCCAGCAGCACCTGGACATTCCTAAGCGGCATATCCGGCCACAACAATACGTATTTCTATATCTGCTATAGAAACGGGGCTATAGTCTGTCCCACTACTGCTTACTAGACTCATCCCGCATTTTCTTATTATTATCCTTTATGTATATTTTACAGTTGTATCGTTCTTGCAGGTTGCCTCGGAGAGCCACGGAGACCAGCGCGATTCTCAAGGCAACGAGAAACTACTTTTCACCGGGAAAGTGCCACCTACTTCTGTTTTCCAGAGATCCACGGACGAGCGATCGAATCAAACGGATCGCTTTATATTCGTTATTCGAATCGTATGTTTTTCCTTCCTTGTACTTTAGCACCGGTTCGAGGATCGTTGGCGAATTATTTTTATGAACGTTGTTCCAACGAGAGCAATCTCTTAATCGGTCGTGCTCGCGTAAAAGACAAATTGCCAACAACGTGCCTTACGACGACTTTCCATCGATTTTCAAAGCATTTGCACTACGCGTCGTTCGAATTTGATTAATTTAAGAAGTGAACGCACGGTGGAAGAAAATCGCATAACAGATATACGTATATAAAGATTTGACAAAATAAAAAAGTATATATGGATTTGACGGATAGATTGTCAACAATTTCAAATTGAAGGTGGACCATTTTCTAATTGGCGAATTAATGAAAACTGATGGATTAATTTCTTCTAAAAGGATAAAAGCGTAAAAGAAAAACGAAAATGGTTCTTCTATCAGTGAAATTCAAAGTATTATGAAAATGATAATGAAAATACAGGTATGTATTTATTCCTGTCGCCTAAAGTGTTCTACCTCGTACAGTCGCGTTGAAAGGCTGTAACTCTGCCATTTTTTCGTAAAATATGCGTTATTAGGCTCTTGCAGATGAAATGGCCGAAATGTTTAGAATTTTATTGAAAGCAATATTTATTGATCGAAATGTTTGAACTCGATACGTTTTCACTATCGCGGAACAAGATGAAGATGAAGTAAACTATTACAATATCAAATCTTTTGTCGTTTGCTAAAAGTATAGAAATAGATAAAACCTTTTCCCTTTTTTTAACCTCTCAACGTTCGCAATTCGTCCCGTTACAACAGAAAGATTTTTTAAAATTCTTTTCTGCTCGCATGTCAAATCTGTTTCGTTTACGTTCTAATGTTATATTTCTGGGCTTTACCCGGTGGTAGAATGAAAGCCGCGATTCAAATGATTTTCCTTCGTCCGTCGATATATACAATACAACTGTTACTTTTAAAACTACTTGCGAATATATTTGCATGTTCGATTCGTTTTAGCACTCGTATTTCTATATTCATATATAATGATCTTTAACGATATATACACAATCGGTCACGCGAAAACCTACATACATCGACATCGGAGAGACTGAAAACGCTTTATCAGAAAATGATTTATTACACTTGCAAATAACTGAACTTGCAACGTTCAAAAATATTGCTAACGGAAGTAAGCAAGTAAGGAATCGTTATAGAATATGTATCTGACGAATCAATCGGGACGTTCGCAAGATCAAGATATATTTAACCGTTTGACGATTTATTTATTCTAGACATTAAAGTAAGGTAAATTTTAGAACAAGTTTACTCGCAAAGAATAGCCATTTGATATTAATCACACGAAATCAGACGTAAAAGACTATACATCTGTATATCTTATGTTGTAGTATTCGTTACTAAATTAATATTATTACGCTGTGAAACGAAATATTCGCAGAAATGTTGTAATGGCTACTGAAAGAATACATGCCATTTTACGCGAAAATATATTTGAAATGTATAAAGAAAAAAAAATATATATATATAATTAATATATGTATATAATATATATAATTAAAGGGTTTAATTAAAGTTAAATTGCCAGAAGGACTTACACCAATTTATATTCCGTTTATTTTATTATTTTATAAATTGCTTCGTTATCTTATCGAATCAGTTACTTTTTACATTCCTCCCATAATCAATGAGGATTGTTTTTCAATCTTTTTCGATACGTATTCGCAGAAAGGGATTTATTTGCGATGACTTTTGAATATATTATCGAGATTATCAAGCCGAGTAATATTGTGAACAGTTTGCTATTAGGAAGTTGTTATTGTATTCAACGATGTTTCGACAAAGGTACACAATTTTCCGCACGTTATTTTAACTTCTTTTAATCGGTCGAGTGATTTATCTTTGCTATTCATATTTTCCAACCTATATTTCTCAAATTATCAGGTTACGTTCGCGATGCCAACTTTATGTATATGATGTATATGATGTATTGTATATGATGTGTACGATGTATATGAATAGCTCTTATGGCGATGCGACCTCAAGTTCGTATTAGAGTATTGCTCAAATGATTTTAATCCATGAATTGCTTTCATACCTGTTTCATAATTGTTCATTTTGTAATGAAATAATGTAAAAGCATCGAAGAGAGGATTAAAGCGTCGGTCTTGTATTTGGTTGATTTTAAATCTTAAATTTTCACGCGTAATAAATGGTATTATTTACTACTATTCGATAATGCGTTAAATATTTATTGCTATTTAACGATATATTTTAAATGGGCCATTTTACATGCAACGATCTAATACGCCAGTAGGGATACAGGATCAACAAGGAGAATCACTGAATCACGCTAACCAATCATACTTTTCTTTCACAAAGACTGTGTTAATGTAAAGCGAATCCGCGAGAAGAACTTTTAACGACAATTCTTGAAGCAAATGTATTTTCCTTTAGAAAGTAATTTAATAAATATATTATAGTTTATCATGCTAAGAGGGAGGAAATAATATTTACCAAGACCTGTTAAATTTTCTGCATCTTTGTTGTGTCTAGAAATAGACGTTTCCATTTCCTCTTTTAATTAGGTCAAGTCTACCAAAAAGCAAAAAGCAAAAAGCAAAAAGCAAAGAGCAACGAAACTAAATACTGCGTTCGTTGAAAATTTCTATAAATCATGAGCTGGCAGATATTCGAAATTTCGAAATTACAATAAAGGAAACAAATAAAAGGAATAAAATAAGAACACCAATAATCAATGTGAAACAAAGTTTAGAAAATATCTGAGATACACGCGCGTTTAAATAATTGAAAATTCCAACGATTTAAATTAAAACTTTGAAACTGTACGTACGTATATGCGATATAAGTGTAGAGAGCGTTGAGAAAGAAAGTGTCAGGACCGCTACGGCGTGATTCTACACGTTCGGTTTGACAAAGGTCGACCTAGAAAGATTATAGCGCGATTGACTTGACCTTGAAATTCGAGGCCAGAAGGCCAAGTTTGTTTATTCGCGTCGTGTTCTATCGATCGCAAGGAGCGAGCATGCAAAGGGAATCATGGATCGGAGCTGGATCCTTCTGTTGCAAGAAGAAAAAGAAAAAAAAAGAAACCGATGTTTAGTAAAGTTCCGTTACAAAGTTACCGTAGCGATCGGAATTACGTTTAGAAAGACCAGTAGAACACGATAGAATCGTAGAAGAAATTTGACTTTTCTTCGATCCGGAGTTTCAATGTCGGGGTCAACTTCGCGGCAACATTTTACATCGATCTCCACCACACCAAGGTGTACAATTTTGACGCACCCTGTACAGACGGCAGATTGAAGAAAAGATCAGAATGACCTGCTATACATAGCTGGCCATATCGAGGAGTGCGAGCAGGAGGACTCAAGCAACCGGTCCATCAGTCGCGTGCAACAGCCGCGAAACATGGCGGCTGTGAAGAAAGAGGTAGAGGTAAACTCGCGTTTCTTCTATGTAATATGATCGAGAGCATTGGCATTTGAAGGATCCTTTATATCGCTTGTCCACGCATTTTCACTGTTCACGCTGCATGTTCGGGTGGTCCTTCGTGCCAATTTCATCCTACCGTCATTTTCTCCTATGCAATGCTGGTATGGTAATCGCTACCGTTCCATCTTTCTCTTCTTATCTTTTCTCCTTTTCCTTGCTCTCGGGCTTTCTCTCCGGGCTTAGCGACGAACGCCGCGTCTGTACAATAGAATGCTTCGAGTAACTCGTTACGTTTCAAGTTCGTATCGTCGACGGACTTAACGTCGAAAGTGAACGGATCGAGCGCGCATGGATTACGCGTTTGAAACGAGCTATATGTAAGGTGGCTGGAGCGGATGGTTCGTACGAAAGCAAGTACGAGGGTGTATCCGATGAAAGCCATATGACCAGGCCATATCAGGACTAATAGAGAGTTTTTCAAAGAGCGATGTAAAAGTGGTAGGAACCGAGCAACACGACAAACCGAAAGTGTTGGATAAACTGTTTAATCGTGAGCTATTCTCTCCAACGAATAATACGACGAAGCGGCAAAAAGTTTTTAAACGTGAATTATAACGTAGGATTTTCGAAACGATCGATTCTTTATACACTTTTGAATTTTTCAGATGGAAAATTTCATGTAACATACAATAAACTAATAGTATCTTATCGCACGCTGCGTTCACTATGCAACGGTGCTAAGAGCAGATGTACAAAAGAAGGTAACGATGGCTATCGAGAAAATCATGAAAACCATGAAGATCGTGACATTCAGCTGATAGCATACGAAGATTATAAAGCAAAAAGATAATTTGTTTGCGCGCATAGGATAGATTTATTCATAGATATCGATACTTTAACACCTTGATATACCTCGAAAACATTTATAAACACAGTTCATGTCTTATGTTTCAAATTTTATTAGCACAAAAGAGCCATATCTAAAGAATCATCAATTTTGATGTTTACAAAAATTCACTATAAAACTAAACGTCATAATCGTACGATAAAATTATACTATTTGCACGATATACGACTAGAAGAATATGACGATTCGCATAAACTGTTTGTCTCCCTTTTTAGATAATAAAAAGCCATCGTCAGGTTAAAAGTAAAGTAATCTTTGATTTCGAACCTCCTCACGTTGTTTTCCTTTAACGTGCTACTCCACGTGTAAACTATTTACGGCGTACGCTACTTCTTTTGGCAACTATATGTTTGTAATATCGTCAACGTTTTCTACATACGTTCCTCAATTTACATTTGAGATTTTATTCGGTAAATAATGGTAAATGTTCGAACAACCTGTTTCGTCAGGCTTTGTATACGTATTAAATAATAACGATCTTTTATTAGCGAAAATGTTCGATATATGCTACTTTCCGATTTATGTACTCTTCTCCTCTTCTTTTTTCTCCTCTGGATGAAGAAAAAGGAAAAAGAAAAAAGAGAGAGGAAGGTGCAAAAAAAGGGAAGAAGAGAAAAGTTTGGGTGTGGGTGTCGAAGGTGATCTTGGGCTTACCATTTACGGATGTATGACAAAACCGGATACAGAGAGTTACGAGACTAATCTAAAATGCGAATAAAAAACTGAAAGAACTGGGATATGTTGGAGTGTATCCGCAAACGTTCGAAAGATACTTTGGATCTTCATGTCGAAGTCATCGAACTCTGTGCACTTGTTATTCGTGCGTAAGGCCGTGATTATACAGAGAGCGGCGAGCGGTGAGCGGCAACAGCTGCGAAACAAGTGACGGCAAAGCGGCAGAAAATATATGAGACAAGCTCAAACGTTATTCTCAGTTGCTATTGATAAAAATTGGAAAAATTTCAGTCATTGTGTCAAAAAATGCAACTATTCTTGTACGTGTTGAAGCCATGTTGTCGTCGAAACAACAGTTCAGCCACGTAACCGATGTATATAATGTCCGTTTTGGGTTCCATATCCTGAAATATTAGCTCTAGTTTCGTGCCAACAACTTTCGATACGTTGGCTATGTGCCTTACTATCTGGATCGATGAAGTTCGCTTTCTGATTCACGGTTAAACGTTTATAACGGACGATTATATCATTTCCACTGACTTGATATATTTTTATGAAACCTAAGTTAATCCATTTGTTAATCACACGGAGTAATGTTTCAGACGAGCTGTCCACCATTACCTGGATGAATAAACGTTTTGTCCAGCAAGAAGACGTCCTCTATTATTATACTCATGCTTCCTTCGTCAATTTCAACTATTACTTTGTTCTCCCGATTTGAGCTGGACTTTGCTCCATCCACAAAACAAATAACTCTCGGTAAAATTGACGCAACGACTTCTCACGATATATTCGATTCATTTTCTACAATAAAAGAACTTGTCATGGTCCGAGCAACAAGTGGTATCCAATAACGCGGCAAACACTTCGAATGGAAAGGCGTGATCGTTCAAACCAAGAATTTTTCTATACGCTCATCTTTCCATTTTCTTGTATTTGAATACGGCTTCTTTTGCGATTTTTAACAGCACTGTGAAATTCATACAACTTCGTTTTATGCACTGTATAATTAGAAAACACATTGTACATAATACGCTGATAGTAATAACTCGATAAACGATGGAATAATGGTAATAAGAATGGTAACCAGAATATGATTGTAAATACAGAACAAGCTGGTGAAACATCTAGTCTCGATCACGGTGTTTACACCTACATTTCTTATATTGTCACAAGTCGAATACATACTTTGGGATGGTGATGATAATACTTGGTATGGGAAAATAACAAAAAAGAAAGAAGAAAAAAGAAGAAAAGAAAAAGAGAAAAAATAGAAAGAAAGAAAGAAAGAAAGAAAAGGAAGAAATCCCGCTGTTGATAATGGTCACCAAATTCGGTAAGCAAAAGATTGTCGTCGTTTATAATGGTTTTTCAATCGTTCAATTCTTCGTGAAATTTCTTTAAGATTAGGCGATCGCTTCCATTTCGAGAAAAGTCGTCTACGAAAAGATAACTTTAAAATATTAAAAGTAACCGTTGCTTTTTATCCTTGATCAGCATAGAGGACGAAAGTGGCAAAATTTCAATCGTCAATGTTGATCAAAAATGAGAAGATTCGAAAGCAAACTAATTCCTCTTCGAAGCAATTTAGCGATATAGTGTATCGAACGCAAAGCTCGATATCACCTCGGCATCAGAGCCTGAAAGAGCAAGTGCCGAGAAGTAAGAGCAAAAGTACGTAGCTTCTGCGAGGTCTTGCAGCGCGACATAAGGCCACGCACTCGCAGGCGTAAATAGGTGGGTGGTTGGGTAGGTAAGGAGGATAGCCGTAAGAAGGCGACCAACACACTCTCGCTCGTAGCTATCGTATCCATACGTTTCTACGTGTGCATGTACACGCAAAGGCTAAGAGTAAGAAAGAGTGAGGGTAACCTCTCTGTGGAACTGGCTGTGTTAAGAGGTCTCCCCTGTCGCAGGTAAAACGCTGCCTCTGGAAAGTGAGTTCAGTCGTGTCCGCGCGATCGTGTTGCACGATATTTACCTGCGCGTGCAAACTCTCGAATTCAGGAGCGTACCGTTCGCTCCGGGAGCCTCGCGAGTGCTATACAACCGCATCCTTGCACGCTGCCAACGACCAGCTAGACAAGGTACGAGTAACTACCTGTTACGCTTCCTATATATACGCAACAGTTTCGTGATTCGTAACACGTTTCCCATTTTCAACTGTGGTAACGCCATTAGTGGTTTCTCCGTAGTTTCTTCGCCCATTTGTTCGATTTTGTTCGACAGTGTTTGATTTTGTTCGATTTTGTTCGATTTTGTTCGATTTTGTTCGATTTTGTTCGATTTTGTTCGACCTTGTACGTCGTGATACACCATGGTGATGGATCATAGCGTAGATCTATACGACGAACCGATAGACTTTTATATAGTTATAGGCGTAGAGGCGAGAAGAACGGCAAAGTATAGGTAGAAATCCGTATAATTGGCATACTCGACCTCGACACGGCTGCTTGCACACGCCGATTCGATTTGTCGCTGTGGAAAACGGCAGGCTCGTCCTTGCGGATGACAGCATCAGCGACACCCACGTACGATCGAAAACCCTACGCATACTGCTCGTCGAAAGTTTCGTGAATTCCAAGTGACACTCAACACGCCTCCGCACGATCATTCACCTCCTTCTCTTTCTCTTTCTCTTTCTCTTTCTCTTTCTCTTTCTCTGTAATTTTCCACTAGCGACAATCCCATACCTTCCACGAAGCTCGTATTTTTAGCGTTCACTTTCTTAAAAAAGCTAATCTTCCTTCGCGTGATTTAATATTTGCGTGAAACAGGCGAAATTTGCTTCAACTGTGCGAGTATCTACCGTCGATAACCCAACCTATTCGTCCAACCGATTCGTAATATCGTCGATATGAAAATATAGAAGGAAATGTAAACTGTAAGCGGAATATTTAAAAAAGTATAAAGTACGAGCATAGTTATTCGCGCGTAGCGATTAATTACTTTCACTGTCGACTCGATCGTTTACGGAGAGGTCGTGCAACGTGGAAAAACGATCCGGTTGCTGCGACACTGACTCGTACTCGTAACCGAGCCGAGAGATAATATGTGTGCGTGTCCTGGGATATTATATGGGAAGAGGTCCGCCAGCAGAGGTTTCGCAGCTTCTACATTTCGGCCGCAAAACGACGAAACCGCGCGGATAAACGAGCCGACCGAGTCTGGGTTCCGCCCCCCTCCCCCGTCGAAAACCGGTCCTGCTTGCGGCCGCTAGCCGATTTTGCCTGACGAACACATGCGGTCGCCATCTTGGATCGGCCGGGGATGACGTCATTGGTACAAGGCACGGCCGCTTGCTCAATTCTAGCTCCAGCTAGAGATGGAAACAGAGGCCGCGGCCAATAGTGACGCTTCGTTGAACGGGCCTTGATATTTCGCCTTTCGATTTTATTCATCTTTCGCAGTTTTATTGCCGAGGAGGATTTACAGTCGGAGACAAAAGCACTTACACGAGTCCGAGTTAACTCTATACACTCTGCAACAGAAGCATAGCACAATCTATTTATCTAAATTTAATGTTTCTGCAATTTCGACGTGATAAAACCGTTCAAATTTTAATGCTCAATGATTTGTATTATGTAGTTATGTTACATAGTTTGACTTTACTATAGAAGACTGAACGAAAAAGCCACGTTATTTAAGTATCGTATATAGCTTGTTTTTTAATATATCTATTATATATTGTCTGTTTATACATTTCATTTTAATTGCTCTGCAATTAAATTATCTAATTTCGGCCTAAATTGGCAATTTAATGCTTACTCTTCCTTTCCTTCTGTCGTGGAAGTATGTGCAAAGTATAAACGCTTTTCATGCGTGTTTCGTGGTAAAAGGTGGCTTTCTTTTCCACTTCTTCTGCTTTAAATGTGGATATTATTATGTAACACATTGTTCGTTACGTTATATACATATATATGTATATATATATGCGGAACGGTGTGTCATACTGCTGAAAATGAATTTTACGCTTTTCTTAAAGTCACACGTTCATGGTAAGAATTTATTGTTTTCGATTCGTATCTTGCTCGTGTATACTTTTCTTGCTTCGATGTTAGAATTGTTTGTAATATTTCGTCCTCGGTTACCAATTTTCCATGTCCTATACCGAAACCTAGAAAAAGGAAAAAATGAAGAAGAAAAGAAAACTAATACTCCCCAATTTTCACGGTTTACTGCCGATACTCCCAAATGAAAATGAAAATAATTTATATGTACAAACGTATAAATATATGTATATATTTTGAATATTCGTAATCCTATGTTAAACTTGAAGCGCTTTCACGTTTAATATGCAAAATAAATTTCCTCTATACGAAAACCTAATTTGCAAGGAACGCAGATAACGCAGAATTTGCAGAATTTTTTCCTAAAAAATGGCCTTATCAGAATACTAATTTAATATGTTCGATTTAAATGAAATTTTTAAAGCGAATTGGAAAATTATTATCACCATAAATTATCAGTTACAGAATTTTCTGGCTAAAAATATCCTTGATAGCATATATTGTATATCGTAGCATATACCATAGCATCTATATATATACATTAGATCGAAAATGTTTAATCGTATGAAAAGTTGGCAAGTTTGAAAAGTTTTTCGCGATCTAAAAGATAAAATTTAATATATGATTCTGTTTTCGCATGTTTCGCATAATGTATTAAATTGTAATGTTTGCAACCGATTTGTAAAATGTTATCGAAAATTTATTAGCAATTGAAACTTCAATTAACAACCCGCTAATGATTAATTATTGTTTGTTTCTACACGTTGGACTACTATGCGGATGGTAATCGTGATCGTGTACAATACTGAATAACGATCGAACAATGGTTTATTGCACAAGATCTTACGGTTGTGCATTTTCTGCAATTTCAGTCTATATCACATAGTAAGAATTCCTCATTTACCGTTTCTGTCAGTATAGTATTAATAATTCGTCGTATTTTTGTTGAAGATTGTTTGGAAGATAGTTGAAAGAGGAAAGGAAAATTAAACGTTAATTGAATTGTTCCGCCAGATATTACACATTGATTTAGATTAGATTTAAATCGGCCATAAACGATCATAACGATCTTTTACTTTTACTTACAATTTTCGTGTCTCAATTTTACTCTTCTTTATAGAAACGTGACAAATTTTTTGTCACGCAGCTTGAAGAAAGATCCGCCTTAATAGAAAATTGTAACGAAAAAATCTCGCATATCGATAACGATTCTTTTACATTACTCTTTTTAGCAACGTTTTTAATAATAGAAAAATACAACTTGATCGAAAATGATTCAATGAAAGCGATAGAGTTGAGTAAAATATCGCATGATACATTTTTCTTTTCTAATAAATTCTAGTATTGAATTGTTAAAATTATAACTAAATTATTACTAAATTATTACTAAAAATTATCATATCAAGCTATTTTTGTCTTTGTGTACGAATTTAACTGCAAATAGATATACCGAGAATTTAGGCTAGGTTTTGCCATATTTCTGGTCTTACGTCAGATACGAAATGACGAGTTCCGTTTTCAAGGAATATCTGTAGGTATGTACTGGTGTATTATTCGTAGAAAACGTTCTTGTTTTATTCATCTCGATTTCTGTTCCGATTACTCTCAACAATGAAAGCTAACGAACGTTTCATTAAATTATTTACATAATTAACATTTTAATCGCTTAGCTTATTCGGATAGTAATCTACAGGCTAAAACGCATTTTACGCTTTACACGTAGAAAAAAAAGACACTGTACACGTGTGTGTGTGTGTGTAGTAAGTAAGAGTGTGTGAAGTAAAAAGCAAATAATAAACAGAAACGAATTAATTCTGTGCTTCCTGCAGCTTCCAACATGAGATCTGCCATTTACTTACGTGTCAGCACGTGTTCTCTTCGCAGTTCTTCGAACTTTTCTAGATGTTTCCTGCGCAATACCACGATCATACAAACAGCTCTCGACACTTGCTAGAGAAAACTGAAAATTAAGAGTTGAAAAATTGAGTCGTGTCTAATCAACAAACGTGAAAACGTGAAAAATCAACATGAAAGATGAACAAAGTTGGCGTTCTTGAAAGACAGACAGAGATGCGTAGAGATCTCCGTGTTGATCTTTCACGGTTAGTGACGATTCAATTTTTCGGCCCGTTTCCGCCTAGGCCTCGATACAAGTGTGTATATCTGTAGCGATAACAAAAGAATTTATTTTCATTTAAAAGTACAACGTATGTGGCAATTTATAGTCTGAAATTTATATTTTTAATTTTGTTTATAAGAAAAAACATATCGCTATATTTATATGACGTGTTTCCACATAAATCTATGAAGCGATTTATATTTAAAAATTCACGTTTTAGATTTGATATACCTATTATATACTATCGTGCAAAACTTGATGAATAATTTGCCTGATATTATCGTCTTTGCTACTTGTTTAGGCATAGTAGGTAAATAGATTTCTTAAAATTTGCAAAAATTTCTAGCTATATACATTTAGCTGTATACTACACGACAAGTTGTTTCACGTTCGTACTGTGACAGTGATCTTATTAACGATGTTATTAGGATGTAAATCGTGTAGTAATTACCGGTACCGTTTTGAGTCGAAAGGGCGTATTCGCAACTTTCGCTCGAATCAAGTCATTGCCGCGAGATAGTACAAAGATAGTTTATCTGAATGTATATTAAATAAGAAAGTCGTATCTGCATTGAAATTGAAGGTATGCGAAATCGATAGCTGATTGTTAAATTGTTATATTCGGCCGCCGACAGGTGACTGGCAACGCTAACATAGAGATATACAAGTGCCTAATTATTACAGATCCAAGCTCGACATAATAATCCTATAAAAACGTATATGCATATATTACATAGACGACTTTTACGAAAACGAGTTGACTTTAATTCCCTACCGAGGCAAGATCCGGGTCAGTTGCAGGAATTGCAATAAATTTTATCGAATTGACACATTCATCTTTCTTAAAACGAGCATCACTCTATTGTACCGTTATATGTATGATCAGAATTTTTTTTTTTTTACAAAATAAGACTCCGGAACGAAAAAATTCAAAAGTGTTAAATTGCAAGTGACTGATTTTTTAAGGACATGCTGTACTTTATAAAAATATCACTATCGGTGATGCGATGTACGTATCTTCATCGTTACAATTATATTGCTGACATATTTTTTATACTTTATTTATTCTATATCGTATCTCTTATTCGTTACATCTGATTCATCTACGCGTTGTACGTTACGTTTCATTTATTTGCCTACCTGCTGCGCAAGGCTGGTGAAAATAATTAAATTTCCGAGTCTCTTATAGAGCCTCTTTTTGTACACCGTAGAAACAACTATCCTTATCAAGTTATATAAATCCTTTCGTGGCACATTTCGATCGATTCGCAGCGTGGATCGTGCAAGGGCACGGGCGCATACACGAGCCAGAGTTTCGCTTGTGCGTGGCTAGTGAAAGTAGAGTGTTTGCGCAACAAGGCGACGTTGTCTCTCCTTCGGATACTGGTTCGACTTTAAAGGCTCGATGCCTGTCTGTCTGTCTGTCTCCTAGACTTTCAACCGTCCCAGCTGTTAACGACATTGCTCTCGTTGCACGCCTGCTTTTGATTTTCCCCTTCGCATCGACAGTTTCTTGCGGTCTGTTTCCTCTTTCTTTGCGTATCATCGTACAACACGCGTCATCTTCCTACTGTATTCGTACTGTAAATACAGTTTAACGTAGCCTAATAGAGAAGAACGTTCGACCGTAAGAATGAAAGACGTATTTGCAAATTTTTCTGAAATAGTACGATTGAACCTCGATTATTAGGATTACGTATAATCATGGTAGAAGCTGTTGGGATAATTTTTCGAATAATAAAGCATCTAAAAACGCTTTTCATATTTTTACGTGGGTATTACCGTTTCGAACTCATTATCCAGACAGTCTCCGCTGTGAATCTGCATATCTAAATAAAAGCTGAGAAAGAGTTACAACGGAATCAATATGGAGAACTGGACGATATGTATCGAGCTCGCGTTACATACCACTGAGACGAGAGAATCGTAGATTCTACCTACCTCACCTATTCAGGTGTGTCGCGACATTCCTCGTTGGAATCACTGATTACGAACACGTACGCGTCTTCTACACGAAAACTGCATGTATGTACGTATATTATACATAATACAGGCTCGACAGCTCCGTCCGATTCATTCACTTGGAACGTGATCAGCAAGATGATTTCGTTCTATCCACTTGCGCGCACTTACCATCAGTCAGCACTTTTCCTTCGAACGACCGTCCCAGCAATTATTTAAGTACACCGTGACTCACGAAACTTCATGTATATGTATACAGAGTGTGCCACCAACTTTATCCGCCTGAGGTATCTTTGTTATTTCAAACAATACGTTTCGAATAAAAGTTGTGGGATTTAAAGGAATACATAACGTGGTAGTAGCGGTCTCTTGACAAGTGGGTGCGTTATTATTGCAGGTTATAATTTAAATAAATAAATAAATAAATAACTTGTAGAATATTTCATAGCGAGAGGTAGTAGACTCGTTCGAGGCCATTATGATCTGGCTATACTTTGTAACTAATCAGGTGGGGGGGGGGGTCTATGTAATGGCAAAAGTTGTTATTTTTCTGGTTTTGGGGAATTGGGAAAGTACGCAGTGAAAGTAGTCGTGCGATGCTATACTCTCGATCAACGTACCGAATACGAGGAAACATCTGAATATTTCTGTCTACGTAAATATCGTCTGACAATCGAAACTGCAACAGTGCTGTCTGGTCGTAAGCAACAGATATTGCCGTTACAGGCATCCAAAACGAAAATCATATCGAGGAATTGCCAATTTCCTTGTGCGTCTCAACCGGGTGATCGGTCGAGGAAATCCGGCGGTCTACCCAAATGAGGTTTACGTGGTCCGCAGTGTGAGAAATTTGGCTAAGAGATAAGGCCGTTGTCGGCAATTTATCGAGCAAAGTTTATTCGTATATTCTGTCGTTCGTATATTCTATCATTGATAAATAAAAGATTCTTTTGATCGTTTTTCAGATGCTGTCGAGGTTGCTGGTCGTATTCTGGATGGCACTTCCTCTAGCGCTATCTCAGAGTAATTATGCGTCACAGGGAAACAGTATCGAGTATCAGCCTGGTTTGCCGCCCAGCACAGTGTTAAATGGAAAAGTAACAAAATTGGACGACATCTCGTCGATGATATTTCTGAATCGCACAAAGGCCTACCTGAATTGCAGTCAAGGGAGCATGCAGGTGGAACTGAAATTCGAGGAACCGTTTTACGGGGTTGCGTACGCTGATTTCGATCGAAACAGTGCCTGCATATTCAAAGGACGCGGATCGACCAGCGCCAAGTTGGAATTACCTCTGAAAGGTACGTCGTTCTATCTCTTTTATTTTCGCTTCTTCGTAGACTCTGGTAACGACGAGCTCGAGTACGAGGCAAAAAGGTTCCAACATCGACCGTCTCTAGAGTCGAATCTCGACGTGTCTGCGCATGGCGCATAACGCAATGTAACGCGTATAGGGGGTAACGAAATTAATTGCCATGGCTTTGGCAGGTGAGCGCACACCATTGCAGATGTGCAAAATTCACCATCGTTTTGAAATTCAAGGTCAAATTTTTGTATCGCGTCGTATCTTTTACTCGTCAAGGAGCACGAAGAGTCGATAAGCTGTGACAGAGCTTGTAACAAGGTTTGTAACAAGAACGCGCATTTGCATACAATCACCGGGTTTTATAGGCCTTTTGGAGACCAGCTCCGAACCAATTAGCGCTCAGTTTCCGCTCGTTTACCTGCTACGGTCGGTTTTTGTGGTCGCGCCAGGCTACAGAGGAGGCGTAGGCGAGTTGCGCGCCGATCGAATCGCGTACGATCGAATCGCGGGTTGTGTTTGGAAAATGCTTCGATCGTTACGATGCTTCCAACAGTCGGTCTAACAGTCTCGATGGTCGTTGATGTTGCAGGATGCGGTACGAGGCAGGATCCTCAACGCGTGTTCACAAACAACGTTGTAGTTCGCTTCCATCCTGGGCTCGAAATGGACGGCGACGAAGTTATTACGATAGTTTGTAGGTATCCTCCGCCTGTGGCACCTGCACCGCCGGCTCCTCCGGCCAGCATGTGAGTTTACTCCCTCACCGTTCTCAATTATCATCTTTCTCTCTTTTAACGCGATTTGACTAAAAGTATGCTTCAAGGTTTTAAGTTGATACCCGCGCATTCTGCGCATCCCGCGCCAGAAATCGAAATACAAACTCAGTTTTCCACGATTTATTCGCCGTGCGTTTAGGTACGTCATTTCGTGTCTGTAATTGGAATTGGCGGAAACTGGTTGGAGAAACAAAGTTCTCTTCTTCTTGAAATAACAATTATGAGAAGAATCGTTTAATCTTCGCAGAATTCGTTAAACCATGGCAGGGTACAGATAAACAGAGTATAGGTATACGGATGTGTAGGTATCTAGCCAGCTACGCGGTAATTTGCAGCCTCCTGTTCGCTCACCGATCGTTCCAATCACCTTTTATTCATCATACAGTACGTACAGTAGGTAATTGAAAAATGTCTGATAAAAAGAAAAATATCTTTGTCCATAGCTTGGCTACCCCGGCGCCAGTCCCGCCGTCCGAACCACCGTTGAAAGGATTTCAGATTCTGCTCATCATCTGCGCGATCCTGTTCCTTTCGTTGCTGTTACTTGGCCTCGGTTGCTCGTACATGTGCTTGAAACGAAGAAACGTTCGTGTGATTCACCGACATCCGTTCGGAAGTGGCTCGGGCTCGGAAATAACAAAACTCTCCACTTCTTCCCTAAGCAACATCACCATGTTCGAGGGCTTGAAGATACCTAGGGCTCATGCTCTTCTACACGCACCTCCGTCCACCACGGGTAGCGATGCCAACCTGATGATCGACCACTCGTTACCCAGCGATTATCCGAGCGAGAGCTCCGAGGTAAGTTGTTTCGTATGGACGATGGATACAAAGAAATTGATTAACACGCGTATGATTTTTGAATAACAATTAGCACGAGTTTCGATAGACACGGTCCCTACTGTAATCACTTTATTCTGCTGAAACTTGATGATATTCGACACTGTCAACGTCTGTCGCCTTATGACTCGAGAATCGTTGAACTCATTTTCACGAAGTTTTTTTTCCGTAACACTATGATCCCTCGATACGAGAGACATTTACAAGGAACGTTGAATACGGCAATCGTCGCATGCTTGCGCTACTTTATACAGTCGATCAATGTGGCTTTTCAACGGATGAAATATCGACGATAAGCAAAACGTTCTTTTTCTATTTTATATTACGTATGTATCTATGTACATTATTGCAAATATAGCTATCTTTTACAAAGACGTGAAACTGTAAAAATCTCGGCGAGATTAACGTTTGTGTCAATAAGAACGGAATTCCTCCTACGATCAATTCAAAGACTGTGTTTACGACGTTTCGAAGAAATGGTACTTAAAAACTAAACTTATCCATCAGTCCGATATTCTATGCGAGTATACAAACGTTATACTATATGTATACTATATCATATGTGGCGCTAGTATATACGTATAAATAAAGTTACAGATATAATTACCTTATGTTAATCGGTCTAATTACTAAAATATCTCAAGAAACAAGTCACCTGAGAATTAATGGAAATGGTACGGTTTTGTTTACAGGTGGATGAAGAACCTTCTCTGCCAGTTTCATCCGCCGGCTCCTACGACAACAAAGCCTTTGTTCACCACGAGACTCATCAACGACAAGAAATTCGTACCGCCAGCTCCCTTTATTCCGAGACTGTTGCCGCAGAAGTGGAAACGTCTTCCATGACAGCGGCAAACGCCTCACGCACCGCAGTTCCTCGCCACATGGTAGCCATGCCGATCGAACCCAAGTTCGACGTTCAAATGCGAGTGAAGCGAGCACCACCTCCTCCTCCAAGTCCTCTACCCTCGGAATCCGACATAGCAAGCGTCGCTCTAGAAAGAAATCTGACCACGATTCTCGAAAAGGAAGAGTCTAGCCTCACACGCAGTCTTGACAGTCCCCCAGCCAGGATGACCACATTCTCTTACGTTCCGGAGCTCCATGGACCTCCAGGAGGCGCTCCGCCCACGTCCAGCATCTCCAGGCAGCAAACACCTCCAGTCTACTCGAGAATCTTGAGGAAGCAGGCCGAGAGGGACACCACGACCTGCACTAGCATCGTTCAGGAACGAATTCCCTCACCTTCTCCCATAGAACAGCCTCCTTTGCAACACCATGAAATTCGTAGACCCAGATCCTTGACTTCCTTGAACACCGAGCTAACCGAGACACGTTCTCTGACCGAGGTAACTGATCATACACATGCCAAGTACAGAGTGGCTAGTATCCTAGCTCCGACTCCACCGCCACCTCCTCCAATTGTTCCAACAGTCACTACTACCCACACGGCTGTTCAGCATCGTGAACATCGCCTGTTCCGCGAGGAGGTGACAGAGCCTTTGGTGGAGCCGCAGGTTGTCGCTCCCAGGCGGCCAGAGATAACCACGCACGAAGTGGACGATGTGTTTTTAAAGACGGTGACGGAGAAGAAGACTATCGAGGATGTGGAACGTCACCGTCGTCAGGTGACCGAGTATAGAACTAAACCGCCACCTCCGGATCCTAAGTGGGACGTTACCATCAGGAACTATCCTAAAGAGAATCTGCCACCGCCTCCGCCAGAATGGGAGAACTTCTCTGATGTTAGTTCCAACTCGAATCTGACGATTACCAATGAGCCAACGGGCGGTCAGATCGACGGGCCAGCTGACGAGGAACTGGACATCAATATAGAGCCTACGTACACCGCTAGAGCCGAGATACCTTGCAGACCACCTCCAGTCAGCCATCGTCGTTCCATCGATGAAACAGACGCTGATTGGTTCTCTAGACTGTCTCGTGTCTTGGACCCCCGTTACGCCTCCGAATTAACTGACGTAGAACGAGCAAAATGGCGCGAGATAATTACCACGGATAGTACTTTACGGACCCTGTTAACAGAGGCCGTGGTTAAAGAGGACTACGAATTGATACGAAAAGACGCCAGATACGCCCATCTATTCTCTGCAGCAAAGTGGGACGTGATCATCCGAATCTTGGGGCCTCCTGCGACACAGCCAGGTTCCGCTTCGTGCTCTACCCATGGAAAGAACCACGGGCAGCGATATAAGAGGTCCAAGTCCTCTGAATGGGATACCAGATCGAGAAGATCATCCTTGCCTACTTTGTACGAGTATGAGAGCGATGGAGGTAGTTCTGCTCATACTCAGAGCCACAGACTGCAGGTATCACAGTCGACAGCGGCGATGAGTCAGTCGAATCGTTTACGTCGACTGAACAGAGGCACAGGCGGCGTTAGTGAGGCGGACGTTAGGTCCATGTCGGAGATGACGGTGAGAGACTTTGCCAGAGTGGACAGAGACGACTTGACGAGTTTGAGTTCGTTCGAGGGAGCAGATTCGCTGGTGAGATCCTTGAGTCAGCCAAGTTTGGCCAGAAGCGGTTCAGAATTTACCGAACACTGGGGAATTCCCTCGGGCATGCTGGATCTCCCGCCTTGGACAGCGGAGGAGGAGGAAGAGGAGGAGGAGGGAACTAGTTCTGTGGAGACGACGCCCAGAGCGGTGAGAAGAAACGATCATCTGGAGGTGTTGGCGTCGTTCGACGATCATAGGCAGGGATCATCCACCACTAGATCGAGTCGGTACATGGAGAGGGAAGTGAACAGCGTGCACGTGACCGAGAGTCAGAGGAGTTCCAACTGGTTCCACGATGATTCTGAGCCAGAGATGCAGATATGAAGATGTTTAAGAGAAGCCGCCTACGTGTTCCATTCTCTTCAACGTCTTTATTCGAGTTTTTATAAAATCCAGTTATTATAAGAAATTACGCTTGATCATTATGGCAGAGGTTATGAGTATTACGCGGACAAAGGTTATCGATGAAAAATCAAACCAGTTCGATTAAGTATAGTATTATGAGAGGATAGAGAAGGAAATAGAAGGCAGATACGCTATTGTTTACAAGTATTTGGACGCCTGGTGCAATCTCATCGAACGGTTTACGTTTCTCTTACATTCTCAATATCGTAACGAAAGAACGTCTCCCTACCCTGAATGAATTCTTTACATCTTTATCAAATTGAAATTAAATGTGTGAGATTAAATTCGGACGTCTATCGTAATGAAACAAATTGTAAACATTGGTCTATTAAATCTTTCGAAAAGCGGGACTTTAGAAAGAGACACAATCTATCTCAATGAGAAATGAATTATTACGACTGATATGAATTAAATAATTTCGGTACATCAGGCGTGTCATTTTCCGCTAGAAGAATAAGTTACAGAAGATTAAAAAATGTAAAAATCATCTGAGAGAATATGTATAGAAAGGACCGATAAAATATGCTCGTCATTGAATTCAGACTCGAGGCAAATGTGATGAGAATAAAACTGGAAACAACATTACACGATCCAGCAAGCATCTGTTGTTCCCTTAGAGTCAAGTTTTGCAGAAAGAAGTTCAAGTTTGAAACGCAGAGAGATACATATATTTCGAAGCAAGTAAATATATCAGGTTCGAGTTGAATTTAAGTGACTTGAATGAAAACGGCTTGACTAGTCTGAACGATGCTTTAAAGAGTTCGTATCTGAACATATTTCCTTGACGTATTTCGTCTATATAAGCTGTCAAAGTGGCAACAACTACAGACATTACCACGTACGAGATAGCAATATTTGGAAGCACGTAAAAAAAGATTATACTTTTTACAATTTTCGTAGCTTCGGGACAAGTATTTATTCGGTTCTGCGATATAGATTTAGAAACGAGTATCGAAATTTTAAACAATTAGAAAGCTAGAGGCATTGTTGTAGGTAGCAGGTAAATTGTAAGTAAGAAAAAATCAAATTTATTATATCGAGAAAGTATGTTTGAAACTAAGCGTTTTTAGGAATATGTAATATAGAAAAGGCGATTTTTTCGATCACAGTGAAAATAACAGCAGTGGACATTGAAAATGTCCCCCTTCAATATCTACGGCTTACAAACTATATAACCTCTGTTATAATATTCAGATTTCTTCAAATTGACATTTTCATTTTCGACGAACGTCGCATTATTCTCCTATTTTTATACCTTTCTATTAATTGTACCGTTTGAAATATCTGTTCTTAATTTCATATTGTCCAGGATGATTAAACTTTTCACTGCCTTCTCGCATTTGGTAGATCGAAGGCGCAGTTTTGCCGCCTTCTTTACGAATTATCTACGAATTCTCTACGATTATCGAAATATTTTCGAAAGATTTTCGAACGAGCATTCGCGTGTTCGCGACTCAATGCGTTGACTGTCGGATCATCGAAGCACAAACACCTGAGCTTTTTAATTAATTCGAGACAACGGAAGATGTTATTATCCGTATAATAAATCGACTGTGAAAGAAAACTATTATTCCTGTTTTGAAATTATTTGTCGAAATTAAATTTTTCTTGGTCATTTTATTTCCATTTAAAATTGAATTGTGAATGGAATATATGTAGAAAGAACGTGAAAGATTGGTTTAATATTAATGGTTAATTATTTATTTTTTGCCAGGCGTAAAGAAACGTTAATCTTGATAATGAACAGTCGATACATTGAAGGAACAACAGTTGGCCATTCTCTCCACTTGTCACTCGTATTCTGTAGATGGAAAAAACGAGAAACGTCGAACAGGGTAAGAATATCTGAGATTATCGGACGAGTGAAACTGTAGAATTTGGCGAAACGAATTCAATCATGACGTACGAATTAACCCGAAACGAGTTGAAGAAACGAATCTACGAACGACTAACCACGCAACAAATTCGCTTTCTTAACGATCGTATTAACGGTATTTAACACTTTTGCTACGCATCTATGTAAAATAATCGAATTGTATTGAAAATTGGCAAATTGTCAAGAAACTTCTCCAGGAATATATTGTAAACTACTTTCTATTCCTGGAAAAGATTATTTTGCGAATAATAAAAAATATATCGAGCTTACAGAATATCAGATATTCGATACGAATAAAATTAACTTGTAAATTCATCAATTTTATGTAAAACCTAAGCTTTTTCCTTTTCTAGCTTCTACCTATATCAAAGTCATAGGATATTCGCACTCCACGTTTCTTCTTTCATCTTTGTTAACGATTAATAAAAACTTTTGTTTTTATGACGTATTCTCTATCTTCATTTTTTATTACGAAAACTATCTTTTTATATCGAAAACTATCAGATATTACCAATTCCGTTTAAATCGAGGACGATCTGTATTACAGCAACGATACAAAAGATCAAATTAACGGAGCTATCGTATTACACTCATTTACAATACTACAAAGAAACTGTAGTAGATCTTTCGATGCTCGTAAAGGAACGAACCCCACCCTTGCAGGGTTCCGCGCCGAAAGACGGCCCTAAGCCGTCCTAGGACTTGCACGACGGCCCAGGGGATGTCGTTGAGAGGGGTGGCCCCTCCCAATGCCCGAACTAACCAAGGAACGACTCCCTCGGACAGGAGAAGACGCAGGATTGCTCCGGCAGTAATTCGAAAAAGGTCCCGGGGCATTCCAGCTGAGCGTCAGGCGGTCCACCATGGACTTTTAGTCGGTATAGTCCGACATTACCCCGCCGCTTTTACACTGTTTTACACTGTTAGGTATACAAGTTTTCAAGCACAAAAATATTACGCTATATATTAGGATGTAATAAAAATTACTCTCATTTTGGTCACAATCAGTAACGAAAGTAAGTAACAACAACAACAATTTGTTAAAACATTCTAATCAAGCGCAATACAATAATACAATATATTGGCCGGCTTATTATACGGCTAATGAATTTTCATACTACGAAGAGAGCAGCGATCCAATACACCGGTAAAATATCGTTCTAAAGAAATGAACCAGCGGAAATATAGATTTAAACCGATATTAGATTAAAATCAACGAACAAGAATTTAAAAATTGTGAAAAATCAAAGAAGAAACAAACGATATATTTTGCCCGATATAGATGTCAAGTTAAATGAAACGTGATATATGGAAAAGAAAAGCAGCAGCTTTCCGACGCGATATACATACGAAGAAAACATCGCATCATCCAACGTCCACCGAAGCAAACCTAATTGTACTTGTACACGCTTGAGATCCGATCTTCTCCATCCCCCATCCCCCATATCCATAGCCATAGCCATATCCATAGCCATAGCCATAGCCATAGTCATAGTCATAGCCATAGCCATAGCCATAGTCATATTGCATTCCTCGATATACTACCATACACGCGTATGTTCTCCTCCGTCAATGTAGCAACAAGTCGTCTCCAAGTTCTTCGATTTGAGCAACGCAAGAATGCAGGCTAGTGCGCTTAATCGTGCGAAACAAGGATACGCAACGCGAAATACTCTTCGCGATATTTTCTATAGATACAGGGCTGTTTACCGGGAATATAGCGTAGTATGGAAGCGTTGAGATCCGATGGTGGATCGATCCCGAATCAGTGAAGCGCGTAAGTAGTTGAAAAGAGGGTATCGGCCGGGGGAAAACGTCCGATGATCGGATGATCGGATGATCGTACAAGAGAAGCAACGAGAGTGGGGCTGTGTTATAGTGGCGAACCACGCTGCATAGAGTGGGGTTGAAAGGTGGCGCAGTCATTTATGATGGCCGGTTCATCCGACGCGACGGATCAGTTGCTCGTCCGACCAACAACGACAGAAACCTCGGCCGAATCGTACGTACGATGAGCTGCTGTCGGCTTTGATTCGACATTGTCACGCTGTGCACCGCGAGATGGACCGAGAACGTTCGTGAAATTCTTCATTCGGGGAACAGCGATTAATCGTTGCAGGATCGATAGTTGGTCCGAGTTATTCTACAACCGATTTTGAAAAGTAAAGAAACTCGAAGAGGAACTCTACTCGTCTGGTAGACGACGTTCGATTTTATAGAGAGGAAAAGAAAATTCAATACCGAATCCAAGATTTCGCAAGATCGAGGATTCGTTTGTTTGATTGGTGGTGTTTTTAAGCTAGTCTAGTTTTTAATCGGCAACTCGCTTTTGCAATGAAGGGAAGAATTGTTTTTCGAGAAAGATATTCCAAGAAGAGAGGATTTATTCCAAGATTTGGAATATTGGACTTGAAGGCGGAAATAAATCGTAAATCGTAAAATACAAATTCTGAATCGAGGATTATTGACAAATCACCGGAGACTTGGTGCTGTTGCAAAGTTGTTCCGCGATTAGAGACCGATATTTCTAGAAAGTTCTTGAACAAAGAAGATTGGAGAAACCGAGATATTAGATAATATTTATCAAAGTTGGATATTGAATTACAGATTGCAAAGTTATCTTATAATCGAGATCGACTCTCGCTACTGCAAAGGGAAAATATACACGAAGATATTACATTATTATTATTGCTAATATTAGTTTGTGAAAAATCGAAAAATTGCGAAAAATACGAATGTACCAAATCGAAGATGAAATTATCCGAGGTTCGACGATGTTTCTACGAAGGATAAAGATATTCCGTGGTCATAGATTCGCTTTTACAAAGAATTCGGGCAAGAAAATTGATAATTGATCATTTGAAATAACAAAGCGTTTATCGAAAGACGTTGAATCTCGAGACGTGGAAGAGTGATTTGACAGGTTTCTAAGGAAATAGAAGCATATATATTTTTGTATTTACACTCGAATAAGTGAATCGAATACGAACGATCGATGAATCACTGGAGACGCGATAGTGTGATCAGTAACTAGCTCTATCCTGTAAAAAATTCAAGAAAGAAAAAACGTTCGTTTCTTAATGGTACCTTAATAGTACCTTAATGGTACTAGATAAATGAGAAAAGAATGTACAAGATTAGAATGAAGAATATTAGTTTATAACATAGAACAGGATAATCGAAGAATGTTGTGAAAAACCACTCTTCTTCGGTTCCACTGACCTGATATTTGCGCCGTGAAACGCCAACAACACTTGGTTTCACCGTAAGAATAATTATAGGAATAGTTTTTTGATGATCATCGTCCATAAATTGCAGTGCAAGGAACTGTATTAAAGCAAGTTGTACGTTCAAGTAGAAGACCGATGGAAGCGAATCTTTGGAAAGTAGGAAGACGCGTTAAAAGATCGTCTTTGAATGGCAGGCAATTGGACGTAAAATCTCAAGAGGAATTCGACAGTTAGCCAGCGATGGAAGCTTCTTTTGGCGATACTTTTCGAATGGGCCGTTAAAGAATTTCCCGAAATACCTTTGAAGCTACTTCTCCCTGTGTCGGAACGCGCTACTTTTCAAGTTTCCGATTAATTGTATCATTTAAAATTCACTGTAAACCAGTCTTCAAAACCGTTTATTCGAAAATCAAAGTACATGGATGAGGGTGAAATGGTTTTAAAAATGTCTATCTGTTTTCTGGAATAAACCAGTTGGACGTAATTTAAAGAAACGGACATTTCTATAAGATTTCTATAAGATTTCGACCGTATCGATCGGTGAAATAATTGAAAAGCGGACGAAAAAACATTAGTTGCGATACTTTAAGAAAAGCCGGGTCGATGATCGAGACGTGTGTGAAGATTATATAAAATTCCAAGCGTAAGAGCGACGATACTGAAACGATATAAAACAATTACGTTGTCCATGTTATTTTTTTTTGAAACAAACGATACTTTGAGTAATTTCCTGTAAAACCTTCTCTCCGAGGAATTGTCTGCCGATACATATGTACGTTGTTAGAGTCGAACATCAAAGTTTCTTTGATCGATGCTTTTTACGAAGAGGTCGTTGAGAGATTGAATACTCGAAAGAATGCGAGAGAGTTGCTGGTTAAGAAGGGAATCTTCGTATTAGCGATGAGTTCTTTAAAGAGATCGACAAACCAATCGACGAGGGAAGGTGCAACAGGCAGGAGACACGCGCTCACCGGAAGTAGCTCCAAGAGTATGAGAAACGTTCTCCACGCGACCACCGCCGCGCCTGGTTCACCGCTTCGACACAGATCCAAATACGAATTGAGGAGCATCAGTTTGGAGGGCACCAAGGTGTTACCATGGACTGCACGGTGAGTGGAAATATTATATTGCATCGCATTGTAAAATAGGAATTTTATTTCGAAGAATTCCCTCTTTACGTCTAATCCGCGTCTTCGAGTCGATCCACACGAGACAACTATACCTTGAACCCATACAGAACCCATATAGGAAGCAGAAATTTTTGCGATACAGGCAAAGGATCGTACTATATCGTACTATAAGACTATATCGTTAGGGCTATCACTAGGACTTTCCTCTTTCTCTAGGCAGAGAACTCTCCAACTTTTCTACGTTCGTTCCTTTTCGTACTGTCGTCCAACTTTCTCCGTAACCTTCCTCGCCTGGCATCTCCTTCGCACTTTCCAGCCGACCTTTTCCCTCCTCGTCGTCCCTCTTACACTCTTTCAAAAAATGTACTCTTCTTATTCGTATCGCGTGTCCTATTAAGTGGACGATATTTCGCAGCACGATATTACGACGTTCTTCAACCGTTCACATACATATCTCTGTGTGCAGCAAAGCAGAGTAACGTCATCGCAATCCTCCATCGATACAACGTCCCCTCGATCACGATAAAAACATGCTGTGGCCGTTACCGCGTACACGACATCGACTCCTAGGTCGAATCGAATCCTAAAACCGCCAATCCCAAATAAAAGCCAGCTTTATGCTTTTTTATTTCAACATGAAATCGAGTGTTTCTGCTGACCTATCTACCGTCTACATGTATATCGATCTTTTAGCGGTCCGATAAACCGGGTGTCGTTCAGTTTGCGATCGAACGAGCGTGCACTAACAATAAGGCTTCGTTGGTCGTCGCCGTTAGCCACCGCGATGACGACGTATCGGATTTTGTCGCTCGCCTCTTTATAATTAACTCTTTTGCTATCGGGCCGACCGAGGTGTCCCAACCGGCACGGCGGTACTCTTTTATACCGCGTAGATCAATTTCGATCACGCTCGACCAAGTGGAAGTCGACCGCATCGACCGCGCGCGAGAGGGAAGGAGGGAAGGAGAGAGAGAGAGAGAGAGAGAGAGCGACAAGGGGTAGAAAGAAGAAGAGGGATATTAAAGTTGTAAAAGCGGTTGTTAAAGAGACAGGGAGACAAGAAGAGAACGACAATGCGCATCAGTAGATACCTGTGTGTATCGAGAAAAGCCCGAGCTCAAAGATACGTACATCCCCGTTGAAGGGAAAAGGAAGCTTATCGCAAGAAAATTACAGCACCGTTCTATATTAACTTTGCATTTGGAAATTGAAATACTAACAAATTACAGTAAATTACAGTAAATTACAGTAGGACCTCGAAAAGCAAGTTCTTCTTTTAACTAACTTTTCCACTTGTATTAGTTTCTATACTATACCCTGTACTGTGTACGCGTGGCTGATATCGATAGATATATATACTACCAAGTACCAAAAGTACTTATTATTAGTTACACTTTTAAATTATGGCTGAATCATATTTCACTAACGTAATATACTATACCATAGATGCATCGATCCAAGGTCGCAGCCAATTAGCTCGTATTACTTGCCATATAATTAATAATTATACCAGTTATACAGTTCATTGCTTTGTTGTATAGCGATACAATTTCCCTCCTTTCACGCAAAAAAATAACTTTACGTTATTAATTTCATAAATCACAACAAAATTTTAATATTGCAAAAGGCGTAGCATTAATATATTCTCAAATTTACGTGTTTCAACCAACTATTAAAAAACTAATTATTATGTGCAAAAAGACCTGTCCTGAACTAATGAATAAAGATTTGAAAAAAATGTTACTACTCACGGGTATAAAAAATATCCGCGGTCACTATGCTCGCAAAAAATTCTACCTAATACAACCAGTCACCCATGCCGATTCGCATCTTTCCATCCTACGACACGATTGAGTGACCGGAGGAACAGAAATGCATACGACTCACCGTTAGAAGCAGAGGAACAGATGCGTTACGCCATCGATACCGCGCTATCCCGGCGAATGTCATCAGGAAGATTAACATCGGTCAGGAACCGTTGAAAATCCAATGATGGAAATAGAGATTGTGAAAAATCTGTTACAGAACAAAACACGGTGAATGATTGCTGATTATTTGGAAAGCTGGAGATAACGAAAAATGCGAGTTTATTAAATTTGTAACTTTGGTAATAATAAAGATTGAAATTCTAATAAACTTCGATAAGTACAAAAACTGAAACTCTCTCAACACTCTTTTTATTTTAATAGAAGAATAACCTGAGAAGATCCTAACCTTCCAAATTTTTAATCAAATTGTATTTCTTAATTGATAGTGTTGAAAGCAAACTATACAAAATATACTTACGTAAAGATACTTACGTTCTTGACTTCTCAGCCAGAAGAATGTTAGAACATTCCCAAAGAAGACGGAGAAGTTGAAGCTGTGAAGTGTTCCTTAAATTTGTTGTCTATTACGGAAAGATACGGGAAAGTTGGTTTTTCTCACGTTCGGTGTCTCTGGCTAGCAAGTTTCTCTCGGGGCGGTTAGAACATTTCCTTGCCCACTAACCTTTTTCTCATCCAATCAGAAGCAATGACTATTGCCCTCACTTTCCTAGTCAAAACTGTCACCAACAAATCCGATGGTCCGGTGCGCTAGACACACCCATCGCTAGCTTTCCTCCGCCATAGCATCGTCACCGAACTTCACTGATTTTCCATCTTTAAGACAGTGAACATCTCTTGACCGGGTTTCCACCCTTAATCTAGTCTAATCGTAACGGGAATTTACGACTCCCGTTGACGCGAGTGATCGAAACACACAATAACAAACTTGAAACATTAGCGTGTTATAAATATTCGAAAATATTTACAAGAATTCAAAAGTTCACAACTAAAAGAATGCTAAAAGAATGCTTAAAGAATGCTACAGAAACGCGCGCGAAGCCCTGCTTTAAAACATTTGAGTCTATTGAGCGCGCCATCTCTACGAAAAAAATACAAGTTAAAAAGTTGCAATATATGACGGAAACTATAGCAAATTCACATAATATAGAAAAATAATTTGAATTCGATATACCAATACTAGGTACCCATCGAAATAGTTTAAGCTATTATTATTAAGATTTCTATGTTTCAATCTGTCTAAACGAAGCTATCGTTAAATTATCAACAATTCTACATTATGAATTACATTGAAACGATAAAATAATCTGTTACAAATTCGTTTGAAATAAGAGAATGATTTCATACATTTGAATGAAAAAAAAGTGATCTGTTTAATCGTATTTACTTTCATCTTAGTATCCCAAATAATTACGAAACGATCTATTATGAAATATGTACCAAATATATTTTAAAGTAAACATAAATTGTATATCAAATGTTACCCATGCTCGAATAAAAAGGCAATAGAACTGTTCATACACAGCTGCCTTAGATGATAATAAATTAAACATTACCAGATTTCCATAAAGATTCATCAGACTGATCGTTGATCGTCGTTGCGTCCATATATTAATATTCCTGTTACTTCTGTATTGATTCCATGAATACATTCCATAAATAAATTGTTATAAACGAATAGAGTAATTATTATAAATTATTAGTTGAACTGTAGGTAAGCAATTAATTAGGAGAAATAAATGATTTTCGATATCTTACAATTGGTATAAGAGAAACTAGAATGCTTTTGCAAAAATATCTCAACCGCAGAGTGAATGTTAAGAGTTGTACGTACACCTGTATCGCGGGAATTGTTTTACCAAATGGCCCTCGTTCAACGCTTCGATCGATTGATTAGGACGGAGTATTTAACGCCACCCCTCGGTGCAAACAGTAACTGTGTACCCCGAAGGTAAAGAATATGAACTAAACCACCGGGCTTACACAATGAATAAACTAAACTATTGTTAATAATTTTTTTTTTTTTTTTTTTTTGGTACTTTTTCATCATTTATCTAAAGTAGTAGGTGATAATAATAATAATAATATACATAGTATCTGATTATTAATATATACGTATTGTTATTGGCAACGAAAATGTTTCCAGATTACTAAAGAAATTATACCCTGAAACGCAATCTAGTTTCGATCTTATCTCCAATTATTCTCCGATTATTAATTGATTAATTAATACATAGGACTATATTCGCAAAAACAACACCATAATACCTGCTACTGTAGCAACAAGTACAGTACTAATTAACTAGAGCAAGCAAAAAAAAATGGAAAAAATAGCCAGAGGAAAATATAAACTGCGATATACTCTTGATAAAAACGATTCAGCTGTATATCGTTTCAAAATTAAAATGTATGTAAAATATTTGAAATCCGTATTATTCGTTATTATAATTCATTTGAGGCAGCCGAGTAAAGTGGGAATCTTATAACTTAAAGTTATTTATTGGGCTTATTAATAATAAAATAAGCAATATCGAACATTTACATTGCATATTTTATCGAATATAATTAAAAAGATGGAATCTAGATAGAAAATTATTTCATCTAATAATTTGTATACTTTGGATAATTTCGATATTTTTGCATATTGCATATTCTATGTATCGCTTCAGTTTTAAATCTGTCGTAAATACGCGATTGGCAGAAATGTTTTCTCCAACTAAACATAGAAAACAAGAGACTGCGCGTTTAAAATGACTTTTCTGTAGTTGTATCGTACTCGATTCTATAATTTGAAAATATTTCATTTGAAAGGATCGTATAATGGTTTTAGAAACAGACTCACCGCCGCAATTCGAAACTTGCACGATCGAAATCTTTAAAATGGAAAATCCGTAAAGAACGTACTACAGTATTTCTCCATATTTTTAGATAACATAAGACGTCTACTAATTGCAAAGTATTTTGCTCGGAAAAATACAATATAACTAATAATACAGTTTAATGATATAACGGTATAATACAATTTTACAGCATATAGTACGATATACGGAATATTGTTGTTACAGTATAGTAGTAGCGGTAATAGTGGTAAGCAACTTCTTTATCCAATCTATATATGTAATGCTGGAAAAATGTGCAAAGCGCAGAATTCGAGGAGGATAAAAAGTTTGGCCGATATAAAGCGCGAGGGAGAGAGCGCGTTGCGGTGCGGCGTCGACGCGTCGACGCGTCGCCGCGCCGTCACGTAGGTCGGTTGTTAAGGTAGAAAGAGACAGGCGTATGCATAGAGAGAGCATGCACATACAGGTCGCGAACAGGAAAGGAAGGAAGCCGCCGCGGTAAGACAGAAAGCGTACGAGATAGATCACGGCAGAGAGGGGCGGAGGGCGTGAGAGGAGGGTCGCGAAAGAGAGCCAATGAGCTCGACGACGCGGCGCCAGTCGTCGAGTCGCCGTGTTAGTAAGAGTAAAACTTGCTCTGTGATCGTGACTCGCTGCGTCCTCGTTCGGAAAGGGTCGTGTCCTGCCTCTGTCAGTAGGGGTTGGAGACCCGTGGCAAATTCTTCAATTTTTCATCCATCTGATACTCGATCGATTCGTCACAATTCATCGATATCGTGCTTACCGACGCTGTAACGTCACCGTTACCGTGTGTTATCGTTTCACTCGCGTTTCCTATCGCGCCTTTTCGTTTTTCTTTTTCCCATCGTTTTTCCACGATACGTAGGCTGAATCGACGGCGGCCGAGATCCAGGTCGTCCGGCCACGAACTCGACGACAGTGGCTATGTGCAGCTATTACGCTCGAACGAATCGTTGATCGTCGATGATCGACTGTGAGAATCATCGATAATGAGACTGTTTGGTGGCTATGTGACGGGGATGAGGCTGTAAGAATCTCTTCTATTGCAAGATAGTCCGAGATCGATTCGTTTTAGAGTCGTTCGACGATCAAATAATGGTGACGGTGGTCGTAATGGGACGAAAAGGGTATCGTAAAACAGGTAACGAAAACGATTACCCGAAGATCTTGACACTTTTCGGAGTGTGAACGAAACTACATAGAACGTCAATTTTTGTGTATTTAACCAACGAGTATATGCAACGAGTATATATATATATAAGGGAAATTGCGTAAATACTATAACACTGTAATAATATCCTTTAGACTGTGAGAAAAAGATCTTTCTTGTCAATTATCGACGATAGAAGTACATTTTTTTTATCTCTCTTACTATCCCATATCGAAACCGGACGCATTTTTCTTTTTCTTTTTCTCCTTTTTTTTCGAGGAGGGCGCTTATAATCCAGGTGCGATAACCGAGCTTCAACGTGCCAAAGTTGAACGAGAGGGAGAGAGAGGAAGAGAAATCTGGTTATTAAAATCAACCTATCAACTGCCGCTTCGTTCAACGTCAAAGATCTGGTTAAGCAAAAAGAGAGAGAAAAGCAAAGGCAAAGGGACTCGGTCAGTGTCGTCGTTACTCTTTTCCATTATGTAGCCAGGATCTTGAAAAGGGTTAGAGACCTGCGGAACAGGGAAACTCGGTCAATGATATCGATGTCCGAGCGCGTCCGACAGCCAGCATCTTTAAAAAAGGTGGTTTATCGATGGTAATAAATCACGCAACTTGGCACCAATGCTATCAACCCCGAAGCTTTCAACGGATAACTAGGGATGGTATCAAGTTCGTTATATACTTAGAGATCTCTCTTTAAGGCTGTAGTTTAGACTGTTGTCCAGATTTCTTGTTACATTAATCGTTACTTTGCCACTTTTCTTCGCAATTATCGCATCTTTCGCCCTCGAATGATTTTCGAGTTACGTATAAATCGGAATGAAATGTAAAACGCTTCGTTTTTGGAAAATAAATTTCTCGCTGTTGTATGAAGAGCACATACGACTAAACCAGTAAAGATACGAAGCTTCATATATTCGGGCGTAATTGAATAGCAATAGTAGTAAATGCTGCAATAAATAAAAGGACGTACAAATACTTTTCGTAACCGCTGCAACAGTTGGTAGCTACAACAGTTACGCTGGCCAAGTATCGGAATTCGTTGCAGCTTTTAATAAGGATGAACCGAGAAATTATTATAATTATGCGAACGGAATACTGGTCGTGGTAAAGTGTCGACAGAGTTTCAAGTCCGTTCGAACAGAATTCTGATTCTCTTTCTGGAAATACGGATTCGAGGCGAGAATTCGACACTGGTTATCGGTCGACGTTCTCTTTATTTCTAATTAAATAATCAAATTTCGGAAACGATCCTCGAACCGAATCGATTCGACATCTCTGAACAATGTATTCGCGTTACCCGTTTGCCCTCTGCTCGATATTTTGCACATTCTTACGAAAAGTATTTAAGATTCTACGACATCGATACGAAGATAATTGGGGTTAGGTCGAACGGTTTCTTATTTGAAGCTACTTATGCCTGGAAAATTTTAACGAGCAAACTTTGAACGCTTTATTTTTGGTATAAAAGTTTGGAAGAACGGTTGATTCCGCGCAGAATGATTTTAGTAAATGAGACGAAGTAAAGAAGAAACTAGAATTCCATTCTAGGGCAAGTTACAGGCGAAATTAACAAACCGTTCAAAGTTTGGCGTCGGCGCAGTTACAGAAATGTTCTTTCTCCTTTGCAAATGGAAAATGTACGATCTTCTTTGCGTAAATCGGCCGTTAAGTTGGCGCGTGACTGTAACAGGAAGCGGCGGTATTGTTGGTCGTCGTTGAACGTAGTAATCGTTTATAGCGTATCTAACACAGCGATCGATTTGAAAGAGGCAAAGAACGTTATAGAGCGGGAAAGCTACGGTATCGACGTATTATCGAAAGGTTGCAGTGTGCAAAGTTTTCGTCGACCGAACGATACTTCTTGCTCGCCGTGCTTTGCCACTCTACCACGTGCTTTCCACGATTTTCTGTCGTTGCTGTGGCTTTGGTAGGAAGATGACGCTGTGCACGTTAATATCGCGCGTATAACAAGACGGAAATTTTTTACCGGATCGGATTAAAGGTGAAAATTTCGAGTGAAAGAAAGGTGCTGTCGAATCATTTTTCCATCGTAGTCGCTGTTTCGGCTGTTTCGAGCAATTACGAGATCGTTGAAACGGATCCGAAGCGGAAACTGTGCATCGGTAAAGATGGCGGGAAAACTATTTAAAGGGGGGAATTAAAGAGGAAAGAGAAGAGAGTGGAAAGATGTTGTGCTTGGACATAAAGCTGGTGTCTCGTTTGCGAGGAGTCTCGTTGACGAGTGGCTCGTCGACGAACGTGTCGGCTGTCTCGTTGTCGGTGAGCTCGACCTCATCGACGACCGTCGGCATAGAGAAGAAGAATCTTTCGAGCAAGCGAAGCAAAGGGGGAAGGGAGAGTTGCGCTGGAAATGGAAATTCGGTGACGGAAAGCGACAGCGACGAAGAGACGTTGCCTGCTTCTCGGACGATCCAGAGGAACAGGTCGAGATCGGTTTGCGTGCCTGCCTTGTCGTCTGCTGCTCGTTGCACGCATCTTCACCGACGATCCAGCCATCATGCGTACGTCTCTTTAAAACATAGTCTATTATCGCTTCGTTAACGAAGCGTTGCTAAGTAAGCGGAAAAACGCGAGGCGAAAATCGATCGTACGCTCAATGTGGATAAATTCTCGTTGGAAACTGCCTTCGCTGCTCTGCTAACCGTTTATCGTCGCTTACGATTCTACCCTCCGTGTGCGCATCGCTATTGCATCGCTCGTATCGCTATACGAGTATGAACGTAATTCGCGCTGTGTCGAAGGACATTGCTAGAATTCACGTATATATATGTAGAACTTATCGTACGCTATGGCTAAGATCGTACAGAGAGTTTTGCCTAAAACACTTAAAATACCCGCGAGAAGATACCAGGACAAAAGGATACTATAGTTTATATATCCTTTGAATTTTCCACGGACCTTGCTTTACGCGTGTTCGCCGATCCGAACGCCTACAATTCTTCCACTTACTGCAATAGCTAGCTCTAATAATTCTAGCTGCTTGGCGTTGAGAAAACATGAAGTTTATCCAATTTCTCGCGCACTTTTGTCTTCGGATTTTTCCGAGTTACGTGTTACCATATTTTCAATCGTTTGTTTTTTAGAAATACGTCAACGACGATCGTATCGACGCGTAAATGCAACAATTGCGGATACGGAAAATTCGACGGATGTATTCGATAGAGCAGCGTTTAGGGACTGGCTGTAGTTTGCTACCGGTTCGACGATCGCCAACCGACACGTTGTACGCTTTGGTAATCGATGAACCTTGCTATGGAAATTCACTCGCCACTTTGAATTCGACTAAAAACAAGAGAAACGAGAAACTATTATTCGATGGTCCGGATATCGTGGAAAGTTTTAACGAGCACCAGCAATTCGGATTATTTGGATAAATCGGGTGAAAAATAATTGCGACCGAGTGTCCGCTGTAAAGAAAGAATTTCATCGGGTAACGTGTTCGTTTCTTAGGGGCCTCGTTAACCCAGATTTTTCGCTGGGAAAGAAGCAATAAACATGGGCAGGAAGCTCGGCAAAAGAGACCGCAACCGTTTCTTCGTTTCGTCGTGGCCGCGTACAACTTTAAACGTGTATGATATTTTCAGATGCAGCACGGATGCCATTTCCAGGCGGGGTGTCCTCTCCAGGCGATATTACGGCAGCGTGGAAATGGTGAGCTTGGAAAGCAGCGTGGTGGTCATTTGTCGCCGTGCAGAAATGTAATTTGTATGGAGAGTGGACGATTGAAAATTGATTCAATATAATATAGATGTGCGCGCCGAGAGAAAGAAAGACCGTAGAAGGAAATCGCAATTGTCTAATCTAACAATCCCTTTCGATAAAATTCGAATAAACGCGTAAACTACTCTGATAATCGTATCCACTAGCTATACATATTTGGCTTTGGAAAATTTTGCCAAAACGATCGTGCCGATAACGTCTCGTTATGTCGTAACGTATAATGCACAAGACATCGTACGTTTTATAGTATGTAATAGTTTTTCGTGCACGCGTTCCGAAAGGAAGAAAGGCGCGCGCTACGATAGCGCTGGGAAAGGGGACGGTCTATCTGTTTCTCGTCTTCTTTTTCTTTTTCTGCGTGTCGTCGGAGGAGATTCGCACGGTCGCTAACGTTAGTCTCTCGATATGGCGCGTTTCAGCTGCCACAAATGGAACAAGACGGGTCCGACAATGGAAGAAGATTTCGAGTGGAGAACGGTGATTCCCCGGGCGAGAAAGAAGAAGTAAGAAACCAGTAATTATACGAATCTGTTTGCTTTTAACTCGTTCTCTCAACTTGATAAAATTCCTTCTTCTTTGTTACGGCGGTATATTAGTTTTAACGGCGTACAAAATATTTGTTAACACGCCGGAAATATTCGAAAGAACGAGGAAAGTCGTAAATATCCAGAAACCAGATACGCGACGGTTGTTTAATTTATATAATATTATATTATATTATATTATATTATATTATATAATAATAAAACGATGATGGAATGCGTTTACTTTGGTTATTTGTCGATTATGCGCGACAAAGGTATTCGTCGCTGTAACTGACCATGTAAAAGGATGAAAGAAATATTTCGAGTAAATATTATCGGCTTGAAAGATGAATATTCCAAATTACAGAAAATTGGCAGTTTACTCCGTGGAAGATCGGCGGATAGAGCCGACGACTATAAGACTACAACTCGTTCCAACTAGCATCGATGATAGTTTTTGTAAACGTATATAAAAGTGTAAAGTGAAACGATCAAATTTATACCTTGATAGGTTAAATACCGCCATAAAATAAAGGGCTCAGTTATTACACAGTGCCAACTAGTATGTTGCCGTAACGCGTATGTATTCCGTTGTACCGCGATCCCTATGGTTTGTAAAAGACACTTACCGAAACATCGTTCGGTATTTATTAGCGATCCGAATTCGTTCGATGCAATTTTTTAAAAGAATCATTCTCCCTGTTTTATACAGCGTGTATAGTTAGATAATTAATTAGCAACGTAGAAATTAGGCATGAAATACGCGATATTCCTCCTTTCCGCTTTCCACTTGCGCCGCTTCTTTCCCCTCGTTTAACAGAAAATTTGATTACGTTCGTGGCGAAACTGATTTTGCACGTGTGCAGATGTTCGGATCACCGAGTACGCCGATATTGGAAAATCCTGAGTACCAAACGCGCTGGTACTTCAAATACTTTCTCGGAAAACGTGAGTAAAGAACATGCTGCTATGTTTAAGGATTTTATACGAGTCTTTTAGAGTATCCGTGTACGTATATTAGATATATATGTATAGGAAAAGAGAAACGATGTCTTCTACGTTTATTATCGTAACAAATTCTTCATCCGTATAATTTCTTATTTACTTACACGTATATCGAAAATATTTGTCATTCGATGAAAAATGGGTTTACAGTGCATCAAAATTACGTTGCTGCGGACCAAGAAAGAAATCCCTTGTTTCTATCGGTCGTGACGAGCGAAGTCAGCGAACAAAGCGTGCCACATTACAGAGTTATTTTATGGAGAAAAACTGTGAGTATTCGCCTGTACCTCTACAACAACTATTGCAACTTGTCAGATTTTTCTATTCGAAATAAATGATGATTTAATTAAAATTAATAAAAAAAATAAAACGATAAGACGATAGAAGTAAATTATAGAAAATAAGAAAGCCTAAATTTACCGCGGAGCTGACGGACGACCGTTTCACAACATCGTTTCGTGTACCGGGTTTCGTGTACGTGTTATCCTGCTGTGAAATCTTGGACAGAGATCGAGAGTAATAAAAAGTTTGACGTCGGTACGCTTGCTATCAATGAATTTCTAAAAGCAGATTTCTACGTGAGAAATGCCAACGCACTTGCACACTTATGCATGTATAGTTACATATAGAAAAAGTATCGGCACATAGCCTTATCTGGCAACGGAGGATACCGTTATCCATTTATCGCGTTCTCTGCGTTTCATTTTCATAGAACGAAACGCACGAAAGTCTACCGCTGAATTGTAGAAAATTGCAATTCAAAATTCTTGTAATTAGGTCTGATTAATTAGTAGGTAAACGTGTTATTACTAAACCGTGTCGATACTGTGACTTTTTATAGCCACTTTTTCTTCGGATGTTATTACGTATTAAAAGACTATGTAAGAGAAAGGCGAGGCAAAAAAAAGTTTACAGCGATCGATGAATGAAAGAGTAACAAATTTAGGGCGCACAGAAGATATCGCTGCCATACTCTGCCAACAAAACGATGACGATCAGGCAGATCTTGAGGTACGTACTTGTTTACTAGTTATTAATTGGTAATTTTCTAATTAATCGAAACAACTAATTGGTAAAATTTCAGCAATTTCTTTGGTCTTGAGAAACTCGATAAGGCTCCGCGCGAGGTTTTTTCCCCCGAAATTCAAAAGGTAAGCGGCCGATCTGGCGATTAACTTAATAAGAAACAGCTTGTCTATCTTTATTTATATAAGTGCGTCGGAAAAACGGCGGAAACCGTATGAAATTTCGAGAAACTGTAGGAAATCGAAAGAAGAACACGGTGGAGTTTTGCAAATTTTTACATCGCAGGATCTGCTATTGCTGGAAGAGCAAGAAGGTTCCGTCAACTTCAAGTTCGGCGTGATATACGCGAAGAAAGGGCAAACAACCGACGACGAAATGCTATCCAATGGTAAGTCTGCTAATGAAAAGTTTCAATTTAAATTTAACCAAGACGAATCGACCAACCCTTGAAACTTGCACGACTATGCAGAAGAACGGCGGTCGCTTTCGCTTAAAAATCAAACACGTTAGCTCTTTATCGCTTCTTCCGATACGCGTTCCACATATTTCAACCGTTTTAACCGTTGTTTCGACCGTTTCAACCATTTTAACCATCGTGCGAAAAGGTCTATAGCGTTGTTACGAGCAACTTTTCACCGCCTTGTATCCGTTTCATGGCGAGTTTCAAGTTCTAGAAAAAATACGATTCCACGTTGATTCGTAATTCGTCTGAATACGCGATCTGCCCGCTCGTTTTACAGAGAGGGGTAGTCCAGATTTCGACAAGTTCCTGGAAATTGTGGGCGAGAGGATAGAACTGAAGAATTGGGACAAGTATCGAGGTGGTTTAGACGTAAAAGGTACTATCCTTATTTCTGTTTCTATGGTCAGTAGAGGTAGCTATCGTTTGAAAATATCGTCGACTCGTACTTCGTCATACCTATGATACGTCATATGTATGCGTTTCTGTCTGAACGTTTGCAGGCGACATGACTGGCAACGAAAGTTATTATACGGTGTACGCGGGACACGAAGTGATGTACCATGTGAGTACGATGCTTCCCTATTCGAAGGACAATCCGCAACAGTTGGAGAGAAAGCGACACATCGGTAACGATATCGTCAACATCATTTACACGGATGACTCGAACGCCATAGACACTTTCAACCCAAACTGCATCAAAAGTCAATTTACCCGTAAGTCGATACGCGATTTATCAATATTTGTTCGATCTAGGCTGAGTTTCAAATAGCCAAGAGCTGCGATCTTTTCGGAAGCTGCGATATAACTGAATCGTGTGGAAAAATATTTCGAACGAGAGCGGATGATTGGTTTCGAGGTCGAGAGAGACGTTAGTCGACGTAATTGTCAGTTTGACGTGCGAATGCGTAAAATTCGTACCAAGTTGTGTACGAATCTTGATATTCCGTGTAAAAAAGAGCGTGCCTGGTCGCAGCTCCTAACAATCCCGTAACACAACGATAAGCTGTACGATAAGCGTGTCGTAGTAAGAATACGTATACGCGTTGTTACACAACGATATACGACATGGACGATATCGTTTGGTTGGGGTCGCGAGAAACCATTTTCACCGTAAATAACCTGACCCCCCCAAACAGGGCTGCAAAGCTGCAGACCTGTTTGTCGGTTCTGCTACAACGGGTGTTGCGCGGCAGAAATTTGCAGCTGGTGGTCGACGAGTTCGCACCTTTGCCAACGATGTGTTGGTGGCCCATTCTCGCAAGTACACCACTTTTGCGGAGAAAATTCTTTCTTCTAACGTGTCTTTCACCATCTTCTTATATATTTTCCTAAGGATAAATAAGATCGTTAATTCGATGTTCACGCGATACATTTACAAATACAGACGTATTTGCCGTGGTATCGGCCGAAGAAAACGGCAAAGGATGGCGCGTGGCCATTTACTGCGACGAAAATGTTCCTCTGTTTGGTCCGAGCCTTCCATGCCCACCTGTGTTCGAGGACCCGTACACCCTGCGAGAATTTCTTCTCGTCAAGTTAATAAACGGCGAGAAAGCCACGTTCAACACGCCAACGTTCGCTCGAAAAAGGGAAAGGACCCTGGACGCTCTTCTCCGGGATATGTATCAAGAACACTCGCAGGAGAGCAAGAGCAACGTAAGTCTAATCAATGATAATATTTATATGCATTTCCTCTCTCTTTTATAAAATCCTTCTTTGAAAAAGTTGCTCTTACTTCCGATAGTATTGTCGGCACGTGTGTATTAACGCTTTATTCGTTATTATTAATAAAATAGGGTTTTGCTATTTGTTCGAGTAATACGTTGAAAATCATATCATTTTGATTCGTTCGTTACCATCTATAATCTTCTTCGTGTAGACAATTTGTCAGACGACTTGTAACTAGAAACCAGTTGACAATCCCAGTTAGAAGGCATGTAAGAGATACTAGAACACTTTCGATAAAATGCTGAAAAATTCGGTCAAGCTGCTTTTAATTATTTACTATTATCTATTTATCTATTTATCTATTTATCTATTTATCACGAGTATTTATTACGAATGCATTCGTCTACACGGATAAAACTGCTCGAAATACAATATTTACACAAGCTTTGACATGTTTTCTTGTACGTAGACGTTATTCGACCAAAGCTATCGCACGATAACAAGTATGTAAAAGATGATACAACGTGCATTCTGGCTTCGAGCAGCTCTTTTAATAGCGCGTTGCTCTTTTTTGTGTTGCGACATTTCGTCGACAACGTCTCGAACAACGCGCTATCGGAGAACGCGATCGGAGCTCGGACAAGCGATAAAATCATCGTGAAAACGGTAAATTCCCATTTTTCTCCGCTTTTGCACGAATTTCCCAATCGCCTGCGTCGTCTAGCAAGCAACGAAAACTGTACGGTATGTATTGGCTGTTGGCACACCCTCCCCGTAGAAAGGAAAATCGATGAAATTTTCGCAGAGTATGTTAAACCGACGAGCATTGTCGGATGTCGTGGAGGCTCCAGGTCGACGTCGCGAGGAGACCCGTGCTGTGGAGATGGTGCGCGTCGGACAGGCCCTGAAACTCGAAGCGATCGTCAGAGGTTTGGCGCCAACTTCCTTGGCCACTGCTGGTCCTTTGAAGCCTAGACCGTGGGAGCCAAGATGTATCTATCCGGATTTCCCGCACGAAGTCGTATGCGGGGACGTTTGGCTGGATAACAAGCTGATCTTGGCTACCGAGAATGGAACTTTTCTGATCGAAGGTGAGACGCAGCTTTCAAAGCCTTATTTTCTTCGCTTGCCGTTCTCTCGTTTTACCTTACACGGAATATTTTCGAAAATACGCCTTCTCTTACAAATTGTACGAAACTGTATAATTAGAAAATTTATTTATTTATTAACTGAAAACCTTGTTAGCATAAAGGAAAGAAAGAAAGAAAGAAAGAAAGAAAGAAAGAAATAATAAAATATAGGTCATAGAAAACCGAAGCTAACATTGGATGGGCGTGTACGAAAGACGAATCATTGTCTCTGTCTCTCTGTTCCCAACTACGAAATTACAAAACGCAAGAACGTATTTTCTGTTTCAGACAGTTTATCGCACAGACTGATCTTCGACGAGTCCGTGCAAATTAAACAGCTAGACGTGGTCGAGCAACACGGAATATTGTTATTTCGAACCGGTGACAAAGGCAAAGATAGCAACGTCTACGTTTTTCGTCTAAGAGAATTCGAGAATAGCACGACGAGTAGGTCTGCCGAAATTCCAAACGATCGTGAAGACGATCAAGAGTGCGAAGACAATGGCGACGAGGACGATGTGGACGAGGACGCCGACGAAAGCGAAGAAAACGATTGTGACAATTTCGCGCGAGCCACTACAAAATTTAAGCCCTTGATTCGTCCTACTCGTGTTCGCGTTCGTCCCTTGGCTGTTAGAGGACGAGCGCATATAAAGGAAAGAAGACTACCTAGAACTCGGGGCTGCCATTTATACACCGTTACTATGCCTGGTGGCTCTCATTTGCGCATGGTATGTACTGAAAAAGAAAAGAGAAAAGGATAAGAGAAACAAACAAGAGACGACAGTGGCTTTTCAAATTTTTCCCAAGAATTGTAATTATCGAGTGGAAAGTTGATTCTTTATATATTTTTCGTCTTATTTCAATTTATAATTTTAACCGAACGTACGTAATACGTAGCATACGTAATACGTATGATAATAAAATAGACTATACGCTGTATAGCGTGGCAATACGTAGATGCTGTTTGGACAATCGATTCGAGACAGCGAAAAAAAGTTGCTGTACGAGAAGGTCAGTGGCGGCTTATTTTTCGAGTTGTCAATTTCTCGAGTAAAACCCGCTGTACAGATGTAACTCGCGTTGATCGGCTGACATGAACCAATGGTGTTTGTAACGTGTAGACAGACGCGAAAAATGATCGTTGCTTTGCGTTGCTTAAATATTTAAAGAAATTATTTTCGAATTAGCTTATACTTGGAATCGATTCTTCTTATGTAATTTTGCTTATTTAAGAGTTGCTTGGACATGGAAGCTACATCTGCTGTACGCGGCTCTGTATATTTATAAGCTCGATAATTTACGATCTTTGTTAAAGCTTTGACTGTTCGTACAAAGATGAGTTTTTGTTTGTTTTTTAACGTAATACGCGTATTGGGATCGGAAACGCTTGAAAATGGCGCGAAATCCGTCCGCGTAATATATCCGTGTACAGGGAAACGTTCGAATCGCTTGGAAAATATCGCACGATTCGAAAATATCTGGATCGTATTGCGAGTAAGTCACGAAAGTTTAGATGTGTTTCGTAGGCGAGTGTTTTCCATCGCTTTCGTCGAAAAGGCGTATCATCGACGTAAACGAACGACGTATCAACGAACGTTGGGACGTAAACTGTCAAGGAAACTCGGAGTTGTCGTAAAAATACAAGATTCCAGACTCCGATCGAATTCGAATTTTTTGCCAATTTATCTGAAATATATTCTATTAGAATTCCAAGTTTTTTAGATCGCGTCGCTAAACACAGTGTAGTATATCGTTATCGCCGATCTTACCGGTTTTCGCCAATCTACCGGACCAAGTAAAAAGCAATATCTACGCGCAGTAAATTTATCTAATCTTCCATTTGTCTAATAATTATTTGAAATCACACGATAGTTATATATATATATATATATATATATATATATATATATATATATATATATATATATATTTTGTTAGTAGTATTTCAAGTAAATTATAAATATAGGTGAGTGACGATAATAAAGAAATTTAGATTACCTTCGTAATTCGGATATCGTTTTTCATTTTATCTAGTGCGTAGCGGTCGGCCGACGTTTGATAGTTTTCCAATGGAAACATAGCGCCGCGTGGACCGCATGGTGTTCCGCTACAGATACAGATACCGTGGAAGGATTTTTGCATTTGAAGGAGTTGAATGCCAGCGAATCTCCGACGTTAGTAACGATAGTAGAAAATACAGATTCGAACAATGAATGGACGCTTTGCTGCGGTGTCCGACATCATTTTGAATTGATCTCGGCTTCTGGAAGCACGAGAATTCTTCACATCGAGGGAACACCGAAACCACACGTGGTGGCTGCTTTGGACCTCTGCGAAGACGAAGAACCCGAATTGTTACTCTGCTATAACAGTACGTATTTATATATAGTATATCTGGTCGTACAAATAAAAGTTAAATAACCTTAAATAGAACCGATCAAACGTATTAAAGTCGTAAAGTAAAGTAAAGCAAAGTAAAGTAAAGCAAAGTAAAGTAAAGTAAAGTAAAGTAAAGTAAAGCAAAGTAAAGTAAAGTAAAGTAAAGTAAAGTAAAAAACGTAAAGGTTCTTTGGCCTGCTACTTTGTAGTATACTCGACGAAAGAGTGACGTAAAAGTAGGCTTGAAAATCAAACGGTTAAATAAAGGTGGAAAATGTAAATTTAAAGGTAGTAATGTATCGTTAAATGTATGGAATTTTTCCAATTGTCGTTCAATTTCAACGTACCTACGTATAAAATTGAATAAGCTAAAAATTGAATAAGAAGCGAAATGGAAAACTGAAGAATTTAATAAATATAATAAACGGTAGAATTATGGTTAAACGGAGGAAGAATTCGTGGCAGCGATGCAACAACGTGGTCGATCGATACTCGCTTACCTGCCTTTCTTACCGCAGATACGTGTCACTTTCAAAAACTCTTGGAAGAGAATACCGTGCCAACGGAATTCGATTTCAACTGGAATTCCGTTCCTGCGGCCATAGGTAACGTATATTTATATATCGTCTTTACGTTTTATCGTTCTTTATTTTTCAATAATCCTTTATGTCCCGATACAAACTTTCAGCCTGTGCCTTCCCCTACGTGATCGCCTTTACCAACGACACCATGGAGATACGATTGATAATCAATGGAAATTTGGTGCACACGATCGCCATGCCAAACCTGAATCTAATCACTTCGAAGCAAGACATCTTCTTCGCTACAACGGCTCCAGAATTTCTGCCTGGAAAATGCGAAAGAATTCGCCTGGACGCGAAACCCATGGACAAGGAAGAACCGGTTTCCAGTCCGCCTCCTTTCCCCCAATCTTCTACGTCTCGATCCAATCAGCAAAGTACGTGCCGTCTTCTCCAAACCGAGTGCCGTCATTTTCTACTTATTCGCGCGATCCTAATAGGATAAATGTTTATTTATTTATTTATTTATTTATACCGATATGTTTTAGCAAAAATACGCTTGCAGCGATAAACACGTTTACGCGCCAACACTGTGCGAACAACTTGCTAAATCGAAAAGTCTAGAAAACCGTGACGTTAGAAACGTTAGCTACTATATCTGCGTTACAGTAATTCGATATGAGTAGGAAATCGATATAATCGAGAATAATTGTCTTTTCCTTTCTATAGACAGTCAGGGCGATTGGAAGCCGATAAGAATCTACCAAATACCGTTGCAAACGTTATCGAGAAGTAGCTTGTCAACGTGCTCGCAACGACGCTGTCCCAGCCCTGCCGAGCCGGAAATCATCTCCGCGCCGCCCACCAGCGACAAGAGTTTCCTCAGCGTTGAGCCTCACAGAACGTTGAGTAGATCGTGTAGCAGCAGTCCAACGCCATCGCCGACCAACGTGCTTCCGCCTCGACTCAGAAAATAGGCTGGATCGCTAGCGATCCTCGCGGACTTGGTTCGACCACGTTGAGCATCGACAATGCCGCGTTAGTTGACGTTACAATACTTTTTCATCTAACCGATGAAAAATGCGCAATTTTCTTTTTAACGCAATTGTTTCTTAGCTGTATAACGATAAATGTTTGTCCAATACTCTACGTCTTACGTTCTTACTACGTTCAGTAACTTACGTTCAGTAACTTACGTTTAGTAACTTACGTTTAGTAACTTACGTTTAGTAACTTACGTTTAATACGATAAAGCGTAAAACGCAAGATAGGAGAAGCACGTGTCTTCGTAAATACGAAAATGTGATTTCTATTAGTACAAAAAGTTGCATGGTTGATCGACCGTGCCTGTTATTTATTAATAACATTGTTGGTAATAATCATCGTTGGTTAGTTGCGAGCGCATGAGCGCCGACGGGTGAAACAACATTTCCGTTAAAGACTGGCGCTAAACGGCCACGCGACTCGAGCTCCGTGCTCAACGTATTATATAAACGACCTTCCTTCTGACAGATCGCAGCTGTAACTGAAGCTCGTGCCTCGATCCAACTGTAAAATCGACGACGGATCGTGCACGATTCAGTGCGTTTCATCTGTAGCTAGAATTTACTGCCGTTGCAAACAGCAATCGAGATAAAATAGACGACGTTCCTTTCTCTTCTTTTACAATTATACCGTTTCATTAACGATGTATTACCATAGTTTTACAATTTTTATGCAAACCTGACTTATCCAAACCTCCGCGTTAGCGTTTATTCGAACGTTGATCGAACCCACATCAAATTTATGTTTCTATCGCGTTGGAGAAATATTAGGAAAAGAATTGGAAAATCGTATCGGACGGCGGATATTTATGCATTTGTGAGAGATTTAGAATCGCGGAGATACTCAGCATGGGTAGGAATGCGCGACACGCAGAAATATTATAAATGCCCAAAGTAAATGCAATGCGTTAGAACGTGCCATCTTTGTTTTTCCTCGTTTCGCCTAAAATATCTAGTCCTATATATTATAATTATAGTCGTACATATAATATAATATAATTTACAAACAGTCTATACGATATGATTCTGACGTATCTTGAGAAATAAAAAAATGCCGGATAGCTTGTTCCGAATCAAGGAGAGAGCAATACGACGCTTGTTGTGTAATAATTTAGCCACGTTCCTACAAAATCCACGCTACGCGAGATACGTACAAGCATACACGTCCATCGATTCGATTTAACGTACGGAGAACGAAAGTATGTAAGTATAGGAATTACTCTACAAACTGGTTTCTATATCATAAACGTAAACAACGAAAAAAATATGTTTTTTAAATAAACCTATACGTGCGTACTTAATGACGAACGTATTCATTTTAACGACGTAGTATCGGAGGAAATAATTACACAGAGTGTCCCGTTCCAAGTTTCGCAGGCTATAGCTATATTTGTCATTAGTTGCCAAACTATAGAAGCATAAAGCTTATCGGCTGTTTCAGTTTCTACAAAATAACGTCTACGACGGGATTTCGTTCGCTGCTCGTGAACGAAACGTTGATCTTGACAAGTTCTTCTTGCAAAAATCACTCTATACATATATAATAATAATAATAATAATAATAATAACAATAACAATAATAATAATAATAATAATAATAATAATAATAATAATAATAATAATAATGATAATGATAATAATACGTAGAAGAATGTTTAGTACGAGACAAGGCAACGGATAACAAGATGTTCCGATAGTACTAGCACGATGGTAATAAATAATAAATAATAAATAATAAATAATAAATAATAAATAAAAGTAGAAATTAAAAAGAGAACGATACGAAATTTTACGTATAGTTGGATCTAATCGGTCGGTACTCGTGTAAATCCGTATACATGATAAATAGCACGTACAGTGTATTTCGATGGGGTCTCGTAACATACAACAAGTTTGATTATTTCGTTAATGTTACAACGTTAAGGTATCATCTTAACGACAAAGTTGAAGAGTTAAAAATTCGTCGAAACGTCGAAACTTTCTTTAGCCGTATTCGCGAAAACCTCGAATCTGCATAAATATCCGCAGTCCACGTGTCACTTTTATTCTTTTCTCGTCTTATTCGCATTTACTCGGCTTTAAATTTCGATCAAGAGATCACTTTACGACAATTATTTTAGCGACTTATCGACTCGAGCGAACGAACGATAATGAGCGAAGGATTTTCATTATTTTCAAAGGTTTTCCAAGGTCTACGCAACTTGTACCACGTTTTACAATTACTTTTACGTAATTCGTAGATAACTTATACGTCGATGGTCTCGTTCGATAGTTGTCGTGACGAATTACCTGCCGATAATTACAACGGGTACGATAGGAGCCACGTTAATACGTAAAAGGATAATTAAAGAAAATGTACGCTGTCGTTGGTAAGATTTCTCGCTGCGAACGTGCTCTCGCGCCGTTAAATCGCCTAGCGATCTCTATATGTATGTATTTACCGCAAATAAAAGGAAGATAACCTATTAAACGTTCGTATTTAAACAGCAATTTGCTAATTATGTGATCTGATTGAACAACTTTTTCTCTGTAAGAAATTTTTCATTCGGACGATATATGTATATTTGTCGTACAGTCAACCGACTGTCGAATCGAAGATCGAGATAAAGCGCGAAAGTGCAACATCCATCGACTCGTCGAACCTTATTGCAAACTGCATCGCCGACTGCATATTTATCTGGTTCAGCCTACACTATGTTTATTTATTTACACGATATTAAAAATGATTATCGCGTTGATAAGTTAAGATTAAGCTAGGTTGGCCTATGTGCGGTCAAATGTACATAATCTGTCGTAATATAAAAATGTATTCGGTGAATTTAATCCAAGCTTTTTACTAATTTACTGATATTTCTCTGTCGCTAACGCAACATGTTATGTTATATACGTGATGTATGTAGGTACTCGGAATGTCCATCTAATTATTGTACTACGAAGAATTTCATCGATACAATGCGTATCAGCGACGTCGGCACATGCGAAACTCTTTGGAAAAACTGAACGCGCCGACCAGAGCCGCTTTATATACCGCTGGATCGCCCCATTTTCTAACCTAAGACACATTCTCCAATATGTTGTAGAACACAGTCTCACATCGTATGTTGGTTTTTTAAAAAATTCCTCTGACAATACTCGCTGCAACCAACGAAAGTCTCATCTTGGCATCTTGCGTGTAACGTAGGAATTACGTGTTAGATATGGAAGCCCTTGTGGGCTCGATGTCTCCGCTTCGAGTGAACCGCAAGATTTCCATAAATTTTAACTACACGTACATTTTATCGTCCTTAACGCGTAGTTAAAACTCGAAGAAATTCCCAAGAAACTCATTTCCTCAGAGACGTATCTTAACATCCTCTCTTTGTCTCCGACAAAGACCAAATGCGCGTTCTCTTTTTTTTTTTATGACGCGATTCTTTTTTATCCTTGTGACGTAATTGGATTTGATCATAGAGCAATAAATCTAAAACACCGGTTTCCATCATTTTCCAACATGTTGGAAAACTCAACGTTTGAAACAACTTTTTACATATTCGCAAAAAAACTGTCGGCCTATAATTGTCGCATAAAATCACGTCCAACCCGAACCTGTATAAACTATTTGACATATACATAAATTTGAAACGGCTCGAAAACTAAGAGGCCCCGACATTTTCCTGGGCATAAACGGTTATTCCGAACTTTTAAATAATTGGGGAAAAGAAATTTTTCAAATTAAAATAATAAAATCAGACATCGTGTATATCGAGTTTTCTCTTTTCAAAAGATTTGTTTTGACGTTTGGAATGTTCTCAAATGTAATATTCCAATATATACGCACATGTGGTACATTAACAGTGTTTGGTTACGCATCGCAGTATGCGCGTATACATGTACGAATCGCAACTGTAAGAGAAATTTGAGCGATCCGTGGAAAGGACCTCGTTTTATTATTACTGTCGCGTTACAAGCGGTACTCGTATTGCTGACTGCGATGCCGGGCGCATCGTAAAACTGCTACTACAGGCCTCGAGGAATCTTTCTCGGACCGTGCTCCAGCGGAGGGAGTTTCTTCGACGGCGAGGACAGTCTTCGTCTACCCTCGCTAACGGACGATCACCGCTCGGAAGCAGTTGATCGTTGGTATCAAACACGCGTTCTAGTCACGGAAAACTGTCTGCAATGATCTTATCGTATACGCCTATTTTCTACCTTTCGTCTACAGCGTTTCTAAACTTGCTAACTAGACGCCTGTTTCTGACAGTGTGCGCGGAATCTTGTCGCAACGGAAAACGTCCTTTTGCTCCAGTCTGTCTCGTATCGACCACCGACCACCGACCACCGGCCACCGACCAGCTGACGCCGATACATCGCAACGCATATTGAAAATTTATTCAAATCCACGCACTCGCGTATTTAAAAAATGTACAGGTGAATTTTTTTACATTTGCTCAGACGATTAACTCCTTAAAAAAGCTATTTTACATTGTATTCTATATCGTTACTTTTTTCCATATACGTCATAATCTGAAAATGTTATTGTCACGAAACTTTTCTCTCAGTAAATTCGTAAATAAATTTGCCGAATTCTTCCGTTCTCTCCGATTTCAATGTATTTTTTTCATATGCTGTAAAACTCGACATTTTTCCTACATGTATAACCGTCGGTCTACCTTAGTCTCCGAGATATTCGCTAAAAAAGGTGTAGATTGGGGTTGGGTCCGTTAAAAAATTTTACAGTTATAATAATCCGGCCTTGTGTCTATTACAATCAGTTGACATCAGTTCACATGTAAAAAAAATGTTCTCTTCGATAATTTTATTTTTTCGATTTTTATAAAATGATTTCTAATCTTCAATTTCACCAATCGCAGAGCGATTGTTCGTATAAACAAAACCAACAAAATTTTACATATACGAAAAGATACGTAATTGAAGGTAAATGCTTCGATCTTTGGTCTTTGATTGATATTTTATAAAGAATTCCTGAAAGTCTCAAAAATCCGCTCTAGTAAATCTATGAAATTTCAAATACTCTTCAAATACTTTCGCAACCCTGCCTACATTAATTTATTTCCTTTTTTTCTTTCCTAATATTTATACACCTTTCGTGCTTCGCTTCTAATCGCTTAAAGGAAAACGATCGGTTCGATATGATCGTGACGAGTGGAAAGGGCTGGCTCACGTTTCCTGAAACGCGTTTAAACGGGTTCAAATCAAACGCATTCCGCGACTTTTTTGCCACACCGCACCGTCGAGAATTATAGATGCCAATCGCTGTCAAGCGGAGCTAAAGGAAAATGCTTTGGCGACCCCGGTCAGTCTCGAGCGTTGAACTATGATCATTTACGTTTACCTGACTTATATGCCACTATCAGCCGAGTCTCATAATAATAATTGTCCGCGTTCTTTCCTCTAATTTATCTGACATTAACGTACAAACACTAAAATCCCGTCTTATTTTCCAGATTCGTGACGACATTTAACGGTTTTTCGGAAAATAGACGATAGGTAAATTGAACGTGGGACCGATTGAAAGCAATCGTTAAATCCAGTTTAACCTTTTGAAAGGAATTTTAACAAAACCTTTAATTATAATAGCGATTGCACAATTTCACGGAAGAAATATTAGTTTCCCTATCGATCTGACGTATTTTAATTTAACGAACTTCCATGTCAAACATTAGATTCAATTTAATCGTTCAAGTCGAATCGTAATTAATAACACTAATAACAAACATAATCCAGCTAATGATTTATTTGCGCTAGTGGCAAAACAAACATTTTCTCTAATCAAAACCTCTTGTATCCTTACAAAATCCCATACAATCATTTCCGTACAATTTATTTACTGTACTTGTCGAATGGAATCTAATTTATACTTTGAAATATAGAACATTTCTTTTCAACCATTTAATAATTATTATTTAGTGTTCAATTATTATGAAATTTTTTTATAACTTTCTATACTTTGAGCTTATCAAGTTTTACTGATTTACTTTAAATTAATATGTAGCGATATTACTAACAATTTAATTAAATTAATAACGCTAGAATCGTTTTTCCGCGATCAGTAATATAAGTTTTCCCGAACACTTGATTAACGCCGAATTCAATATCGTAATCGAACTCGACTGTAACATCAGCGAAATTCATTTTAACCTCGTTGCTCACTATTCAACTATTTTGATATTTTTTCATATTTTTTGTAATTATTTTCTATATCTCTATACCAAATAACAATGAGCGAAGAACATATACGTTAAATTAACAAAATATTTCATAAATGCTAATTGACGTAATGAAATATACGTAATAAAATAATACGATACAACATATATATATATATATATATATATATATATATATATAAGTATATAATAATAATAATAATAATAATAATAATAATAATAATAATAATAATAATAATAATAACAATAATGGATGAATAAGTAAAATAAAATTTTCAATTCTCGTAACTAAAATACCTATGAAAAACATTGTGCAGAAAATAAAATCGATCGATTTCGTTAATCAAATCAGTCTGTGAATAAAATGTTAATTAATTGTAAAAATCATGAAATACAACGGTAGTTACTAGACTGCGGATTTTTTATGCGTTTATAGAAAGTTTTAGAGTGCAGGATTTGAAAAGATAAAATACAAATAATATAAATAAATATGTGAAACATCCAGAGTGCAGTGCTTTCTACAATACTTGGTAGGCACAAAACAATTTTCTGCCGAGGTTCTATCCTTTTTTAATTATATTCTCAAAAATATAACATATCTGCATAGAAATCTGCGGTCTACATCGATAGACTGCATACTTGCGTGATTACAAATCTACACTTATACCTGCCATATTCTTGCAAAGATCGACTTGTGTTTCTCTAGCTTGTTCTGTTCCACTAAAATCACAGGATAAACGATAACAAACCGAGTACACGTAATACTGTATTAGAAAATAAACGATGCATTATGACGAACCATGTGTTCGATCTACTAGCGAGATTTCGGTTCGATCAAGTTGCGCGTCCGCCATATTGAAATCCTGCTTGCTTCCGTGTAACGTATCGGTTGTTTTGCACGTTCCTCGATTAAAATTATCCCAAAAATCGACTCTAAAGATTATTTCACTATAACCTATCCAACAAATAGTACGACTATTTAGTAACGTATTCGGAGAGGTAAAATAAAAGGTATTGATTTACCAGTTATAATTAAATAGGTTATTTGTCGTATAAATCTGTACTAACATTGACAATCTAAAACGTTTTACAATCATTCTTTAAGTTGCTTCGATTATCGATGGATTAAAGTATTCTACAAAAGAATATCCTAAATAAGATAATCCTAAAGAAATAAATAAGCGTTTTTGTTAACATTTATATAATTAATCTGTAATTTATCCTTCGTTACTTGATAGTTAATTCTATTATAGCAATAGAAGTTAAGTTCGAACGTTTAACATGTTTCTCCAACTAGTCTTTATGATTGTATCAATGATTATAATAAAAAGAAATTACATTTAAACGTATTTATGCTCAATTACGAGCTGTTACACTTTATCTTATACCTTATCAGTCCACTTTAACGAACATTTAACGAACATACCTGTAGATACACTGGACGAAACGCCGAATGGAGCAATTTCTGAAATTTCTTTTGTTCGGTGTCCATTTCTCGAGTATCGTTTCAAATCAATTTCGTGCAGAATCGCTCGCTATATGCATTATGTACATTGATGCACACGTCCATCTGGTGGCAATGCACTGTACTACCGGCTGCTGGCTCGGAGCACGAGCATAGAAAGAGAAAAAGAGAGAAAGAGAGACACAGGTACGAGACGAGCTGTGGTGTGAGGTAGCCACCAGTCAACAGCGGAGACGGAGACGGAGAGTCCGAGGTAGCCTGTGCCTGTAGCTGCCCGTGGCTCGTTGTAACGTGACGCGAAGGTGTGCCAAGCTCTTTCGCTTGCCTGTTACTTCGTCCGAAGACGCCCGATCGTACGTCTACCATAGTGTCGCGTATCGAAAGTGTCGGTAGTAGTGTTGTGTGATCTACTGGCCTGTCTGTCCTCGTGTGCTAGCCGAAAAAACTATACCAGCCGAGCCGTACATCATCGCGGAAAACTGTCAAGAGTGTCGTGTGATCTCAGACGCTGGCTTCAAACGCGAACGCTTACGGGCAATCTTCATCGCGATCGTGGGGTTGCACGAAACATAAGGTAAGGAAGCCAGATACGCGGAAGTGTATCGGAAGTGAAGGTAAAGTCGAAAATTACTTCGGTCGGTTACTCGAACGTTGCGCGTACAGAGGTTATGTTTCCCGATGACCCCTCGACTCCCGCCTCCTTCTCCTCGTTATCCCCTTTCCTTTCATCGGTCTCTTCTTCTCTCCTCTTTTACTCTACCCTTCTTCCTCGTCTCGCCCCTCGTCTCGCATTTTGCCTTATTTTTTCCCTGACAAACGTGTTCTTTCGCCGATTTAAAATCGCTTTAAGGGCATCACCGCAATTTTCGTAGGACGATATCCTATCGACGCAGTGAATTTCGATCGCAGATCGATCGATTACCGATTTCGCGCATTCCCTCTCTCTCTTTCTATCTATCTATCTATCTATCCATCTATCTATCTATCTATTTATCTATCTATCTATCTATCTATCTATCTATCTATCTATCTATCTATCTATCTATCTATCTATCTATCTATCTATCTATCTATCTATCTATCTATCTATCTATCTATATATCTATCTATCTATCTATCTATCTATCTATCCATCCATCCATCCATCCATCCATCTATCTATCTATGTATCTACCTATCTATCTATCTGTCTGCCTATCTCTAACTATCTATCTCTTTCCGTCTCTCCCTTTTGTCTCTTCAAGTCCTTTTCCTCTTTCTCTTTCTCGACCGCGAATGCACTCGCGAATGCACTCGACACGCACGCTCTCACACACCGACGTGTTCCGTTTCTTTCCTGCGAGACTGTGTCGTAGCCTTTCTCGTGGTAACGAGTTTCGTAACTTCCCTCGATACAAAAGTCACGAACTATCAGCTGTCAGCCTCCGTGCTTGTACCACCTGTCCTAGAGTCGATTCTCCGCCTCTCCTTCCCTTCTATGCTTTATACATCACAATTTTATCCTTTTTTACCCTTTTTACCTTGCTCCGTATATTAATCCATGGGATGGAATGGTTGACACAAAATTTTCATGATTCCGCGACTTTCGTCCGCGACAGAAGAACGAGAACGTGATATAGCCGCGTGTCTACGAACGGGGCAAAGTAATCGGAGCAGCAAGAGAGGCTAACCGAGTTGAACAGTCATGATATTTCGGCGCGCAGGCTTTCTGGCATGACGGCGTGACCGGCCTTGAGCCCCTCTGCGCTCCCCTCTTGCACTCTGCACCTCTATCCCCACCTCGCCGAAGTAATACACGATGCACAGTGCGGATCAGTGCTCCTTAACGCGAGATTCTTGTGGCTGAAGGTTTCCTTCGATCGCGCGCGCGCGCGCGCGCGCGCGACTTCTTTCACTCGTAACGCGCTGTATATGGACGTTTCGCGTTCTAAGTGAATCCGTTAAGCCAAGAGGACGAGTTATCGGGCTCCAGTTCGACCTCTAACTCGTCTACGAAACTACTATGTTGACTCGTCGACGCTCGACACCTTTATGTGTTTAAAGATCGATAAGGAAATTTGAATTCACCGTCACGATGCATTTTGGTGATTTCTGTATGTGAAACGGAGCTATCGAATTCGAGCTCGTGCTTGTCTACAAATCCACTTTGTTATTATGTCGTTATCGATATTTAACGTCTTTATGCGTTTAAACAACTACAGAAAAATTCGAATTTAACGCCATATGAACGTTGAAGATTCTTGTATGTGGAATGAAGGATTGTTGTGGAATAAGTAACGAATGAAAATGTGCAGAGATAATTTATTTTCATTTAAATTTTTGGTTGTAGTAATGCAGAGGAAAAAAGTAAATATTCTTTTAATATAGGGGGAAATTATTTGTAGAGCGCTAGCAGTAGTACTTTTTAGTAATTTTAGTTTTATCTATTTGTAGAACGCTTTTATTAGAACTAGTATGTCGTGTTTCGCTTTTCTTTTAATAAGAATATCACTTTTCACATGTATGAAATCTTACGTGAGTCGGTTTAATCGCTCCATGTGAGGTGATAAATGCATTCTCATCGAAATGTTATCCTAACGTTATCAAATCGAAGGTCGAACGCGAAATCTAGCGCGTAGTCAAGTTATCTTCGATCAAGGAACTTGGAACGCAAGTCTGACATTCTATCATCGTATTGGATTTTAATTGAAGTTCGTTAATGGAATTTCTGTATTTATTACCAAATCGTGATTTTATTACCAAATTTTGATATACCAGAATTATGAAAACTATATAAAACGATGCAAGAGTTACACTGTTATGTAGACTAAAAAATTATGTAAGAATAATTAGCTGTCCCTTTTAGGTTATACGATTCTTTCATCTCGATATCGATCTTTTTTATTTTCCTCTAACCTAAACTATAGTACTTCTCATTCCCATTTCACGATGAAGTTTTTATAGTGGGATGTTGTTCGAATTAATAAAACTATCGTTGAGTTGAATCAATTTAATATATAGTGTATAGCGTACAATAATCTTTTTATGTCAGAGTTTATAATATATTTATAATATAATATATATATATATATATATATATATATATATATATATTTATTTATTTATTTATTTATTTATTTATTTATTTATTTATTAGAGCTCGTGACAAGAGAGTATAGGCAATTAGAGGGATCGGTAATAGTATATATAGATATTTAGTATAGGAGAGATAGAGAACGAAGGAGTAAAAATAGGGTTGTAGACTGATGAAGAGATTGGAAAAGAAGAAAAAGGTGCATAGCTAATTGACTAGGTAAATTAGATGAAAAGGTAAAGATTTGTGCAGTAAATAATGGATAACGTTCGAATACGTTAGATTGAATAGAACAATAGCAAAATAACGAAATAACAAAATAGCAAAATAGCAAAATAAATGTAATAGCAAGACAAGGGTAAAACAAGGTTATGCATTTAGATAAGCAATAAGGAAAATAATTACAAAACGAGTTCATCTTACGACATATGGTATACAATTAAAGTTATACAACTTTCTCAAACAATTTAATAATGCTTTCTGTTCTACAAGATGTATGTTGCTAATAATTCTTTACTGAAATTGTATCGTATCGTATCGTATCGTATCGTATTGTATCGTATCGTATCGTATCGTATCGTATCGTATCGTATCGTATCGTATCGTATTTCCTTATTACATCGAGGCTTGCGCCTATTACGATTAATCATTTTTGAGTATGTACACGAGCACTCTTGATGTATTTTGTTTCTGCTTTAATTCATTCCTTGAAGCTAAATCTTAATTTACTATTTGAATTCTTCTTATATTCTTTATAATAAATAATGAACTAAATTGAGAAAGAGAAACGAAAACGGTTGAGGGAATAGGGAGAAGTAGAAGAAGACAAGAAAATCACTGACTCGAGGCTGGCTGTTACAGAAAAAAGGAAACGGGATCAAATGAATGGGGCGTTAGCCTATAGCGGTATACGTGAGAATAGTGAACACAATCAGTAATGACGTTATTGATACAAATTTGAGCACCGACATACTTTCTTCTATATCTATCATGCCGCCTATCATTTTTTAAAAATAATACATCTCTCGTTTCAATAATTTTCTAATATGCTGTCAAGGTCATTAACCTGAGTAAAGCGTTGCGAAGATTTCAATTAGGTGTCGCCGTTTGTTAAAAAGTTATTATCATATTGAAAATTTTATACTACAATTATTTGATATTTCGATTTATTATAATTGAATGTAATAATATTATACTTTATCATATATGATAACAGTGATGAAAATCCAATTTTAAGTTAATCAAGAATCAGCTTATATTTCAATGTAAATAACATACGAAAAATGATGTACTTTCGTTTAAACATTTTTTTAATAATAACTTTTTAATGAACGGCGACACTCAAGCAAAACCTTTGTAACTACTACTCGGGGTGATGACCTTGACAACATGTTAAAGAATCATCGACATCAGAGGTGGCAGAGGTGGCAGAGGTGGTTCTGTGAACATTTACCAATAATAATGATAAAAATTCGCTCCATGATTAATATCATTGAAATTTGTTCGATATAATCTATTTTCAAGAGTATTTAATATTTATATCTACCTGCGGTAGATAATTGCTTTACTAAGATTACCGAAGACAGGAAGAATTTTTCAAAGTATTCTAGAGCAGAAATCTTAACTTTATTCTACATTTTCGATTTATTTTCACGCGTGAAACAACACGTTGACGGTTGTTTATGTACTACCGCCCGCTTCGGAATTAGCCACGTTCGGGCATAGAAACATTGACAAATTTTCAAAGCCGTTTTTCTCGAGAACGAAGCGTTACATGAGAAAACTTGTGTTCTATATTTCCCTCTTATCTCTGCATAAAGAATAACCTCATGGCCAGTTGTACACGTTATTCGGCCGAATCTTCTATCGTATATACATATACGTATTTACATGTGACATGTGAAAATAAGAAAAATTTAAATTGCGTAATTAGTGATGGAATCAAGCAATCGTATTAAATTGTTTGCATTTTCAATTGTTCAGATTAAATGTAAAATCATATAGGAAATCCAATAATAAAATCTATAAGCTGTCAAATGCTGCTCATGCACGATGTTTCACGCTGCGTATCTCAAATTTCATGGAAACGTGTATTGCTATCAGACATTCCGATTTTGCAATCGCCTCTTCCAAAGCCTGCAAATCACTTTCGAGGTCGTCTCGTGGATTTGCAATGAACGAACGGTACGTATGTTCTGTAACATACGTACATTGTTCTAGAAAAATGTTCTGTAAACACTCGGTCGATTCAAATTTCTTCCTTCAAAACTTCAAATTCTGGTTACTAGATGAAAGAAAAAGAAAAATGTAATGGCAACTATTACGCGATACATGCGGTAGAGATAGTCTCGATATATGTATCTCGTGTTAACGTAACCTTTAAGTACCGACTTGGGAATATGGCAATGCAAGATAAAAGTAGCAAGAGTTACCGTTGGAAACATTACGAAAGTTATTTTCATTAAGAAGTTTCATACGATTCTTGTATCTACCTCTATATCTTAAAGTTTTAAGGTAACGAGTAGTTTGTCCGTTAATAGAATAGAAAATACAAGATACAGGTAAAATCTATCGACAGTGGCGGCGACGGGTCTGTCCACGACAGTGGTAATCGCAACTCGAGATTGCGCAAGTTCCTTCTCGATCTTATCACGACCGCAGAGTATACATGTATATAGTATACATGTGTATACATTACACGTACAATACGTATACGCATACGTATACGCATACGCATACGCATACGCATACGCATACGCATACACGGACTGTCATGGCTATATGTACATACATATGTACATACGATCTACATACGTATGTGCGTATGTATGCACGTACAAGTAAACGAACGAGCTAAGTAAATGTTATAAAGACTGTGTTAAAGAGAAATTGACATTAACAGAAAATGTTATAATAAGAATAATAACGTAATGTAGGATTGGATAAAATTTAGTAGGTATTTTCGATGAGTATTAAAAAGGAGTATTAAAAAGAGAAATGTTAGCAAATAAAAATTAAATTGTCAAATATTTATTTTAGATTAAGTCAATGTTTATAAGCCATTTTGTACAATTAAGGTTATTAAGAAGTTTTTTATTACAACTAAGGTTATTAAACTTTTAAAACAACTCAACTCTTATTTTGATACACACCTTACCTATTATACATTCTAAACGCAACCTATTCTATCAAAGCGCAATTAAATACAACTAATTCGTAAATAATGGTTTCTGATAAAACTTATTTGCTTTTAAAAAGCAATAGGAATACAAAGAAAAATAAAAAACAAAGACATCTATATTCATATTATCCAAATATAAAGAGTTAATATATTGAAACTATTGTGGAAAAGTTGATATCTTTTGTTTGGTTGAAAAATAGTTGTTGACAATACTGATATTAAATATTATCTAGTATCTGCGCATGCATGCACGTTTTAATTATTTTAATAATTTCCTTCTAGTTGGAAATCATTTGGAAGAAAAATTTGCAAATGCTGTTACTGTTTGATCAATGAAATGTAATAAAACGTAATAAAACGTGATAAAAATGATTAAAGTTAATTATTATAATATTGAGATGTGTACGTTGTTTTGCAAAATTTTCATTAAAACTGAATATTATTTACATATAGAATATATACATATTATTTAATATCGAAACGAATATTTCTTAATTAGTCTTGGCTCTCTGTGTTTAAACGGTATTCGATTTTTTGTGAAAACGACGTAATTCCAGATACAGCTAACTTGAACGATGAGAAAGCGTGAAATACTTTAGATTCAAATATATAGCACAACTGATATTTCAGAGTATTTGTCTTTGTTTATTTTGTGATTTTATCAGAGTCGACGTAGAAGGAGACATCCGAATATATATATGTTTGCCCCGACGCACACAGGGATATGAAAACGGTAACGCGATATGACAATGTCGATATAGAATGCAGTTTTATGCAGTGGGAATAGGTATGCGCGCATACGTGCAATGTGCACATTACGAAGACAAATCCGTGTCGCGCGAATGGCTTTCGTCGGGTATACGTAGTCCCACACCACGTACATGAAAAGAGAAAAAGAGATAAACAGAGATAGGGAGAAGGAGCGTGTACTGGAAACTCCCTGGATCCTTGAGACGCGGATAGGCCTAGTGAGACTTATGAATATTGATGAACCTTTCCCGACGTACTTACTAGCCCGACCGCACCTCCATCATTTGTTGCAACTCGACGGCAATCTTCCTCTTTTCTTCCTCCTATATTTCTTTTCTCAAAGTAAGTTTTTCCAGCGTGCCGCATACTTATTGCTAGCCACGCTTTTTTCTCCGCTCATCTACTTTCTTATCCAATCGACTTACGACCATTGTAAATGTACCGCCGTGTATTATAAATATCGCCAACAGAGAACCGTTAAATACGAACTTGTTTCAGTCTCTTTTAAATCTGTTCGTTTCCCATTGCCAGTTTCCTATTAACATTTAGATATTTTTAGTAAAAATAAATTAACCTGAATCACTTTTTAAATTAGTCAACCGATAATAAGGTTAGAAGAAAGATTGCACACGCAACGTTGGAAAACGGTTTAATTGAAAGTTTTGATCGAGAATCGTAGCGAATCTGTGGCGAATATACGAGCACAATGTCCGAGCTTAAAATCTAGAATTCGATGTACCAGAGCACAGTTGTTCGATCTATACTATATGGTGATGGATGACGCGTTTGGAAATATTTGCAAGATAATAAATCTGTATTTAATTAAGCAGACACGCGACTGTAAATGCAATTAGGCGGTGATGTCGACAAGTCGAGGGGAAAGTAACGCAGAAACGCAACATTCCTTTACGTTCTAGTAGAAATGTGAGATACGCGACGATATAATTAGTTTTTATTTATTTCGGGGTTAGGTTGACAGGACTTGACAGCATTTGACAGCATTTGACAGGATTTTTTAGGACGCGTAATATAAACAGGTCTTTAAGAAAATCAAATTTCAACGCGTTTAGGTGTGCACGAGTTTCCGACCAAACGAAACTTTCCAATCTTTATGTTCCAAAAGCGATATCTAACCGAATTGTATAAACTTTGTTTTATCTAGAATTGTATTTTATTTGTAATATCGGTTAAAATTCGTATAAGATGTCGTGTTGTTTGCACCCTCTTATAGTTCGATGTACGCGTCTTCGATGATGTTTCAAATTTTCTTGAAATGAAAATTGCGAATCGAAATATTATGATTTACATTTACTTATTTTTATATGAAATAACCTTTTGTCCAGTTGTAACTCGCGTCTTTATTATATATATATATATATATATATATATATATATATATAATAAAATTGCAGAAATAAAATCCCATCGGATTTTCCTTTTAAATAAATCATATAACAATAGGGAAGAGATTGCGAATGTTACGCTATCTGTATATAATTGGAATCATGGAAAGACGATCTAACTAAGCTACTAGGCGCCGCTACCGATCGTTTTCTATCGGCATCGGCGGTGTGAATTTTTCTCAAACGCGAAACCAATTGGACGCGATCTCGTTGAGCCAGGCGAAAACAAAATGCGGTACTGTACTTACACGAGACGACGGTAGCTGGCTATTGCAGCCGATGCCAAACCGAACCGGTTTCCCGATGCTGCTGAAAAATGCTTCTCGACCGGCTATAATAATTTTAATTGACACTCAGACCAGACCGCTGAGTATCCTCGATCGGCATGTATGTACATATAACCTCGTATAAAGTGTCGTATCCAGCAAATGAAAAATGGACATTGTTCGTATTTTTATGTAACCTTGGTCGTCTTATCTAGAACGTTTTTATTTTTCTCCACCGCTTTCGATCGCTCGCCGATCAACTATCGTAGAATATGTCGTAATACAAGATTGATCGCGAAAGCAACGTATTTTAAATTCACGTTGATTATAATTTTTTTTTTAGAATCATCTTTAGCTGTGAAAGATAAATCCTATCGAATATGTTGCATTTAGGCTCGATCACGGATAACAGTTTTATCTTTACCGCTGTACAACACCGATAATATATTAATTATAAAAAAAAACTTGATTGTGGCAAGTATTTTGAAATTTGTTTCGTATTTCGATCTCGATTTCGATTAATCGTCGGAAGTAAAAGGAGAAATCAGAGAATGCCGAGAATGGGTAAAATGAGAGAAGAAACGAAAAAGAAGAAATGAGAAAACGAGAAAAAGGTATATGTGATTAAGGTTAGAAGGCGCGTTCATAAGCGCGCAGCCATGGAAAATATTCGTGTGAAGTTGTTACGTAGGAACGTATGCGCGTTCAACGAGATATTAAGCGTACGTATGTATGTATATGCAGTTGGGCCTACTCGAGCTGACTGGCCCGGGTGAAAGGAAAACCCGCGCCTACCTTGCAAGCGAAACACAGAGAGGGGGCAGAGAGATTCTACGTCGAATCCAGTACTTTTTGTACTTACGTGGAACGCGATTGCAAGGAAAGCTTCTATGAAATACCTTAGTATGCTCATTGTGTAACGTACAGTCTTTGTAAACGTACAATTATCGCACGTTATCGTTCGGTAGAAATAGCAAGACAATTCATCGTATGAAATTTTTCGACTCGCGTTTCTCCTCGCTCGCAGCTTTATCGTGTACTTTCTAAGTTGAGAAAAATGTTTGTTCTATCGTATTTAATAATTAATTATCAAATAATTCGATTGTTAAAATGTCTGCTATAATCTTTAATCATTTTCTCTAAACTAAACTCAAATATCGGCTACGCTATAAATTTATAAAATGTTTATAAATATAAATTTATAAAACAAAGTCTAGCGATTCTCTCGCAGTAAGTCTCTCGGTAACTTCATCATACAATCTAATAGGGTAACTAAATTAATTAGAGTAACTTTATAGTAATAGAAAGATACGTACGTGAATTAGAAAAAGGATTACACAGGTGCATTGTACAATATCGTTTGTACCGACATTTGCTTAAAGAAGCGTACGTTTGACAGTTCATAACTCGTTGCGCACGTTCATCCTTTGTTGATGTCTGTTTAGAAAGAGAGAGAGAGAGAGAGAGAGAGAGGGTTTATTTGGTAATTAAAATTTGTCTCTCGGTGCCAACCAATGCGAGATTGTGAGAGCTAGGACGATTAATCGTTAATTACGCGATAATCGCTAATATCGCTCACGGATGACACTCGTCGTGACGTAGCATTTACGAGAGAGGACGCGTTTCAGTCGCTCGAATGTAAATTAACTTCCCTTCGTGCCAACATCTAAGGGTTAAGAGAAGGGGTACGGAAGGAGGTTATAACCCTTTTTTTAATTTACCCTTTAAAAAGATAAATTTGAAGGAAAAATAAAGTAAAAATTTTTGTTTATATTTCGAAGACGATTTAAAGAATGTTTAAACGCAACTTATTATCGGGAAAATTTTATTTCGTATTTATGTAAATTTGTGACATTTTAATCACCTGCCTCGTGTTTCTACGAAGGAGGCCTTAAGACAACGCGAAACGTCAACGATAATCTCTAACGAAAAGTGTGGACGTGGAACGAACGGTGGATGCGGTCAACGATAACGTCTTACTTGGCCCGCGTATTATCTGCATTGACAAGACTAACGTAATAGGAAAACAAACGTGGCTCGTCGTACTTGCTTCTTTCATGGTCATTCTGAATCTTAATCGGGGCCTACGGTATATACATATGTACGACCCGCTCGAAATAGAGCCGGCGTCGTGTACTCTTAAGGTCATCGATCCCTCTTCCGCGTCACCTGCCATTCTCGTATCTTTTATCTAGGCATGAACCTAACATCGGTCGATAAGCAAATCGAAAATACTGTAATTATGCGATTTCCTAACTTTTCCCAATTCCCACTTTTTATATTTTCAAATTCGATTTTACGGCGAACGAAGCGTTGTATGAAAAATAATTCTGTTTTGTATTATCGATTTATTCCTTTTTATTATCGTTTCTATTCGTTTCACGAATCACACAGACCCTTGTCGATCGTGCCACGATTACTCTCCGATTAGGGGCAAAGTTTTCTTCGCCCTGCAATCGAAAAACGAATTCTCGGATATACAAACACCGATGAATTTTTCAAATTAGCGACGGAAAGTATACCCAGCAGCCTACATTTTTTTGGAAAGATTTTATTGTATTACCAAATGGAAAAGCGAATCGGCGGAGTTCGAATAACATACATGCACATGTACGGATGGTCTTTGAGGAATGCGTAACTATACGAAACATTTTTTAAGGATAATTTTTCCAGTAGAATGGTAAATGGTAAATTGTGCGATTCTGTCCATACGTGACGATACGATAAGTACTGTTAATAATAGCATACCGGTTTTAACGTACAAAATATTCGATTAGAACGAGGCGGCTGGCTAAGGACGCGATCATGCCGCTCTATGAGCGGCGAACGCTAAGCGGCAAAATTGGCATGTGAAACGGTGGCGTTGACTGTATCTTCGCTGCTTACCGCCTACCTCTCCGTATGATCACGGTGTTCGCGGTTCTGCAGTTGGGATCTTTGTCGGCCAAACGTTCGCAAGGTCGAATTTTCATAACCGTCCATTTCCGTGAAGAACAATCCTCGTTCGTGGCTTTAGCGACCCAAAATACCCCCGAGAAGATCCGATAAAATATATACCCGTTCTCGTTAGTTTGCTGCATTTTATTATACAAAGTCTTCGCTATTGTCTTCGCTAATAAAAGAAAAAGAAAGAGTATATAAACATAGTGTATAGAGTGTTGGGACAAAGGAGAAATTTCGAAGCCTGCAGATAGAAGCGAAATAGAGAAGTTGGAAAATAGACTGGAAAATAGAGAACGTTTTCTCAAGTTCTCGATAAAGGTAAAACGTTATGAGACTGCGTTCGTCCGAATATACAAAAAAAAGTGCAATCCTGGTGCATCGTGGTGGATGGCGTGGTTAAAGTAGGGAGAAAAGACCTTGAGTCGCGTCACGTGACCACGAAGCTGCATGGGAGTTGGGTAGGGCGGTTGCAGAGGGCCTTGACCTTACCGTCGGCGTCGCAGCCATAGTTGTAACTACCATCGTCGTGGCCTTTGCGAACATCCGAGAAGAGGCCGATATAGCCGCGTGACGCTTCATTTTCCTACGGTTTAATTCTTCCCGTTTTCCCGCTGGTTGGTTGCACCAAAATTTCCACTCTTCCATCATATCCTACCGACTAATAGTTACCGCTATACGAAGCAATGTCGTCCGTCCGTCGAACGGATGCTTTTAAAAACTTTACAAGCCATCAAGTTAGTGGTATGAAAAATATATACAAGATCGTATACTTGAGATTTTAAGTGTATAATCTAACTTTCGGTGGAAATTCTGTTTATTTGAATAACTTTCTAACGAACGTAACGTAACGAAAATCGAATTAAATTTTGTACGAATAAAATGAAATTTTTATAGGATAAAATATACGATAAAAAATATATTGGCCCGAGTCACGTAGCTTTATGCGAAATTTAACGCGTGAGCGAAAATTAATTAGCAAGAGAACTAATTAATAAAAAGCATAGAAAGTTAGCCAGAAAATTAAATAGAAAAATAGTTGGTCGTAGTATGTTTTACAATGTTTCTTGTCGCTTTGCCGCTTCACTTAGCGAATAGTTCTTACGGTATATGATATATACGTTACGAAGGAAAGAAAAGACTTATATCATGAGTATTTCTGGAATATGTTCAAGGACTGAACGGTAATTGCAAAAGAAATAAAGCAATACGAAATTTATCAGTAATCCGTCCTATCCGTCCTATTCGTCTGAAAACTATATTTTCTGAAACTGTATTTAAAGATAATATTTTCTGTAGAAAATGACAAAACCGAAACAACATTTTTTTCTCCTTTCATATCTGATTAATAAACAATCTCGTATAAAGATATATTGCACGTTTTGTGTGTGTGTGTGTGTGTGTGTGTGTGTGTGTGTGCTTGAACAATATTGCAAATTTCTTCGCATCTTAGATAAATATCTGGTCACTGTGATTTACGATACTCGATTTACAAAATAACCGTAATAGTTTTTAGTAGATATTTGATTAAGCGGTTTGGAACGAATTAACGACGAATCGATAATTGGAAGCAACGTTTAAGCGATACGAGAGTTTTTACGAGAAATCAGCGCGTTATAAATTTGCGTGTGTTAAAAGACGCAGCAACGTGTTGCCTAGACATACGTAATTAACGGTATTGGCGCATCCAAGTTCTGTAACGGACAAAGAACGGAATTTCGTATAATAATTTTTGTTTTCCCTTGCTCGGTGCATTATATCGTGTTGCATGATCGCCGAGTTACAAACAAAAGATACGAGTACGAAGCGCGTTTATGTTTCCGCGCGAAGGTCGATCGGTGGTTCTGCGGGACCGGAAGTGGACCGGCCTTGCGGGACGGCCGTCGGTGCACGGTGCACACTAGCGGAACTTGAATGTGTGCGATCGCTTCTCAGACGCGCTCTGTAAACGTTCTTCGTACACTCGAATGCACTTTCTTACGACGCGACGTCTCGCTATGAAACTTGATATCATCTTGATAAGAATTACTTTTTTTTTCTACCGAACGTTTCTCTTTCTTCGCACTTAAAAAAACTTTGTATTCGTTCTAGATTTTAATTCTCATTCGTAATAACCTAATAATTCTTCGTTTCTTGATATCTCGATAAAAATTACTCTTCTTTCGTTCAATTTCCCTCTATAGCTTGTTCGTATCTTTTCTAGCATTTCACTCTTCCTTCTAATATTCAACATTCCTGTAATAATTTCGCACTTTTAATTCTCGTTAAGTTAAACCTAACGTTTCTATCACGCCTTTTTTTAAATGCTTACTCTATTTACTCTTTACTTTATCACTTTACTTTTAGTTTAATGTAGAGGATATCATGATTATTTATTTTTAATTCTTGTTCAATCAAAATGTTTGCGCTAGCGCGTACACGGCATTCTATTTGTCTATATTAAATCTAATATTATAAATAAATATAATATAAATAATAATATATCTTGAATTGGTTTTATTAAATGTACTATATAGAAGAATAACTCATTTTTTTCATGACATAAATATGTTTTGCTGCTTTTCTTACTTACTTTCGCGGACCAACGTTCAAATGCTTGGATCCAAGTTCAAAAATATTATTATTTACGACATTTTTGATATTAATAACCGCATAGTTTTTCTAAATTTGTAATATTTTCTCAAAAATTCTCGATTTTCCCAAGTAACGGGATGTTAACGGAATGAAGAAGATTCGTTTCTACGGGAATCAGCTGGTAGTATGGTAGTAGGGTATTTACGCGAGATGTTTGCGCGCGTGTTATGTCAATAGAAAGACACATAGGTACCGCACAATCGATATTCTCGCTTTATATATCGTAATTTGATAATCGTCGAAGTTTTCTGTTGGCAGGCACGCAGGCACGCAGGCACGCAGGCACCACCGATCGTTCTTCGATGTGCGAACGCACGCTAACGTGATTAATAGACGCCGAGCGAGAGAAAATAAAAGTTATCTGGAGGTAGCAGCAGAGGCTGGTTGCTCGAGAAGGCAGAAAAATTGTTCGCAGAATGCCGCAGGATTTCACGACTGTCCAAAGACTGCGAGTCACGTCACGAGCGTGTGACGAATTAACTAGCTGAGGATGTCGGAGCAAAACGGGCCCAGCGAGGGCCCTGGGCCCGGTCCAGGGCCGGGTCCTGGTTGGTGGCCAACCTCGCAATCCTGGAAGACGAACTCCTGCACCGCTGCCTCCTCGTCTACTTGTTCAACCGTTCCAGACAACTCCGCCTCCGTCTCTGCCTCTTGCACCACCTCTACGTCCTCCTTGGCGACCACCACATCGGCCACTTCATCGACCAGCTGCTGTTCCTCCACCCCTGGCGGTGGACCGTCTTGCACGATCACCGCGGCCCGCTCCTCCGAAACGGGAAAGAACGTCTCTGTCACGACGATCAATGTACCCCCTAATCAGGACATGCACGATGGTAATCCTTTATTACAGGATATAGTATTGTATTAATACTTGAATTAGTTCTAAAACACTTGTCACGTTTGTTGCGCGGTATCAAAGGGAGTACGGTAGAACAGAGCACGCGGTATAACGCGGTATAACGCGGTATAACGCGGTATAACGTGCTATCGCGTAACGAGATTGCAAAATAGCTGGAAAACACTGTATATGCAGTAGCTCGTGATAGTACTGTGTTTGAACAGTTATCATAGAAATATTTCGTATCTGCCAGTGTATAGAAAAGTTACGTTACATATTTACTGCAAATATCGATACTTGTAGTGTATATCTTGTACTGTATATAATTACTTGTACTGTAATATCGATACTTGTAGTAAGCACATAGCGACACTTATCGTCATATAATCGCCGTTAAATATGTTACTTTTACTAAATATCTATTTTTCTATATAATATATACTGTGTATACTGTATACTGTATACTGTATACTGTATACTGTATACTGTATACTGTATACTGTATACTATACTATGTACGATATGTGTATATAGTAAATACGTTACAATTCGTGTATACTACATTTTCAGATTTGTTCGAAACTTGACCGATACAATCGTGATAATCGAACCTCGTTACGAATCAATAGTTTGAAATATTATAAATAGGAAATTTGCAAATATTGCGTATAATACATGTTCGTAAAAGGTGTCTGCTGTTACGTTCTATTTGGTTGGCTATCTGGTTTGGTTGGAGAAGATAGCGTTAACTGACGTTAAATTCAACGTGTAATAAGCTCCACTTTCGACTAACCTGCTATGTGCGGGAGAGGATTAAAGTTGCTCGTAAATAAGTTTACGATATGTAGTGGTTTATTCAAATCTTACTCGATTTCAATATTGATAATTGGCTGACAGACTGACGGATATAAAATTCTTTGGTTGATAAAAGATGATTTTTCGGTTGCCAAGATGATGAATAACTCTCCGATAAACGAAATGATACCTTACTCTTCGAAAGACAAAATGGTAATTATTCGATAGACTAACGATAATAACTATTATTACTCGATAGACGAACTCGATAGAGGTAATTATTATTACTGACTTCTCTGAGTCGCTACACTTATTTATATCCGTCGGAGATGAAAAATCGTCGGGGTCTTTCCTTTGAAAATGTTTGGGAAGATCCCAACGTTTGTTTAACTGCCGTTTACAATTTGAATTGTCTTAATATCGTTATAGATAAACATAAAAACATGGTTTTTCGCAAGATATAGCTTTTAGCGACTTTAACTGCCTTTCATCTCAAATACTGCAAACACGATTTCAAATTGACGTTTCAACCGTCTCGATCTGAAGGGATCCATCGATTCCGCTTTCGCGCCACGGGACGCGCGGGTCGCGGCACGTGACACGTGTATCCAAAGATATTGAGAGTATGATATTAAGAATATCCGGTGTTTAACCTAAGAGAATGTCTACCACTACGTACGCTTAATTATTTCAATTTCCTGTTACGAATATTTAATTAAGAATAACGAGTTTTCTTAAAACTAAAACTAAAATAAACTAATCCTTCTAACTTGTGAAAAGTGTTATTCCATTATCGTCAAACGTCTTGGAAAGTATTTCAAATTATTCAACGAAAACTAATAGAAAATTAGTGAAGTTGTAGTACTGTGCGAGGTAGAAGTTGTAGGTACAATATCGCCACGGACAATATATAACGAGTACGAAATTGTCACGGAGTTATCTCTACTACTTGCTGAGATAACTGATCCAAGTCGCACATTCGTATTATCTAAGATAGGTAGGGACGAATCATCGAAAGAAAAAATATAAAACTATATATAATAGTATCTGCTATACTAGAAAATGCTTAGTAAAACAATAATCTTGCGATAGGCTGTTGGTATAGTTAGATAGAGCCAGATATTTCGATCTTAATTTCATCGAAAAGATATTTTGCTCTAGCTTATAGCTTATAGCTGATCGGTGTATAAGAGAAAAAGAATGTTTGAAAATACAGAAACGATCTTTGGGCGAGGATCCGTACACTGTATCGGAAATGGTATAACTTTGCCTAACGAAATTCTTTTCTATCTCATAGCTTACGCTGTAGCGAATGACAGCGGTATTTTTAGTAGGAAATTAGTAGTTAATTAGCGGCGATGAAACTGTTAAATCTAACGAAACTGTCCGATGGGATTTTTCAGGCAAGGGTATATGCAAGTATCTTGGCGGCCAGAATGGCGTGACAGTGTCGGTAGTGTCAAGCTGTGGCTCCATTCTGGGATGTGGAAACGCGAATGTTGTGTCTACCACGGGGATAGGCAGTAGCGCCGGCACACAGAGTATTGGCATCGGAGTGAACATCCTTGACCAGAGCACGGCGGATGATGACGCGGAGGATAGCGACGTTGAGATAAGCAAAATCGACTTCCGAGGGGTGAATTTGCGTACGAAGAAGAAACGAGACGTGTCTGGTAGTCAGAGTCAAAGCGGGGAGAAAATCGGCGATGGAGAGGTCGAGGATGGGAACGGTTGTTACGATGGAAGCGATGCGTCTCAGCAACAACCGGAGAGGCCCATGTCATGGGAGGGAGAACTATCCGATCAAGAAATGTCTTCCAATACGATTACAAATCAAGTACGTGCCCTAAGTAACTTGCTATTATTTTCTAAGCACTCGGTGAGGCTAAACCATTTGAAAACCAGCATATAAGAACAGCGTAATAATCGGTAGACTGCAGCTCTTTTTTTAAGCTATTCTTTTAATCACTTGAAATTATCAACAACAACAACAACAACAACAAAAATATGGTACTACTCGTTATAATATTTAGTTCGGAATTAACGATTAACGAAATCCAGTTAAATATGTAGGTTAAGGATAGGTTAACGATAGGTTAATGATAGGCCCGAGTACGTGCAAAGCAGGTTCCAACGTGGTCCAGCTAAATTTCAACACTCTCTACGAGTATCTGTTTCGAAAAAAAAAATCAGATAGATACGAATCTGTTCGTATATCTAAGGGTAGAGTACTTGGAGAAGCGAAAAAGTACTAGACTTTGAGTTTTTCGTCATTTTCCTAAATGAAACGCCTTTATATGGTGGTATATGGCATTTTTATAAACGAAACTATTTATTTTATCACAGGATACACACGAGGACACGTCGATGGAGGGTGTTCAAGTATGTGGCGCGAGTCCCGGGCCAATGGAACAAAAATTTCCCATAAAACCAGAACCAGATTTTCAGTCGAACCCAGGTTTCACATTTGGCTCTTTTCACGACACCGGATTACCTCTGAATCACGGCCAGCAAATACAACAACAGCAACAGCAGCGCAACATCGAGAATCTTGAACAAACGCAACAAAACGATTTGCCTCTTCTCGTAGGAAAATTACTTGGCGGTTACAATAGTTCGACTCCGAATCACAGTCCAGTGTTGAATCCTAGACACCATTTAACAAAGCATAGCCACACGAGATCGCAGGTAATAGAAACCAGCGTGTTTCTTTAATTTTATCCGTGTATTGATTTTGAAATTCGTCGTTCCAGTGTACACATCCAGTATGAGCGTATAGTATAAATTACGTTCGTGGGAAACAGCGACCAGATAATATAATTGATAATAGAACGGACAAAGTCAGCTATTCTACTTTCTACCGTCCTATTTGTCGTAAAATAGCGAAATAGCGAAATAGCGAAATAGCGAAATAGCGAAATAGTGAAATAGTGAAATAGTGAAATAGCGAAATAAATAGTGAAATATCGATTGATTAAGAAAATGCAAATTTACGCAACACGTAACGCGTAACTTGCCGATTCGCTTGTATCGTTAGTTGGTCCAATTATTGCGCAAAAGGAAAAGTTGTTCAATCTGTTTCTTCTTGAAATTGATATTTACGTTATCGTTATATCCAAACGAAAAGTCAACGTTCTATCGTGATAAAGCATTTGTAAGTCTACCATGTATGTGATAGCTTTCTCGAATTATTATTATTATTTCGACGTTGCAACATTCCTAGGCACCTTTTACGTACATATAATACAGCAAACATTTTGAAATCTCGTTAGCACTGTAACGAGACGCGATTACTCGGATTATACTAGTAAAACTTGAAACGGATCTGAAAATATAAGCGTATAAAATTGACAAGATATACAAACGTCTCGTAACTTGTTCTTTTCGTCTCTCGCTTTCATATTTTATCACGTTAAAATCACGTTATCAGTCTCGGCGCTTTTTCCAATTTTCCAATTTTCCAATTTTCCAATAAATCCTTTAACGAACAAAACCAATTTACGATAGTATAGAGATATCCTTTCTCAATAATACCGTTGAATACTAAAATATACAATTGTATATTGATATTTAAACATAGGTATTTGAAATTGTTTAATTTATAAGGGATACTGTGCTGTTCTCTGCAAAAAATGTTCGCATTGAAACTATATTTTAGGAAAAACTTCTAAATTATAAAATAGTATGTAATGTAGATTATAAAATCTAGCACAAGTTGTATTTACAAGCTGTACTTACTCGTATTAGAAAATAATAGTTAGTAACAGTTAATACGCGTTAAAATACAAATACGATAAAAATACCATTACCACGCCTCCTGACACCTTGAAAACTTTTCAGGTGCCGTCACCGGACTCGGCCATTCATTCCGCATACAGCGTATTCAGCTCCCCGACGCAAAGTCCTCACGCAACTCGCCACTCCCCCCTGGGCGCGGCAAGTCCAGTTCCATCTTCGTCGCTATCCTTGTCGCGACACAGTTTCAACAATTCCACTTCCTCGTTGTCGCTCTCGTTGTCACACTCCCTCTCGAGAAACAATTCGGACGCCTCGAGCAGCTGCTACAGCTACGGCTCTCTCAGCCCACCCACACACTCGCCCGTCCAGCAACCGAGACATCCGCAGCATCATCAGCATCAAGTTGCTCAAGGAAGCCCGCTTCATCTGCCAGCAACCGCTTCCCCCGCCATTACTCATCACTACACTTCCTCTGCACCGGGTTCTGAGCTATCTCCAGAAGGACACGCTGCTACAGACGATCAGGAAGACTGTAGAATACCCTCGGCACCGTCTGGTATATCCACGAGGCAGCAACTAATCAATACCCCGTGTCCAATTTGCGGGGATAAGATCAGTGGTTTTCATTATGGAATATTCTCGTGCGAGTCGTGCAAGGGATTTTTCAAACGCACCGTCCAGAATCGAAAGAATTATGTGTGCCTTAGAGGCGCGGGCTGTCCAGTCACCGTTGTTACCAGGAAAAAATGCCCCGCCTGCAGATTCGAAAAGTGCCTCAGTATGGGTAAGACGAGTGAAAGTTGTTGTTGTTGTTGTTGTTGTCATGTTTATTCGTGGACTGGTTTTACCTGGATAACTGATAGATTTCACATTATTTAAGATATACTTGTAGAATCATTCCAATAAAGCAATTCGGATCGGGTTTAGTTTCGGATCAAGCTTTGGATCAACAGGATAATGAATATTGAAACAAAGATCTTACAGCATTAGTTGCAATCCGAGATTTCCACACATTTTAAACGATATTCTTTTTCTTCTACGTTTTACGTCGCATCGTTAGCGACCATCTTTAAGATAATTTATTACGTTCCTTGTATAATCCTGTTTTTCTTATATAGTAGTGGTAATTTGACGACGTTTTAGTCATTTCATGCGAGATTATTATTTAATCCATAATTTTATCCATATATTTACATAATTTACCTCTGTGCTTCATAGATGTAGCTTCGGAGGCATTTGACAGTTGCGTTTCCAAGCGAATAGGATATTATTATATTATAGGATATTATTCGATACAGAATTTCAGATCTGATTCTTTCAAAGTTCTAATTCTAAAGTTAGTCGATGAATGTCTTCTGTTAACGGTGACGAGATTTTTTTCTATTGCAAGTGAGCGTCAGGCCGTTGGTAAGAGATGTTCTCGTTGATTCCTTTAGCTGCGACTTGGATAGATCGATTAGCCAGGAAATTTGTTACAAAGACTGTGTTCGTTGATTTTTAGATCGACAAGAGTATTTACGAGTATTTCCCTCGCGTTTTTACGCGCGTTTCCCTCAATGATAATCTAAAGGTCTGCACTTGAACGGTATCGTTCAAGTTCCTGTTGCTTTTCTGCTAAGCGATAGTTGGAAACCAACCAACTCTTTCGTTGATTATCCTTTCTAAAAGCTCGCACATAGTGTTGGTCAGCGCTGTTGCGTTTGTACGATAGCTTTCTGGTTTATGCTTATTGTTTTTATTTCGGTTTAAAAATAGCTACAACAATTGCTTTCGTCCGGTTGTTGGGCAAGATTCTGTGGATCCATATAATTGAAGATGATAGTCTTGAGGAGATGATTCGTTTCAGATGGGTGTGTTTTCAGGGCCTGGGATGAAATCTTTTGTTATTCCGAGATATTTTCCATTTTGAAATTCGCAAAGAAACGGATATTGACGAGCTTCGCATGGAGCCGCCCCCGTTCTTTTTTTTTATCTGAATAACGCAGGACGTTTCGTAGGACGTTTTCATAGTGTGTTTTAATCGAAAAGAAGGATGATGGATAATAGTTACTGTTGCTAGAATTTCTCTGAAAATGCGCTTGCGATATCTCTCTCAGGTTTCGTATGTTCGGCTAATGTTGTTAGATCCATTGCACTGACAGATTCATTGCTCGTCACGAAGTGGGTTAGCGATTTGATTTAAGATTTGATAGTTAGGATCAAGTGACGTAGGTCTTGTCTTTTAGACTTTTCTTAGTATTAGATTTAGATCAGATCAGATTTCTGTCTCGTCCAAGTGTACCATTTGAAATCCTTAATATAAATCTTATTGCTTTGAGTCCCGTCACTCGTACGGTGGATATTATAGCTTGCATAGCTTGCGGTCCTTGGTAAGCAAGGATTCGTGCTTCATGGCGTTTGCCTATGACTTGTTTGACCGTGGAGCGTTGTTACGAATTGAATTACCTATTGCGGTGTCGACAGACGAGATACTTCCGTGCTCGGCAGTTTGCTTATACTTATACGCTTTTATAATTCTATTTAGAAATATAAACATCTTAAACAGCATATAAGAATGATTAATATTAGAACTAGATTTTAGAAGAAACGTAGTAAATTATCCGTAAATGGAAACGTACAAATTGCTACTACTTATTTGACAAAATTGTGAGAATTGTGTAATTCTGATTATTGATAGGTATGAAGCTGGAGGCGATTAGGGAGGATCGCACCAGAGGTGGCAGAAGTACCTATCAGTGTACATATACTTTTCCACCAAATTTTGTCGGCAGTCAACAAGCAAGTAACATGTCCAGCGACAAATTAGCTACCGGAGGAAATTGTAGTCCAGCTCCAGCTGGTAACGAACATCACTATCCGGCAAGGCACCATTCGAATCACTCCCATAAGATGCAAATGGTACCGCAACTTCTACAGGATATCATGGACGTAGAGCACTTGTGGCATTACAATGATAACGATCGTATGACCGGGATTCAAAACGCAGGAACGAATCTTACTAGAAACAACGATTCAATGTTATTGAGTGTTAGAAGTAACGGAGGATCTGGAATAGAGAACGACACAGGTTCAGGTATTGAGTGTTCCTCCGATAGAACTACGGGAAATGGTAATCCTAGTAGTAGAAGAGATAACAGATCATGCTCCAATGTTTCTACTGTTGGTAACGAACAACACGTTGCATCCGTTGGTAACAGTTCTCAAATCAACAATGCCAATTGTAATCCAACTCAACATCCTGATTTTCTGTCGAACCTCTGCAATATCGCTGATCATCGACTCTACAAAATAGTGAAGTGGTGCAAGAGTTTGCCGTTATTTAAAAACATTTCGATCGATGATCAGATCTGTCTGTTGATTAATTCTTGGTGCGAGCTACTGCTCTTCTCATGCTGCTTTCGCAGTATGAGCACTCCCGGTGAAATTAGAGTGTCTCTCGGTAAGTCGATTACACTGGAACAAGCTAGGCAGCTTGGCTTAGCGACCTGCATCGAGAGGATGCTTGCATTTACTAACAATTTGAGAAGGCTCCGAGTAGATCAGTACGAATACGTGGCGATGAAGGTAATTACTTTTCCTTCGTTTACTTATTCTCTGACCTTTTTATTAACAAATGTATCAACAGTGACGTTAATAGACAGAGAGCATGATTACTTGTGAAAAATAAATTCAAAGCAATAAGAATCTTTTGAATCAGACTTTCTTTCTGAAAATTTACCAATAAAAATTAGCAATTAAATTTGAAAATTCTTCATGAACTTGTTCCTATTTTTCTTTCGCTCTTTTCTTTCAAAATCATTTTAATACCTTATCATTCACATAGAAACCTAGTAATAAATAAATCTTATAATAATCTGACTGAATAAATCGGTGTTATATTAATTCTTGTACTTGATCTAATGATAGATAATATCGCCTAACTACGAACAAATACAACTATAGAAATAGCTATATGCCACAATATGAAAAAACGTTATACGTGAGTTTCTTCGACCTTCGAATGGTTTTGAATATTTTACCGAATATTTTACACGATTTACTGCAAAATTACTGTCAGCTACTTTTCTATAGTTGGCCTCATCAACTTAAATCACTGTTAATTTAGAACATAAAAACTATTTCATATTTTTCATTTTATCGTATCAAAAAAAAAAAAAAAAAAAAAAAAAAAAAAAAAAAAAAAAAAAAAAAAAAAAAAAAAAAAAAAAAAAACAACTAATATTCTATTTTAGGTATTGTAACATCATTTTTACAACTTTTAATTTCTTATTCAAATAAATTTAACACTCCGATGGCGACGCGATGTCTGGATCCATTCGGATCGTCATTCTACGCAATTCAAAGGTAAACAAACTCTGTAACAACTCGAAAAGGAAAAAGATGTTACACCTGTTTCGAAAATAACAATAACTCTATATATCTTTATATATATATATATATATATATATAAAAATTAAAACGCTTTGTATGCATTGTGCAGCATCGTAATAAATCTTATTTGCCTACAGTAGCCTTTTCTTTTTTATTCCATCATTGATTATCGTCACTCGTATCGTGACTCGTAGACGTAAGAAAATAAGCATTCTAAGATGAAAAGCTAAATTCTCGCACGAGCATACATTGGGATCGGATCCGGGGAGACACAGGCAATGCCCGCCCTCGGAGTGTTAATACAAAGTTATGCTATAACCGAATAGCTAATACACGCTGATTATAAAACTAACACGTTTCATTTGTATTATTTATAGGTAATAGTACTGTTGACCTCTGATACAAGTGAACTGAAAGAACCTGAAAAAGTTAGAGCATCTCAGGAAAAGGCTTTACAAGCATTGCAACAATATACTATCGCAAGGTACCCAGAAATGCCTGCTAAATTTGGTGAATTATTATTGAGAATTCCAGATTTACAAAGAACATGCCAAGCAGGAAAGGAATTATTAAGTGCTAAACGTGCTGAAGGAGAAGGCAGCTCGTTTAATCTGTTGATGGAATTGTTGAGAGGAGATCACTGAATTATTACCACATTGAACAATGCCGTAAGTTAATTATTCAATTTATAAAACCGATATATAATATACGGTATAAACGGTATATCCTTCAATTAATATAGAGAATTTTCACTCTAGTACAGATTTTCACTCACTAACAAGTTTTAACTCACCTATCATAGTCGAAAATCTGTAATAGTAATAAATACTAAATACTGTCGTCTACTCGATCTGATCAATTTTGATCCTGCATCTGAATTAGTTTTTAATCCAAACAAATATTTACTAAAGTGTAACACCTTTTTAGCACTTTTTTAACTCTTATAAACTTCTAACACATTGTTCCACACCTATGAACCATTTTATTACCTGTACCAGTAACATTATTTCTATTCTTTTCTTTTTTTTTTTTATTTTTTCAGAAATATTAGAAATTAGGGTTTCCAATGATTTCTATCCTATATGATAAGTTTATTGACAGATAGATCTATTTACAATGGATTAAACAGGAAACGATGGTTATTTAACGTGAACTAAATACACTAATGTGCTATAACTAAGACGACTCGATTTCTCACAACTCGACTCTTCACAACTCGACTCTCAACTCACGACTTCCCCCAACTCGACTCATTGCCACTCGACTCTCCAGGTAACGATCCCACCCACCCCCCGTCCCCGGTAACAATTCCCAGGCCTTTTTGGCCTAACGGCATTTAGGCTTTCCCGCAATATTTTTTATGGTTCACCCGATATTTCTTAGGCCATTTGTCCACGATACTACATTTCTGTGTTCATACACATGGTCATACATTGTGCGATCGCACAATTATCTGATTAACTTTTCTTTTCTATTTTTTTTCTTTTTCTTTTTTTTTTTCTTGTTACATTATACTATCACAAATAGCTAGGAAATTGTATAAACTATTAACTCTTTGCACTCGGAATTTTATTTCAATTTCAATTGTTTTATTTGAAATTTACTTTAACTAAAAAATAAGAGAATTTAAATAAATAAAGGAAGAAACAAATTCACTTAAATACCAGTTTTATTCACACTATTGTTGTATTTTGTAACTTTTAAGCGTATGATATATCTCGAAACAATTTCCAGGATGCAATCCTGGTTTTCTTTCGTACGTTTCGCAAAAAAATGTGGGACTAAAAGAACTAACGAAAACCGATGTCGAGTCACTCTGAACATAGGAGTGCGAAGGGTTAAAGTAATAGCAAATATAAAGCTATTTAGGAAAATAGATCTTTTGCTATATATAACTTGAATGATTTTTTTTTTTTTTCAGATTCCACGCTTATGAGGTCCATAAGTTCAGGGAATCGGATGTATTAAATAATCAAGGAGTAGCAGAAATGTAAACAAAAGCATTAAACATTGCAGTCCATGATACATTAGTTCTGGGTGAAGGGACTACATTCTTGTAAGTCTAATTAGAGGTTCACTGTTTAATGCATAAAGCAAATGAGAAATGATGTTTCGTTTCTCTATATTTTTTTGTTTTTGTTCTTTTTTTAAAATTGAAATTACTTTCACGGGGGTGTTGCATAATACAACTCCACCTTGAAACATAACGAATTTCGAAGCGGCCTGTGGTATGCTCGAAATATTCAGCATGCATATTTCTATGCGAAAGAGACTGAAAGTATAATTGAAGCAGAGATGCAGAGCATTTACTTTTACAATAATATCAATGTACAGAGATAGAAAGATTGAGAGAGAGAGAGAGAGAGAGAGAGAGAGAGAGAGAGAGAGAGAGAGAGAGAGAGAGAGAGAGAGAGAGAGAGAGAGAGAGAGAGAGAGAGAGTGAGAGTTGGTATCAAATAGCATAAAAATGCTAAATTTTATTAGGTAGGTTTCTAGTAAACGACGAATACAGAGTTTTAACCTTGATAATTATTATTATTATAATAAAACAACCAGTATTTTGTATTGTTCTGCGCTTACTTAAAAATAAGACATAGAATGATGTCTTATGTCCCGGTAATGGAAGTGTACTTAAAACATGAGTCGACCAATTGTTTACTTATAGAGCAGTTAATCGTGTAATAATTAATAGGTAATAACATTTAGCTTATCAACAGAACATTATAATTTTTATCTATTACACAAATACATTTTTTTTTTTATTTTTTTTTTTTTTTTTTTTTTTTTTTTTTTTTTNTGTACGTTTTAATAACACGCCGACAACGGATGAAAGATTTCGTACGATAGCTCGATACGTACGTGATATCTTGTTTAAACCGCGTGAAACGATTTCTGATATTCTTTTTCTTGCAAATGAATTTTATTTTGAGACACACGTTTCCAAATTCTATGTTACATTCGGTGAAATTTTTTGTGGGATTTTTATAAAAATGACGTTTGTTTGTTATTAAAATTTTACGATTATTTTATTGTTTAGAAACTTGTTTAGAGACAGTTTACGTTTGGTTTATTATGTTTATGTAAAAAATATGTATCCTTTGTCGTAATGAAACTAGGATGTTAGTACCAGTGATTAAAGATTTTTATAAAAGATGAATATAAAATTATATTTGCAATATTTGGAAAATTCGATTATATTCATCGAGTACATTATCGAAAGTAAAAGTTAATTTGTTATTCGTTTAATGTCGTTGTTAAAGAAAAAGATATAATGAAAATTATGAAATTATTATGAAAGTTATAAAAGTATAATGAGAAATTGCGCTTTTGTTGTAAACTGGTGCAATTTCTTATTTTGAATAATAAATCGAATAAATTGAATTTTTGTATAAAAAATTAGTCGTAAAATGGACGAGTTGGAGATTCCTGTTTAAAACGAAGAATACTCATCTCTATCGTTGGTACTATAATGAGACTGTCATATCAACGCATTATTCTTTTTATTAACGCAGCAATTAAGTTTCTTTTGATTCGTCGATAAGAATATTACAACATGCAATATTTAATCTGTAATATAACTTGTAAGAATCGTCTTCCCATCTTTATAGCAGATTTCCTTGTGAAGTGACAGAAAGTTTAGGTTGACCCGTTCTATATACAGAGTGTTCAAAAAATATGATAAAAGACAAACATGACAAAGACATTTTCAATCATTTTCATTTCAATTGTACTATTACGATACAGCTAATACAACTTTGTTTTTAAGATATTGAGATATTTATAAATAAATAAATAAATAAACCTGTTATTTATCAATTTTAATGAAACACTCTGTGTAAACATACATATTGTGTGCATCGTGAAACATTTTGTTTGTAAAGTTTAGTTTATCAAATTCTTATTGTACTATCTCATTCGAAAGATACATTTAATGTGTTACATCCTCTTCAGTAGGTTCCGATACTTTCCAATAATTTTTCCTAATAAGATTTTCTTCCCTGTAGAGGCCAACTTCTCTACTATTTCCAAGGAATCTTTTCAAATAGTTCTTACTTAGTATTTGAATAAGAAACAAGATTAAAGCAAAATTTCTATTTATAAATATATATCAATGGTAATACAACTTATCTGAATCTGTAGTCAGTAGTAACCTACTGAGAGAATAATTCCTGCAAACCTTCTTTTGCTATAATTAGTTATTGCCATTGTAATTATTCAAAAGAAAGGAAAAGGAAAAGGAAAAGCTATATTATGGCGAAAAATACAGAGGATTATGCAGTAAAGAATGTGTACGCCATTCGGGTTACAATTACAATTTTTAATAATGAACTATGTATAAATAAATAAAAATTCGCCCGCTAAAGAAGTATTATTAGTAGATTAGTTAGTGAAATACTATGAAAAAAATTACTGAAATATTTGTGCCTTCGATAAAATTTAGTATTTTAATCCTTTCGTAACGCGAGATAGACACGAGAAGAATTATATTAAGAACATCGTGTAGAGATAATATAAATGTATAAAACCAAGAAACAACAGTCTGATTAAAATTATTAGTCAATGAAGGAAGCATTCTCTAACGAAATGATTATCGAACTATCGATAAGCTTATTTCTCTGTTTCAAAGATACTGAAAAGCAAACTCCAATGCTTCCAACATGTTTCAAACATCCGTGTTTGATACGAAATTGAACATTTCCTCTGTTTTATTATATCGACACGAAATCGAAAAAGTATAATTATATCGCATTTATCTTGGCATATATTATATATTATATTTTACATCTACCATAATTAAACTATCTATCTTTTAATCATACATTGAATAAAAAGGAAAATCGATTGGTAGCTAAAACAATTAGAAAAATAAAATTTAATCAGCAAAGTCTTTCACTTTTGATTAGTTTATGTCAATTATTCTGTATATGATAGTAGTGCTAAATTTTAATTAACTATTTATATGAAAGAATTAACATTTATTTTAGATCGGAACTTTTGTACCAATTAAAAGAAAATATAAATTATATGACGCTGCTGTAAATATAAAAGTACAGAATAATATTTTTCTGTAACGTATGTAGAAAAGATAGGGAGGGACGAAGAGATTGATGAGTCTGATAAACGAATAAATTTCAACGTAGGAAAATGAGAAGAAAAGAACGTGCGTGCACGAGAAAGAAGAATATCTGTGAATGCGTAACACTAATTTAAACGAACGGTGCACGGAATAAAATTATAATGACGTTATATTTATATTTAACTCGTTAAAAAGATAATCGATTGTGATCTAAATTTGATAAAAGAGAAAACAAAGGAATATATCCAGACGTTTATAGCTTAATCAACTTTGTTTCATGTCCACTCAACTACGACGAAAACTTTACTTTAAGCACAGTTTTATTTCATTGATCCTCGATTCAAACTTCAATAATAACAATAATAATAATCGTCTTCCGTTTGCAAAGATATAGTATTAATAATATAATAACGATAATAACAATAATAAGAAAATTTCTTCAAAATTCCTTCGCCAATCATGACAATATACATATACACTGGAAATTCATACTGGAATTCATCAATATATACATCGATCAAAGAGCTTAAATACACAGTACATTATAATGATTACATACAGATATATGTACATGTGCGTGTTGAGACTAAAGAAATCGTATGTTAGAAATAATAAATATTACTCGCGCATAGTTTAATATGTAATCTTTAAGAGGATTGTCAAACGCAGCGGAGAAAATTTTTTATATCAGATGCAAAGATATTAATGAACTTAATGAACTTTATATCATGCACGATGAACTGACTTGCATTTATTTTTCTTCCTATACTATCGTATTTTCTTCGTGTTTTCTTTGTAATAATCCTTTTTCTTTTGATAAGAACACCATCATTTCTGTAAGACAGCTGAATTACATATTCGATAGATATTAGATAGACAAAAATATTTGCTTGTCAAGTCAGTTAATCGGATGAAAGCAGATTGCGAAAATATTATAATCACGAAAATACTTCATATTCCACCAATATAGAAAGATGGCTATTTAAACGCAATTAGAGGATAATTTTATACATACAACATGTTCAATACGAAATAAATAAATTTTTATAAAGTATCGTATTCTCTTCTTACTGTTCAATTAATTTCCGATATTTTCCAATTCGAAGGTGTAATTTGATCCTTATTTAACATTAATATCATATATTTTCATCAAAATTCTTCATACCTATTTATATTTTGGATTTATACATTATGTATGTTACGTGCCTCGGTCGAGCTCTGCAAATATAATTAGTCTTCGTTGTTATAAAATATATTCAAGTCGGGACGTTCCCTATGGTTATTATGGTTCCATCAGCTAAAAAAATGAGAAAGTCGCTTTTTTCCGGTCAACGATCAACGGTCATTTCCACCCGCAAGCGACCGGTGGTGGGGCGATCAGCCCCCCAGTAATAGTTTCCCTCTACGACAGCATCATCAGAGAACTTCACTAGTTTGCCATCCTTACATCAGTCAACATCTCTTGACTGGTTTATCAATCTTAGATCGGTCATCTGTTTAACTTATATCTACACTTATATCTACCGAGCGTAAAACTGTCTATGTCTACAAAGTTGTTCGAATAAAGTGTATATTGTAACCTGTTATCCTCTGTTATCCTAAACGAAGTAAGGGATCGATCATTTCGTGGCATCGATTATCTAATCGTAACAGCAATTTACGACTCTCACGAATTCACGCGATCTACCGCGACCGCGTCTCTCCGCTAACGGTCCAACAATATATCTTTATACTTTGCGCTGTAAAAATTGAAAAAATATGAAAGATGGATCAATCCTGAGAAATATCAGATTCGTATATCAATGTTACATTACGTTACATTATAAAAAAGACATGTAAATATTACTGACATTTTGATTAAATTTCAAGTAAAGAAATTAACATCTCTGCTATATAATAACTATCCTCGTAGGAATAAGAAAGTAATAAAAAGATTTTAAACACCAAAAAGCTTTGTGCTCTAAATTATATGTCTTTAGTATAGTATATAGTATATAATATAATCTTTATAAAAAATATATGCAAGTATATTAGTAAAAAGAATAGGGATAATGCATTATAACAAAATATGAATGGTAAAGCTAAAGGTGGAAGATAATAATTGAGCATAAGTAATACTTGTCAATTACAATTCAAGGTATGTAAAGTAATGAGTGATAACTGGTAGAACCAGCGACACTCCACTCATTAACGTAGAGCACGATCGTATATACGCATAGAGATATAAAGATAAAGTACGCGGTCATATATTATCGTGTAAGTGGATGCGATATGGGAATAGAAAGATAACGCTGTCTAGAGGCCCCTTCTCTTCTTGTTTAATCCGGCATACACACTGACGCTACTCGTTCATAATTATTACACTTACATATTTTCATGGAAGAATGTGCATGCGTTATAAGATAAGAACACAAGGGGCCTTTATACAACGTTCTTTTCTATTGCTTTTTCTATTTCTATATTGCTTTTTCAGTTTGTTCACACACTCTCGCATCTTTATATCCCTATCTCTATGATCGAAACCTGTTTACATGATCCTTTCTCAGTACGGAATTCCTCTCTGTTAACATCAAATATCACATTAACTAGAAATATTGAAATTTTACTAGTTGTTAGGGAAATTTTGTATCTAGCTCTAACGAGTTGGTAATATATCAGTCTTGTGATCCAAGTGTTGAGGGAGGTGCAAATTTACGACAGCAGGACCTTAATTCTCTGCCACTCAAGTATTAAATAAATTATACAGGATTTAAGGAACAACAACAAAAATGGTTGATCGTGTGAACATTAAAGAAATGATACCGGCTTTACCGGATGAAAAAATTGGTAATTGACCTAAACATACATATTTATTTCTTAATTTGACATTGCCCCTCCCAATAATGTGCTGTGTTTATATGATTTACAAGGATTATATTGCTTTTATTTGCGTCTTAATTTTATTCATTTCTAAAAAAAAAAATGATAAATTGCTAATATGTACGGAACTATATTCAATTTTTTACTGTATATGTCATTTCACAGAAGTTTGTTTCTTATGTCATCATAAAGACATTCATTCTTTTTATAATAATCTGAAAAAGCTTTGTAAGACACATTTTTGTATAAGCTAACGATATTTATTGTTATTTAAGTAATATATTTTTGTTAATCATATATTATATTTGTGTCATATTTTTATCTATACTTGTTATCCTGAATATAAGGCTATAAGCATTTGCACAAGTTTGCATTATTGTTTTATTCTTTTATTGGCATGATTACATGTTGTTTATTAACAATAGAAGATAACAATAACGTTTAAAACTTTTTAGATATGCTAGCAGCTACGAGCATTCTTCAGCAACAAGCTGCTGATATTAGGAATCAACAAATCAAGTGGCAATCATATCAACAGTAAGAACACCATCGTTTTAGACATTAATATCAAAATATTACTATATATATATAAATTGTTCTTGATATCAGCTACTACATTATGAAATCAAAAATGCATGATGCCATTTAAAAGAGCCAAACAAACTTAATTTTTTATTGAAGAAAAAGTTTTATGAAAATTTTTAATATTAAAATTTGTGACTGATTAAAAGCTCACTAGCTTTTTTCAAAATATTTTTTCCTTAAATTTTCCTGAAAATACATATATATGTCGGAGATGAATGGAAAGCCGGCTTATATATATATATATATATATATATATATACATAAATTAAATGTAAATTAAATGTATTAAATAACACTTAATATTCTATGTTTTATAGGTCTCATATGATATCAAAAGAAGATTATGATTTTATAGTGGCTTTTGATACAAATGATGCTAGTGTTCGGGATGCAAAACTTAAAGAAAATCCACATCAAGCTGCTAAAACTTTTCTTAACTTACTTGGTCATATTTCAAAAGACCAAACTATACAATACATCCTTACAATGATTGATGATATGCTTCAGGTACATCAAATCACATAAATTAAAACATAGTAAAATACCCTTTATCTAAATTCATCAGAAGGCAAAATGGTTGAGATAACTGAATCATTTGTAAAATAAAAGTGTACTAATCTTTTTTATTATCTAAAACTTTTTATTCAAATAACCAAAATTCACATTTATATTTATAACTAAATCAAATCATATATTTACCTTTTTTCTTTCTAATGATATAAAATTATTTATATGCAAGCTAAGAGTTTATATAACTGAAATCATACGCGACAATAGTTGAAATAATAAAAACTCATTTCATTCAAATAAATGGAATTCACATAAATTGAGTTTTCTTGTAATATGTGATTTATTCTTATTAAATGTTTTCAAATATATTTTAGGAAGATCGAAGTCGTGTAGAAATCTTCAGAGAACATTCAAGTCGCAAGCGTGAATCAGTATGGGGCCCTTTCTTGAACTTGTTAAATAGACAAGATGGATTTATAATGAATATGACCTCTCGAATTATTGCCAAACTTGCTTGCTGGAGTCACGATCTAATGGAAAAGACAGATCTTCAATTCTACTTGACATGGTTAAAGGATCAATTAAAACTCAGTGTAAGCTAACAGATATATAATCATTTAATTACACGATTTAAGAATTATAAGCATACTTTAAAAATAAAATATATTTGTGTACCATCATAAATGTATTTTTCATCATAATATTAACACAGTATTATACATGCTTCTAATTTATTAGCACTAGCTTAGCTTTTTTTTTTATGTATATATAATATAATTATGTGTGTGTACACAATGGTGTTGGTTTCCGTTATATCATATAGGATTGAGAACATAATTGGAACTACTTCTAATTATTCCATAAAATATTGTTATATTGTTGATAAGTTGAATAGTTTCAAGGAGAATATGACTTGATGTGTTGCAGAATATGTAATTATGAAGTAATTTCAATTGCCTGCTTCATCCTGTATACGTGTAAATTATAACTCAAATATTGTATAATATAATTCATTAATTAATCTCAAAACTATGTTCCTTTGTTCATTTGTATATTTTTATATATTATTTCTTTTTAATTATACAATAAGTGAAATTTGTAACAATTTATATATTTTATACAAATTTTATATATATAACTTTCACATAAGTGAATTTATAAAAGTCTGCTAAGGTATATAAATACAAATGCCAATAAATCGCCTTAGATCAAATGCTACTAACTATACATTAAAAATATAGGCATACTGTAGCTTACACAGTAAAGCGATAGAAAGTGATTGCAATTATTTAAATATATGGGGTTTTAGCTTGAGGTTCCTCAGGATACAGATTTACATACAAGAGTAGAACAAGGCAACACTATAGACAAAGAAGCAAATGAACTACATGAACTACAAAGTCTGGTTAGTCTCATAATAATTAAGTATGTATTAACACGAAAAGGTCATACAACTAAACTTTCCTATCAATTTTTAAACATAAGATAGCACGAGGTACAAAGAGTTATAATTGCAAACAGAATACAATTGAATATAAAAATAAATAAACATTATGATAACCATATGTAATATTCTTTATACGAAATTATTTTTATTTAAAATAGAAATTACTAATGCTGGATGCCTGTGCATCTCTGATAAGATTTTATCATTAATGTAAATTGTTTTTGTTTTGTACATATAAGAGTGCATTCGCATTTGGTTTGCATAATGATTTCTTTCTATTTTACTTTTTTTTTGGTGCACACACACATAATTTAAATTTTAATCTTGTTGTTCAATTATATTTTTATTATATATACCATCGTGTTTATTCAGAATAATGAATACATTCAGTCCGTGGCACGTTGTTTACAAATGATGCTTCGCATAGATGAGTATCGTTTCGCATTCGTGTCAGTTGATGGAATTTCCACTTTACTGAGTGTTCTGACAGGCAGAGTAAATTTCCAAGTGCAATATCAACTGATATTCTGTATATGGGTACTCACCTTTAATCCTTTGCTTGCAGAGAAAATGAATAAGTACGTATTGCATATATGTATATTGCATATGTGTAACTGCATTTTAAACAGTTGTTAAATATATAACATAAAATTTTTATTTTAGGTTTAGTGTCATTCCTATATTGGCGGACATTTTAAGTGATTCTGTTAAGGAGAAAGTAACTCGCATTATTTTAGCAGTATTTAGGGTAAGTTACTTAATCTTTCCACGAACGAGACGGCTGTAGCCGTCTAATATTGTTTTTATTAACAACAACATATACGGATGCTAATTGATATGAAAAAATACCAACAAGTTTCGAAATCTTGTCTAGTTTTGTTTGATATATGTGTGATTCTATGTGCCATTTCAATTTTACAAGTGTCCGCGAAAGTGTTAATATGCTAAATGTTTCAAAATTACAGTTACAATAAGAGAGGTGATACGAGATAATGAAAAAAACATTTTTACATATGCTTAATTTACTTTATAGTATATAGTTTATAGTTTATAGCTATATAATTTTTTATACGTAATGTTTCAAAAATTCAAATTCGAATGTATGTCTGTCAGTAAGGAATCTATTGTACACCAATCATTTCTATAAAATGTTCTTTGTATATCTTAAGAAAAAGAAAAAGATAGAAATATTAAGTATATCATTATTTGGTTTTGGACTGTGTACATATATTGTTTGGTATAGAGACTATGATATTTCATTTTCAAATTCTAATTTATTTTTGAACTCCAATATTCTCGTAAATGTAGCAGAAAATTACATCTCACTATTTTAATGAACTAACATTTTAATGACATGGTATTGATTCCTGTTAAAATCTAAATACAAGGGTGAAATTTCATAGCTTTTATATTCAGCAGTAAATAATTTGTTAATTAAATCTTTATTAAAACAATCTACGTATAACTGATTTTCTGATTAACAGACACTTAAAATTTACATTTTTGGAGATTCATTATAAAAAGATACAGTAATTAATTAATCAATCCACAGTTCTAAAATTTTCTATACTTTTTTTTAATACATATTCTATTTTTATTACTTTATTCTTTTTTAATACTCCATAGAACCTCATTGAGAAAGTAGAGGATGGACAAGTTGCTAAAGAACATTGCATTGCGATGGTACAGTGTAAGGTACTGAAACAACTTTCGATCCTTGGACAACGTAAATTTGACGACGAAGATATCACCGATGATATTGAATTCTTGAATGATAAATTACAAGCATCTGTTCAAGACCTAAGTTCGTTTGACGAATATTCGACCGAAGTGAAATCGGGACGTCTTGAATGGTCTCCCGTTCACAAATCTGGCAAATTCTGGCGAGAAAATGCTAATCGACTAAATGAAAAGAATTACGAGTTACTGCGTATTCTGGTACATCTGTTAGAAACTAGTAAAGATCCCTTAGTTCTCAGCGTAGCTAGCTTCGATGTAGGAGAATACGTAAGACATTATCCACGTGGTAAACAGTACGTTCAATGAAACTTTTTTACTTACACATTAAAAAACGATTTACTGAAATCATTTTTTAAATTATTCCAGTATAATAGAGCAACTTGGAGGTAAACAGCGAGTAATGCAACTTTTAGGACATGAAGATCCTAATGTAAGATACGAAGCTCTTCTTGCAGTCCAGAAACTCATGGTACACAATTGGTATGTAATTGAAACATTTATATACAAGGCAAAATTTATACTAAATTATTGTCAAAAGTTGTAACATTTGATAATATAAATGATTTGGTATTTTATTTATAGGGAATATTTAGGAAAGCAACTGGAGAAAGAACAAACTGGATCAAATGCACCAGGAGCAAAACCTGGAGCACAAATCCCAACGAAAGCATAAACAAGTATATAAGCTATCTATGTTTCGATTCAAGTCTGTATACTTTGCCTTGGTTTTCATATTATTTACTTAAATACTTGCTTGTCCAACTGCTTGTACACTGCGTATAAAAATCGGTATGAGAAAAGCATTCTTAGTATTGGAATTATATTATAAAAATTACTTTACATTCTAATGTAGTTATCTGTAGATAGCAAGAGAACAATATATATTCCAATAAATATGTGATTCGTCATGTTGTTAAATCCAATAAATCAAGAAATGTACATAACTGTTATAAAGTATTGAATAACGGGATAAAGATATTTCTAGTATAATATTTATGGAATTTGTAAGTAAAATGTTTACGAAATGTTAAGAAAAATAAACTAATATCACTAAAAGAAAATAGAAAAGCATATGCATTATATTTTCATTTATTTTCATTTCTCCGCAAATGACAATTTTACATTAATATTACAAGATGTTAATTGCGTTACGAGATATCGGAAAATGTATGGTATGTCAACTTCTCTCACAGATTCATCATCACCACAAAGACGACATTTTGTCTTGTCATTTAATCCTGATGCACTTAGACCCATTTCCATTACCGGACCCAATAACGTTCCACATTTTTTACAAACTAGGGTCTGAAACAATAACGTTATTATTAATTAAATGTATATTTATATAATAAAAAAAGAAAGAAATATGTGTTCTTAATGTCTCAATTATATGTTCTATTATTTAAATTAACTTACGGTAGTTTTGTCTGAACAATGGAAAAGACGATCCTGAAGTAAGAACGAGCAACCATGAGATAGTAATGAATCTCGTTCCATTTCTCCAAAGCGAACACCACCACCCCTCCTTCTACCCTTTATAGGCTGTCTTGTTAAAACATCAATTGGCCCAGTACTTCTCACCTGTAAACATGATAAAACAATAGATAAAAAGACACATTTTAACTTATTATAAAGAATTTAATTCTCTCTACCAACCTGCCACTTATCTGATACCATGTGACGTAATCGTTGATAATGTACTATTCCAAAAAATATATCAGCAGTCATTTCTCTTCCGTCTATTCCTGAATACATTCTTTCTGTTCCATAATAATTATAACCACCGCGTTCCAATAATCTTCCAAAATATTCAACAGCTGTCTCATTCTCGTTAAATCTAAATGATGTTGCATCATGCACCAATCCATGTATGGCTGCTGATTTTCCAGCCATCACCTCGATCATCATAGCTATTAAATATGTAATTTAAATAGTTGCAATAAATACAGAAGTAAATATTTCAAATATTAAAATCTGTTTAAAAAGAATTCATTTTACCTATTGTCATACGGCTTGGAAAACCATGAGGATTAAAAACAATATCTGGAATTAAACCTGTTTCTGTAAATGGTAGATCCTCTGCAGGCCATTTTTGTGAACAGATACCCTTTTGACCTGCCCTCGAAGCAAATTTATCTCCAACATTTGCATTACGCTAAAAAATTCGAAATTCTTATTCAGAATCCTTAGGTTAACATTCTTATACTTTACAGAAATTATTATACAGGACTATCACACATTAAGTGGTACAAGCAACTAGTACAATCATTCTTATGTAAAAAAATAAATTGGAGATGTTGAAAATTTGCAAAATAGAAGTGTATTTGTAATTTTTAACATTTCAAAATTAATTTTTTAACATAAGAAAATACTATTCGAATATCAAATCTTCTAAATTAAAAGAAGGAAGAGCAATTCGATCTGACAAATAATTTTTAAAATAAAAATTCATACTTAAATAGGCACTGCCTCTCTTTAGGGCAAAGGAAGAGAGAGTAAAGGGACAAGGACAGAAAGTGTTAAGGAGTTCACGTATTTAGGTGTACTAATAAAAGAAAGTATAAAAAGTGCGAATGTCATACACTTAGCCAGATATGGGAAATCAGGGAAAGAAATTTTAGAGATAATTAAAAAGATTAAGAATGTTCCTATTTAATTTATTGGTGATGGGAATAGTCATATATAGTGTGGAGCTGTGGGGTGTGCAGGAAGAAAGGAAGTGCTAAGGAAAGAGAAGAATATCTGAAAAAGAATGGGTTTAGTATAATGGGAGCACAGAAAAGAAGGGAAAGAGGGTATGACATCTCAAGTTGAGAGTAAGAGACAAGAAAGCGCAAATACAACAAGATTGCAAAATCAAAGTCTGTACAGCCAAAGATATAGATATAATATAAATATATAAGGACAGTGCAACTGTCAGGAAAAAGAGCAGTTAGTGACACAAGTGAGATGCAGATTGATAGAGAGGTAGAGCAGATTGACATTCAATTCTCAAAGATCATCAATTCAAGAGATATAAATTGATATTTTACTTACTGGAATACGAAAAGTGATACAAGCTCTACGTGGAATATGACTATGTAATGTTCCACAAAGTTTTACGGTATCAACATAAGCATCCTCCTTTCCATGATATTTACCAGTAACATATGTTGATTGATCTGCATCATAATAGCTATTAAAAAAGATGTATTTCATATCAAATAAAATAAAAGATTACTGAAAATGTTAATAATTCCATGAATAAAACTTACCAATAATAGACATCACCTTCTGAAATCAATGTACCTAAAATAGGAAGGCCATCGACGTCTAATTTTTCTGCAAGATCTGGTTTATCAGGATTCCTTGCAAAATAACTTTTCTGATCTTTCAAATCTACGAATTCAGATTTGTAAATCATTCCATGTGCAAAACCCCTATCGTGCGCTGCTTTGTTTATGATCATCGCGTCTTCCATATCATACCCCTAACAAAATAAGTAAAGGTGTTTAAAAATTATTAGATTGGTCAATAAAAAATGTTTCCTCAAATAAAATTTTCATCTTTGCAGCAATTTAGAAGTTTCTTCAAAATATCACATATTTAATCAAAGTACTTTTTGTATAATTTTATATACTTGCTTCTTTTAATTAATTTCATTATTCAAGATATATAAATATCATCTATATTTCAAAACTAAAACATTTTTCTTAAAATATGATTGTCAATAATATATTTTCCAGTCTCCTTGCCCTTACTTTATTTTGTAATGAAAAATCAAACCTTTGAATTTCATGAACCAAGATTGAACTCTTCTATCATTATGTATGTATATAATTTTCCTAAATGGTAAATTTAGCAACTACAATATACGTATCTATACTGGTATATTTTCAATTAATTCTCTGTTACAAAAAGAGGCAATTGAGAATTATGTTATTGTTTTTCACCAACATTGACGTCACCTTTTCCAAATTTAATCTCATTGAAAAAATAGAATTCTATATATATGTAGAGGGTGCTTCGTTTAACTGGGAAATGTGGAATATCTCTTGAGGAATTGAAATTACCAAAATATTATTCTTACAAAAGTTGTTTGGTATATATATTTTTTTGTAAGCGTGTTAGTGGAGGAGGTATTACAGTCAAGTTCATTTTTTTAAATGGAAACCTGTATTTTTTTATTTGTATCACCACATGATATCAATCCACGTAGTAGAATATCATAAATTAGATCCTTAGAACGCTATCATACTATTAATAAAAAAGTACAGGGTTTTGTTTAAAAAACCTAACTCAATTTTAATACCTCCCCCACTATTACACTTTTAAAACAAAAACAGTTTTTTATAACTTTAATCCCTCAAAAGATATTTAACCATTTCCAATTAAACAAGACATCCTGTATAGGGTAAGATATAATATATGGTTGTACTTACTGTGTAAGAGATAACGGCAACGATTGCATTAGTACCCATAGCATAATCATCAAGATTAATTTCGTCATAATGCACTGGCCGAAAGAGTGGTGTTGCAGGTGTTTGCAACCTATATAATTTAGTTTCAGATTGTAATTGCCATGTATGGCATGGAGTGCCCATTGTTTGTTTACCCATCTGAAAAACAGCGGAATTTATTATTTGGAAGTTTGCAAATTTATTACTTTCAAGCAAAAAGGATTTGTAAAATATCTTGAGGTGTATATACACCGAACTTACTAGAAATACATATTTACAAATCTCTTCAGTAATTAATAATATAAATAGTAGTTAATAATTATGTGATAAACATAAATGCTCATTTTACTAAACTTTATGAATGCTTTGATATCTTAAACTTTATTTCTGTGGAAATCTTAGGAAATGGTGCTATTCATAAATTAGTAACAAATGCTCTCTAACGTGTCATTCTTTGTTAACATTTGTTTAATGGAAACATCAAAAAGATATTCTTTATAAAAGTTTGTTAATAGGTTATAAACAATTGCGAATTTTCTGCATAATTTTACCTGACATTGATACATATTTCGGGGACTTTGATTACAATCTGGCATTGGGATAAGACTTGCTAAATTACTTAAGAAAGCCGTTTTTGATAATTCTTGATGTGACGTCAACTGTAATAGTAAATAAAATTTTTATAAATAGATGAATACCAAAGCAAAAAAAATTATTTTGAAAAAATGAGGAAAATAATGTATTACTCCTTCATAGGCTTCTTCAGGTGTAACACAGATATTTAAATAAATTTGTTCAAATGTTCCTATATATTCCACCTTTTTGGCAGCTAAATTCATTACTGGTCTCATCATACGAGCTGGATTTGTAAATAAATATAGTCCTGGATATTGTGCTGGTACATTTTTTTTTGGCACCAGTGCTATCTCCATCGTACATGGAACCTAAATAAAATAAACCTAATATAAACAACCTAAATATAAATAAAAGAAAAAAATTTTGTTGTACTGAATTAGGAAATTACGAAGTTACCTCTTGGCCTTTTATTTTAAGCAATCGTAGCTTGTCTGTTACTCTTGAAATTATATTATCGTCTATTAATCCTATTAATTTTCCATCCAATATTACAATGTAGGATTTTTTCCAGTTATCAGCAATTGACAGTGGAATCATTCCAAGATCCATTAGTATGATGGGAACATTAGCTTTCAATTTCGGATTAGCATGTTTCGTAATGATGCAATTCATTGTTAAATGATTAAGAAGACCACAAGGTGCACCGTCAGGTGTATGTACAGGACAAATGAAACCTATAAAATTACAACAAATTATTATTATTATTCTCATATTAATAAAGCAAAATTTGTTTAAATATTACAAGTTAATAAACAAATATTACTGTAGTAATAGAACAAACTGGATCGTACATAATTCAATATAGTAATATAAAACGAAATGTTGTGCATCTATTACTTCCTTATAAAACGAAAGGAATTTTTTAAACAACCTAATATACTAAAGTATTACCCCATGCATCTGGCAATAATTGTCTAGCTTCTGTGGTCCTCATTTCTTGGAAAAAGGAACCTCTGTGTATTGCACGAAAATGGCTCATGTATCGCATTCTATTAATATTTTCAGCGACAATTGTGAGACCTGTAGTTTGCATCAATCCTAAACCTGTTGGTGATCTTAAATTTCCAGTAGATAAAAAATTTTCCATTTGTGATTCCAGCGAATTTCCATGTTTCATTACATTTAGCATTTCCTCTATATACATATGCAAAACAATTATAATTGTAATATAGATTTATAATCTTTAAATTAATTTTTGAAAATACTTACGCATATTTAAGGTGTACCTATTGCCAGCACTCCTTGCACGTTTCAAAATACCCATTTTAAGACCAGTCAACCAACTATATAATTTTTCTTTCAATACCTGCAAATATAAATGACCACCCAGTAAACATTCTTGCATCATCACAGCATCAGCACCTTCTACGGCACATTTATTATTTGCAAGAGCAAATAGCTTTTTTGTCATAAATGCGAGTAAATAAAATTTATCCAGTGGATCATGAAGATGAATTGCTATACAATGCCTAAAAATGATATATGTTAATAACATAAATCAATTTATATCTCTCAGTGCATTAATTAAACTTACTTAATTATAAAGTCACAAACATCTATATCAGTAGCATCATGAGGTAATTCAAAAAGTTTTATTCTAAACATTCTCCCTATATAAGCTTTGCATTCTTCATGACTATTTAAACCTTGTTCATGTACAGCTCTTAGCATATTTAAAATACAACCTTTGTAATATAAATCATCTTCACATCCAGCTGTTAATGCACTATAAATAAAAATGTCCGAAACATCGACCAAGCATTTTAACATCAAGATCAATGGAACATAGTATAAAACTTTCCTATATGAAAACATTAATTTTGCTGAGCCATCAGTTACATAATGCAAAGTATTATTCTGTAAAGCATATAATGATGTAGTAACATAGTTTCAATTTATAAAAAATTTAACTGGATTTGGAACACGTACAGCTGTAGTATTATCATCTCGTACACTTCTTAATAGCAACCCAAGATCGCTAAATTGTATGCCACGAGCTTTCCAGCCTGATCTTCTAATAGCAATAGGATAATTCCTCCTTGTCATTAATAACATTCTTATAATCCTCTCAAGGCCTTTAATAACAAAATATCCACCCCATTCTTGTTCATGTTCTCCATGAGCAACTAAATCTTTAGGACTCATCTTATTTAAATGACATCTATTAGACTGTAACATTAAATGCAAATAAAATATAATTGAGCAATTTATTTTGCATAACTATATCACATACTTTAATCATAATTGGAATTTCCCCTAAATCCCTTTCGAGCGTCTCTTGCACTTTATTATTGATAGACCATCCTAATTTGACTGTTATCTTTCCTTTATAAGTACATCCTCGTTGTCTACATTCTGTAGGATAGATTTTATGATTCTTCACCCCAATTGCACCGGATGGAATATTTGGTTGATGAATAGATACATCGTCGATCCATAATGCTACTTTGTCTTCATTTGGCAGATGAATATAAACAAGTGGATTGTCTCTAACTGCCTCAGACAGGCCATCTTCTAGCATATAATTAAAAGAATCTATGTGCGGAGCACCTAAGCTCTGCAACAACTGAAATATATAAAGAAATTTAATTAAACTTAAGTTTAATTAAACTAACTTAATCGTAAAAGAAAAATAGATATTTACAGGATTCTGCTTTTCTGGAGGTTTGCCAAAATTTGTTGACGTATTTGTCAATTTCGGTTCAATCAACATTTCTATATTTTTCCAAATTATAACATAAAATGTTCAAAATAAAATAAAATAAATATACACTACGCAAATCTGATTGCGTACTAACCCCCCCAGATTAAGATTACGTACACTAGACTTTCACCCACGTGTATGTTACAGTGCGACCAACTTACATACGTAGTACAAAATCTACAATGATATTGTTATAGATTTAGCGGTTATTTAAGATTTTATTTTACATGAACTCTGTCTTGCTATTTATGGAACTCTACTCGACAAAATACGTATAGAGTTCAAGACAAACTTTATTACAGAGACAACTTGCTCCAGATTACTTCACACCAATCAACCTAATTCTTCGACATACAGAAAAACAGTAGTTCGAAAAATTCCTTACTTCCTAAATTTTAATTTCTTCTAAAAGATCTTCATGGTCTAATTATAAGTTAAATTCTGCTTTATCGATCAAAGATATTTTCGTCAATTTCACTTTATCCTCAGATAATTTGCATCACAAGTTGCAAATTTATTTTTTCCATGGACATAGGAATATAGAGACCACAAAATGGTACAGTAGGAGTATAGGAGTGTCTAGACCACGATCATATAAATTGGTCTCGATACTCGGAAAATTATCCGAAAATTAAGTCGTGTCTAGTAATGAAAAATCAACATGGAAGATCAACAAAGTCCGCTTTCTTGCGAGGCAGACAAAGATGAGTAGAGTGTCTGTGTCTCTGTTTAAGATAATCAGCATGCCACACGTGCACAGAACGAACACCTTCTTTTCTTCAATGTAGATTTTTCACGACTGAATTTTCGGATGATTTCTTCTATACCATCGGTATATAAGTATCAAGACCATATGTACAGTGTATGTATACGACCGTCCAGACTTGTTGTACATACATATAACCGTGTTCCTAATCGTGATCATGGACGTATCTGGTAAAGTTCTGTATGATAAAGTTCGAAATTTACGTTCGGAACTTTCGAGCGTTGTTACACCAGAAATATTAGATAAAATTTGTGACAAACCTTCGCTACAACCATTTTTAAAATGGTTCTGCGAAAATGTAAATAATGTCAACGTTCTTTCAAACGAGGATGTCCAAATGTAAGTTACTTCGAATATTTTTAAGCCTTTTAATTCATTTAAAATCTACTCATTTCATTCGTATATGTATGTGAATGAAAGCTAAAATTATGAATTTAGGTTTTAGAAACAAAATAAAATAATATAATATATACTATATTTTTGTACTTTGAAAATAAAATATTTTAAATATATAATGAATAGTTTACATTTTTTGTGAAAAATATATTTTTCTCAAACCTTGATTTAGAAGATTTTCTTTGTTCATTTATGATATAATAAATATTGAAATTTTATTTACGTTACAATAACATAAAGTTTCATAATAGTGAGCGACTTGATCAGTATCTTTAATTTTTTCCATGCTGTTGTAATGTGTTGAAAGATGCTCTTTAAAAAGGGAAAATATTTAAAAACTGATGCAAACAATTACAAATACTTTTAATTTTAAACTAAAACTAAACCTAACTTTAATCTAAGCCAAACTGAATCTTGAATCTTGTCATTTGTATTTCGCGATTCGTTAACCAAATCTAAACCTAACTCTAACCCAAGGAGTACAAATAAGCTAGACACCGACAACAATGCAGGCGACTACGAAGTTTCATTTTTTCATTTGTTTTTTTTTGTTATTTGACTATTTTTTTAAATAAATATTAAGCTTCTTTTTTAAGTGTTTACTGTTTACCTTTCTTTCACTTAATTTGCGCTTATATAGATAGGATTAAGTTTAGTTTTAATCTAAAATTAAAAGTACTTGTAATTGTTTGCGATATTTTTTAAATTATAGTTTGGCTTTCTAAATAAACCCCTTCAACACATACTGACCAAATTGCTCACCAGTACCAAAAACTTCTTTGTTAAGTTGGATTAAAAGTAAATTTCAATAATTTGTGTTTCAGAAAAAATAAACTCCAAGAAATGAATGAATGGATAGAAGGTTCAGAATTAGATCATGCATTAAAGGAAAATACTAAAGATTATCCTGATTTATTGAAAATCATTTTTTTCGATGACACAAATATTAACGATTTGTTTGCAGAATATGAAATAGTGAAGAATTCATATAAGGAAGACAAAAATTATATTTATACATTGCAAAATGGAATTCAAAATTTAAAGTAATATGATCATTATGTGTTTCTATTTATGTACATATATTACCTTAGATTAAATGTAGATTTAATTACATATTTAAACTCTTAACAATATAATCGCTTTAATTTTATAATTACTTAAGTTATAATTTTATTTTCTATTGTAATATATTTTCATAACTTGAAAAAGCATAATTAGCTTTTTACAACATCAAACACAGGACACTATTTTATAAAAAATAGCAACATATTGATTTAGGTCACTATGATTTTTAGCTCTGCATATACGTAAGATTAATATTATTATATAAAGTAATACATTGTTGCAGAAAATTAGAAATTGAATTAGATGAGACTATAGAAAAGGAAGAAGAATCTTTGGGTAAAGAAAATATTAAAGCTAATAGAGCATATGAAGAATGTTCCATAATTATGAAAAAATTCGATACTCAGAATCATAAATTTTTTAAAGAAGTTGAGTTCCTTGTGAACGTTTATGCAGACGCAGCCGAAAATGTGAGTAATTTGTAAAATATCTTCATAATTTATATTATAATAATATATAAACAGGATGCATCTGAAAGTAATGTATAGTGTGAAACAAATTATTTATTTGTTTATCAAATTTGATCTTGAAAATTATGCTCAAGGACAATTTTGTGACCCATTTTTTAAAGAGATCTCCACCAATCCAAAGGTGTAGAATCACTTACCAAAGCCATGACAAATAATTTGGTTACACTTTGTATAAACGGATACGAGGTGATTCCTGGTAAATGAAAGATAAGAAAAAAACAGAATATCTTAATTAGGAAATGCTATTTATATTTTTTCATATGAGGATTTACATCTTTTATCCACATTATTACATAATGTTCCTTGTACTACTCAACTTCGAATAATTCATAACGGAACAGAACGAAATTTCAAATTCGATTTTCTCAAAAACTAATTGTAAGCCTTAAACAACTAAAATTTTATTCAATACTTTTCCCTTATCTCTTTATGAGGAATCAACTCGTGTCTGTTTGTACAATAACTTTCAAACGCATTCTGATATATATTAGTAATATATGATATATGTTTATAGTATAATAGTATAATAGTAATATATAGTATAGTATAATATATGTTTATAGAAAGGAAGACCATTATTATGGACTCAAATGCCACTGAAACTTTTTACCAAAACTATAGAACTATATAATCATTACTTAGATGTTCATATAAAACAACAGTTTGGAAATACATCTGAGGAAGAGCAAAAGACTGATTCTAATTATGTTTCCTTAATTAACACTAATAAAGAAAAAACTATGGATAATGAAAAGTTATTGGAACTGACATTATGTAAAACAAAGTAATTAATATTGATAACTATTAATAAATCTAATATCCTTTGTATTTATTGATTGAAAGAGATACTTATTTTATAGCTTAACTAATGCAAAAATAGAAGAAATTCTAGCAAAAGTACAAGAGGAATCATACATTGCAATGTTGAATTATATAGAAGATATATATAATTTAGGAGATATGAAAGTACCCAAACATTCTGAATTAAGGTACTTGAAAGCTCTTTAAGTATAACTATTTCACTAAGCACATTATCTATTTTCTAATGAATATTACATTTATGAATCAAAATTAGAACAGAAATTTTGAAGGTAACTAGGAAAAGAGATTTTTTAGAAGAAAATATCACTTTGTTACAAGAACGTCAGTTAACAGAAATAGTGCAACAATTCTCAGAATTGGAAATAACTAAGATCTTAAAACAGGATGCTCATACGAGACTTATACGAACAAAAAATCATTTAGAAAAACTTAGAAACTTACGGTTTCTTGCACGAGAACATGGTCATGTGCACACTGATTTATTACGAATGCTGATGGAAGTGCAATTTCAGTGTCTTAAAAATGTTTCTGAATTTGTAGCTGATGCTTACCACTATTTTACAACAGAATATTCACTATCATCCACAAGATGTGTAAGTCATTTATCAAAACAAAACAAATGCATTTTCAATTTGTAATGAAATTTCATTTATATGTAGGAAAGTATGCAGAAACTGCAAAACAAGTATTCTGCCATTGTATCTTCACCAAAAATACATAATTCATTCCACAAATTTTTTTTTTCAATGGTATGTAGTGACAATAGTACACATCAATTAAATTCTGCATTACAAAAGTATAATGATCTCATAGATGAAAACAAAATTAAAAGAAAAAACCTATTGAAAACTTATTTAAATTCAAAAGTTGACAAATTAGAAATATTGTAAGTATTAATTTTTTACCAATATTTACCATTATAATGGGTACAATAAGTGTTAAATTGTTATAATTTAGAGAAAATGAAATAAATTCGCAATATTTAAACGAAGTTGAGAAAGGACCTACACATACATATAAACCAATTTCTTATGATATTGAAATAAATCACAGTGAAGCACTCAATAATTTACAAAAGATACAAAACGATTTGTCAAAGATCAGAAATCAAATGAAAGAACGATTGGTAAATTGATAAATAATATATATGTATATATATATTTGTTTTGTATATATATTATCTTATTTATATAATATTTGAAATCTTTCGTTGTAGAAGGCAGATACAAACTTCGAGCGAGAAAAGGCTATTCTTTGGCAACGATTTCTAATCGATCCTGATACATTAAGAAAAACATATAAACAATTGAAAACTGTGACAAAGAGATCTTGCTTCGATGATGCACTTAAAAAGGAATTAAATGATTCACTGTAATTTACTACTATTATAAATATAGCCATACAATAAATATTATAATGTATCATTAGAAAGATTTTGATAAATTAAGTTATATTAAATACACTGCCAAATAGATTTCAATAAAATGTTTCTAATGATATGCTAAAAATATGTAATTGTGAAGTGTATAATATAAATCTTATTATCTAAAATTTATATAACTTGTGTATTAATTTTTAATAAATGATAATAGAATTTATAGAAACTAATGCAAATTGAAGTGGAAATAAATAATTGAAATAAAAATCTACCAATAAATTTTTTTTATTTATTATCATTCCCTATAAGATATATCAAATCGTTCGTATGCAAGCATTGGAATCACTAATAACTGTACCTATGTATATATATTTATGATGTCAAAGAGGAAATTAGAGTACTCACGCTTATGAACCTATTTGTTCCCGGATTAGTGCTGCACCATACGGGCAAGTGCTGAGTTTGACTGGCGTTAGCATATATAAGAACCTATAATATTGGGGATCTACCCTGTTAGATTGCACACTAGCATAGACAAGAACCAATCGTCAATTACTTTATTGTGCAAGAAAATGCTAAAAACGAATTCAAGGTAGTCATGTTTACAGCACGTTTTGTAGATTCGGAAATGCCAAACTCGCGTAATTTTACTTCGACATTTGTCCATGTTGACGATTGTACAAAGAATATTAAAAAAAAATCGGATAAAAAAGTAGATATAAACTTTTCCGTAGAACCGTACAATTAAAGAAGTTCTTGTCTATGTTAGTATGCAATTAAACAGGGCAGATCTCTAACTTTAAGTTTAAATACATAGGTTCTTGTACATGCTAATGTCAATTAAACTCAACACTTGGCTGCATGGTGCAGCACCTGTACTGTGAAACAACTAGAAGTACGAGCGTAAGCACTCTTATTTCTTCTGTGATGATATATATATATATATATATATATATATATATATATATATATATATATATACACATAATGATATAATGAAATATGATACGTCATATATGAATGATGGTATTAAAACGTGTGATTTTTTAAATTTTTATTATATAAACGAAATAACTTATTGGATAAACATTACTTCAAGGGATCAAAAACTACTGTCCGTTTTTGCAATTTTGTAGTTTATGACGTGTAAAATTCGAGAATACAAGTTTTAAGGTGAGAAACCCACTGATTTAAAAGTTATGATTATGTAAAATTGACTTACATTTTTAGGGTATTTTATCAATTACTTTGACGCCATATTGGCTTCTATCCATGATTCGTTAAAATTAGTGAGTTACTGGCTGTAAATAAATGCACGTAGTTCGCGGCCATTTTGTGATGGAATTTTTAATCGTGAAGGTTGAATTAGATTTAGGTTATTCATTAATTCATTATACTCAGACTACCGTGAGACGGTCGGTTACTAGTACAAACTAATTTTCGGTGAAGTTCAGTTCAATGCTCATCTATGCAGGTCAATCAGATGATAGATAAAAGAAATATAATATCAAAGTAACATCTAAGATATCTTACAATTCCTCAATTCTACATAGCCGTAATTTTCGAATCACTGGATTTCTCGATTTAGGATTTGTATTTTCAATTAAAAAATTAATAATTTTTGGTCTCTTAAAATAAAGTTTAACCAATTTATTTATTAATCGATAAATATTTTATTTAATGACAAATACGGAAGTCATAAATTCGTAATATTACTGCCAAATACAATCATATATATATATATATATATATATATATATATATATATATATATATATATATATGTAAATATCGTTGAAGAGAGGAAGTTACAGAGAAGAAGATAATGATCACCTTAATATATGACAAATGCACGCGAAGGTTGAGACTGCCCCCTATCTATTGCTTGATTTAATAAACATACCCATGTAAATACTTATTACATTTTTTCTCTGTTATTACTATGTATATTACATATACAGGTAGTAACACGTATGTATGCACATGTTAGGTCCATAATTCTGGAAAATTAGAAAAGTATTCTTGATGGCTAATACATTTCTTATATTTTTAGTATCTGACATCAGACACCATGAAGAAAAGCTTCATTTTTTCTTAAAAATTAACTTTCTTTATTTGTGAATAAAATTTGTCTCTTTAGAAAATATGAATTGTGTAATTTCGTTCATATTAAACGTGACACGCATTAAACTATGTCACAAATTCATGTCAAGGTCAATAAATGAAATCTAGTAAAAGTAGAGCAATATTGTATAAAAATCCATAAATAATTAGTAGCAAACTAATTTTCCATAAATAAATAAAAAAATATTAATATTACCATATATTATGTTCTCAAATATTTTTATTTACAATACTGTTATTTACAATAATAAATTCTAAAATAATTTTTAAAAAATAATGTTTTCAATGTCATCACTTTGTTCTATTTTTCGATTTATGGAGTTGATCAATGTAACTTCTGAACGACTGAATTCAGGAAGAATAGCACGTACAATGATAAATTTCGAATAAAAGATCGTAACATCATCAATACGTGGCGTAGGATACATTTTTAGCTTCTTGTGGTGTATTGAAAAATATAGTTCGCGATGAGATATTGAAGTTTGCAAACGGATAATCAGAGTCAGATTTTACAACAGTGGTACTTCGGTGGCTGGTTTGTTACTCCCATAACGGTAAAAACGTGACAGATATATACAGGAGAAGTGAAGTAGCCAGAAGGAAGGGAAACCTGCACTTGCTCGCTTGCTTTCTTCGAGCCATGATTGGTAATGCTTGTTAGTATTTGTCTAACTGTTGCATCGGAAGCTTTGCAACTTTGTTTTCTTCGATAGTTTCATTTTCCAAAAGGACCGTGCTATCACATCATAACCAGAATAATATCCTTGAAAATACAAGTAAAATAAATCCTTCGGCGAGGTGAGTCACTGTTCAGAATTGTTTTGTAAGATGACGCGATCCTAGCATAAATTATCCTTTCATTTATATATTATTAGCAAAAATTACGACGTATGTATTTTCTTCTTAAATAAATGAATTGTTAAAAAAAATTCTAATTTGTTTAGTTGATAGTGACATATATTTTCCGAATTTGCGATCGAATTATAAAATTCATATAAATTTATCAAGTAATAGAGTTTAGAGAACATATAAAATGTAATCTTCTGTCGTACTACTTTCTAATCAATAACTATGTACGTAGATTCCGTTGGTCCATTTAGAAAAATAAGTAATGTTTGACAGATGTATTTTATTTAGAACGTAACTAATGTATCATAAAATAATGTAACACGAAACTGAAAAGATAATTGGAAGAAAATGATATAACTATAAATTTCAAAATATATATTTAAAATAACAACTATTTATATTTTCAAACGTATTAAATAAAAATTGAATAATATCTCCGAAACATAATTCAATTCCGAGATTTTTGTTTTAAATGTTAAAAAATTCATTTTTTAAAATAATTTTTAACATTTTCTGTAATCAGAGAATGATATATCAAGCCCAAGATATCAATTTAAGAATGTTTATAATAGTAATATATGATATATTCATCGCTATTAATGACTATTACGAATAAGTATACGAAATTGTACAAAATTATATACCAATAATGTAATTATATATCATAAATTGTATGTTTAAATATGTATGAACATAATATTATTAACAAGTATAGATTAGAGTAGAAGATTAAAAAGACAAATTGTTTGATATGCAGAGTAATATGTAAAATATTATATAAATACTATAAATATTATATTGATTTGTGTACATATATTAGAATTATTATAATGTAATTTTATAAAATAAGGATCTATTCAATATAATTTATATAAGTAGCTTTTATTAAAATAAATGGCTGAGCAATATGTTTATAAAAATTTTAAATGCATAAATTTCCAAAATTTATTTGCATTAATCATTCTATATTAAGTAAAACAGAATCATTTTTTCTGAATATTTGAATGATAAAAAATTGAAGAGTACATTTTAATATTGACAAAATGAGACTCTTAGCTCTTGGGTTTTCCCATTGCTTTAGTCACATGATTGTGCTTACAAATCATTGTGTCATCATTAAAAAATACATAATTGCCAATGGAAAAACCAGTTTGACACTTTGAAGTATCGATAATTACAAAATTATATAATAGAACGACTATCTTTTATATTTACAAACAAGATATACAATTGCCAATGGAAAAACCAGTTTGACACTTTGAAGTGTCGATAATTGCAAAATTATATAATAGAACGACTATCTTTTATATTTACAAACAAGATATACAATTATACAATATTTTTTCTCATAGTGAAAATAGCTTTTATCTCTGTCATTGTACATATGTAGGTACTATATAATATACTAAATTTTGTTTATGTTATTTATATATGCTACTACATTTATGCACAGTGTGCTATTCAAAATTTACTTATTAGTAATTTTATTAATTTGTCAACGTTGTTTGTCATTTTGTATTCTAACCTAGATTTCTTTTCATTTTACAGTGACTACAAAAATGGATTGGCAGTGGTTCAATATTGTTTTTTTATTCTATATAATAGTAAATGTTACTGCAGAACAGTATGTATATATATATTTTAATTATACTTCATTAGATATCTAATTAAAATAATAAATATGATAAACATATATTAAACATTGTATTATCAAATATTTTATATAATTAATTATCTAACATAGCTTAATAATCAAATTTTTTAATATATTTTTAAAGATACTATAGCATAATAGCTCCAAAGGTAATACGACCTGATTCAGAATATCATGTAGCTGTAAGTATTACTGGTGTATCAACATCATCAGCAATATATATTGAACTGTCTGGGTCATTCGACAATAATTCAAGAATAGGAGAAGTATTCAATATATCTCAAGTTACACATGTGCAACCATACAGTACAAGAATTTTACGATTTGAAGTAAATGAATTCAAGTTTGTTAACTTCTCTGCATATAAAGTATAATAATACATTTTTTAATTTCTTTTTAAATTTTAGATTGATGATATTATTCCTGGTAAATATGAATTAATTGCACGTGGTTTATCAGGAATAGAATTTTCACAGTCAAAGTCAATAGAATTTATTCCTAAAAGTTATTCAGTCTTTATTCAAACTGATAGAGCAATTTATAAACCGGGAAATAAAGTTATGTTTCGATGTATTTTGTTGGACTCCAGACTTAGGCCAACACTTGAAAGATTAGTAAACATCTATATTGTAGTAAGTATTTTTAAATAAATACAGTGTATGTAACAAATAAGACAAATTTTTTAATTTACATTACATTTTTATAGGATGGTAAAGGAAATAGAATTAAACAATGGAATCATCCACCTATAACCCATGGAATTTTTAATGCGGAGATCGAATTGTCTGAGTACCCAGTTTTAGGTACCTGGAAAATTACAGCAAATATTGGTGATCAAACATTTGAAAAAGATTTTGAAGTTGCTGAATATGTATTACCTAATTTTGAAGTGATAATTGATGCTCCTAAACATTTTACATTTAAGGAATCAAAAATCACTGCAACAATCTATGCCAAGTAAGTGAATTCTAATAGTTAAGTAAACTTTTTGTAAGTTCCTAAAAGTATATTACAAATTTTTTTAAATTGATTCCTGTTCCACAATTGTAACAGACTCATTGATGTTATTTAATGATGTCTTAGTATTCTCCTAAAAGATTTGACAAAAATTATTTATTTCAAAGTGCAAATCATTTAGGTATACTTATGGTAAGCCAGTGAAAGGAGAAGCAACTGTTACAGCATATCCTGATATATTTTCTGATGTTATCCAACCAATATACCAACAGCCTATACGAAAAGTAATTCCAATAAATGGGAAAATAGTTGTTGATTTTGACATTCATGATGAATTAAGGTATATATATATATATATATATATATATATCGTAAAAAACGTTATTAAATATTTTTTGAGAAAAGATATAATTTAATTTCAATTTTAATAGGCTTACTGATGAATATGAAAGACCAGTTATGCTTGATGTTACAGTAGAAGAATCTTTAACTGGTAGAAGACAGAATACTTCTGCACATATAACCTTACATAAACATAAATACACAATGGATTTGATAAAAACATCAGAATACTATAAACCAGGATTAAAGTATACAGCATTTGTATGTAGTCAATATTACCCGTAATATTATAAATTTAAATTCTCTTTTAAATATTATAGATATAATATGAGAAAAATTCTTATAGATAAAATTAACATATCATGATGGAACACCAGTGAGAGATAACAAAAATTTTGTTATGGTAAAATATGGGTATACTTATATTACTGATAATCAGTCCACATACACGAATATTACTGGTATGTTGGATGAAAATGGAATGGTAAAGTTGGATTTTTATCCACCAAAAACTAATGATAATATATCATATCCTTTAAACATAGAGGTAAAATATTATAGTAGATACAAAAGCACTGAAATTAATAATAGAAATAATGATTTAACAATAACCACCAAAAAAATGATTATAAATAGGCTCAATATTTAAACCTTCATGAATGGTTCCCATCAACAAACCAAGCTATGTCTCAGAATAATGAATATATACAAGCTGTTTTGAAAACTGAAAAACCTATGGTATGATTATCTTTATGTTATTTAAATTATTTTAAAAGTATGAAAATCATCATTAAAAGAATATAATATTCTTGTATAAGGTTAATCGAGATGTAGAAATTGAAGTAAATTCTACAGCTCTATTGAAATATATTAATTACGAGATATTTGGACGTGGCGATATATTGGATGCAGGTTCTATATATGTTCAAAATAAACATACAACAAGTTTTAAGTAAATATTGTTTAATATCTAATTACGATGTAATCTATTTCGTTCATTATTTATTTACAAAGCGTGAAATATATTTTAGGTTCTTAGCAACATATGTCATGGCTCCTACTGCACATGTAATTATATATTATATAGGAAATGATGGAGAAATCATTGCAGATGCCTTAGATGTTGAATTAGAAGGACTACTTCAAAATTTTGTAAGTTAATTTGACGAATTATTATATTATAATAAAAATTAGAATTGATAAACCTGATTCTGATATCTTAATTTCTATTAAAGGTTGATATTAAAATGGCATCTGAAGAAGTTGCACCAGGAGATAATATCAATTTAGTTATTACTTCAAAACCAAATTCATATGTTGGATTATTAGGTGTAGATCAAAGATCTATTCTTTTAAAATCTGGGAACGATATTTCATATGTACGTAGCATTATAAATAGTTCTCATTAATTTAAGCTTTGTTATAATTATAAATAATACTTTAATATATATCTTAATTATTCGCAGGAACAAGTATATAAAGAGTTGAAATCATATGATAATAATCATGAATCACCTTATGCAAACTCGGTTTTTGATCGATATTTATGGAATCCTGGTTCAGCTACAGCAAAAGATGTTTTCAGAGTAAATAAATAAATAATTTTATTTGGATGGATTTTTGATATTTTTTTATCAATATTAATATAAATATATATTGTTTGATAGGAAAGCGGTGCTATCATCATAACAAATGCCTATGTCCATGAAAATTTTCAAATTCGTAAGTAAAGTGCTTTCCATATGGTTTAAGTTTATTACTAATATCATTTTCTTATCTCTTACACGTGATACTAAATATTTTCTAATACCATAACATATTTAGTCAACAACATTTTATTCATTTGCAATGTAGAATGAGAAGGATGTTCTTAAATCTAATTTTTCATGTAATACTTACTATCAAGTCTTTAGTTAATCAGATCACGTACTTATTACTTAACAAGGCTTATGTCTGTATAGTATACTACAGATCTGGTGTAGAGTTCGCCTTTCCAACAGCTGCTGGAAGTTTCAGTTCAATTGCATTGCCATCAGAGAAGACGAAAGTACGCAAGAATTTCCCTGAAACTTGGCTTTGGCAAACGCTTGATGCTGGGTAATGCCATTGAAAATTTTTATCTGCTGAAAACTTTTTTTTTATCATTAAAACAACACTGATATAACTCGTTAAGTAAATATAAATGTTTCTATGTGCTAACTATCTAAAAATACTTAATATATAATATCATCTTTTAAATTAATTTACTAATATTTGTTCAATAATGGCTTTATGTGATTTAGTGCTATGGTGATGGACTTATTACAATTCATATTTCATTCTCTGCAATGTAATCATCTATTCATGTCTAAAAACATAAATCAGAGTATTATTATATAGCTTAAAATATAAAAAATTAAGGTACTCTAAATGAAATATAATAAGAAATTAGATTAATTTCTACAATACCTTTATATTATTTTTTTTTATTCCCTTGGTTGTGCTGATATAATACAATATATAGAATTGGATTACAGAACAATCGGGAATACTGGAGGGTAGAATAACAGGCTCACCTCATGGGGCATCCACACTTCGACCAGACCTTGGTCCACCTGTTACGCACAAACTAGCAACAAGACCACCACTGGCAGGTCCTTATGCCTTCTCTCGCATCCCACCTCCTGTTTGGAATAAGCCCCGTGTATTCCTAATGCATGACATCTTAAACACCTGGCTTTTTACAAACTTTTCTGCAGGGTATTTATCTCATATACTTTCAGTTTATGAAGCTTTACGTACACGCTTTGTATACATTATTTTATAAATGACGTTCATGGGTCATGCTTTATTTTGTACAAGTTACTTTTATATAAATCAAAGCTGGAATATTTTGGGTATTCTTATGGTGAATCATCTAACTTTGTTACCTTAAATTATTTGTAAACTGCTTGTTACGAAAAAAGCTGTATGATACTAAGAGGACATACAATATAATAATTAGCTTCTTTGCTATTTTGCTTTCTTATCAAGATATGACATGTGAGTAAAATTCTGTGACATTTGCACACACTGTTTGACTATGAACATGTATTAAATTGTAATGGATAAAATTTTGAGCATTTTTTATATTAAAAGTTATTCAAGGAATATTTCATTAATGTACTTACTTTAATAATTTCTTAAAATACTCTTTCAAATTATTGGTTCAAATGTTACACATTTATATTTGAATCAAAGTGACCTTTATATCTCAAAAAAAGATAAGATAACAACAAATTTATTATTAATTTTACACCATTTTGATACTATATGACGTTTATTCGAAAGAGTTTTAATACAACATACAGATTCCAAGTAATTTGGGATGACAGAATTAGGTGACTTACTCTGTTAACTCTGTATAATTGGCATACATAATCAGTAATAGCCAATAGATATCATTCATATCTGTATACTTTAAATTGCTTTAGATTGTATCATTCTTCAATTGTTTATACTATCATATTTAACGAATTTTTATAAAATACATCTAGTACTGAATATTCTATAAACAGAACGTAATGTCATATTAGGAAGAATTTTTTTATTAATTTTGCTAAAAACATTAAATTTAATATTATATACAGATTTATTTATTTTTTTAAATAAATTTGTAAATTATTATTTATGTGTATAATTGAAGTATATTGATATAGTATTACAAAATAAAATTAAAATGCAAATTAACTATAAATTGAAAATAGATATGAAGGAAAAAATGAGCTGAAAAGAAATGTACCAGATTCAATTACATCATGGGTACTCACTGCATTTTCTGTAAGTGATGTTCATGGATTAGGCCTTATAGAAGAGCCACGAAAGGTAATATAAAATGACTATATAAATAATTGCAAAATTTTCATAATATAAATATAAAAAGAAGATTTTATGTTTTTACAGTTAAAAGTTTTTAGACCATTTTTCATCTCTATGGAATTTCCTTACTCTGTGATTCGAGGAGAAATTGTTGCAGTCCAAATTGTGGTGTTCAATTATATGAACAAAAATGTTGTAGCTGAGGTTCTGTTGGCAAATGAGGGTCAGTTTGATTTTGCAGAAATGTCCAACGAAGTTCAGGATGTACCAAGTGAGATTAAAATTTTATTATTTCGAAACATTTTGTACAAACTATAGTACATAACATAAACATAACTTATGAAAAATTTTCTAGAATTAGAATTGTATCGTAAGAAAAAGGTAGAAGTGAAAGCTAATTCCGGAAGCAGTGTATCTTTTATGATTGTTCCTCGAGACTTGGGATACATTACGATTAAGGCAACTGCAAATAGTATATTAGCTGGGGATAGTATTGAGCGTAAATTACTTGTTAAAGTAAAGTGTTTCTTTATAAAATTATTTTTTATCTTTCGCCGAATTGAAAGTGAATTTAAACTTTTCTACTAATTTATGCACAGGCTGAAGGAGAAACTCAATATGTAAACAGGGCTACTTTCATAGATCTTAGAAGTACAACAAATACATCGATGAATATTACAATTGATATACCTAAAAATGCTGTACCAGGTTCAGAATATATTGAAATATCTGCAGTAGGTAATGTTTCACAATTATCGAAATTTTGATTAGTACTTCTGATACTCATGAAGATGTAAAGGGTTTAGTAAAATTTCAAGTTTAGTCAAATATGATTCTACATGCAGAACTAAATCGAAAATATGGAATACAATTTTTTATTTATTCGAAATATTAATATTCGAAAATAAATGAAAAATGTAGAACAAGATGTTTTGTTTAAGACTTCATTTAAAAAAAAATTAGGATATGAACATGTTAAAAATTCTTAGTTAAGAATTGTCCTAATACACGTCTATGATAAAATTCTTAATTTATTTGTCTCGGAAACAAAGCGTCTTATGAAAAAATTTTATTGTACATTTTCGACTTATTTTCACACATAGAATAACCTATTGATTATTTACACCTGTCAGTTCGAAATTAGCCATGTTCAAATATACTTGATAAATTTTCAAACTTGATTTTCTCAGAAACGAAGTGTTATATAAAAAAAATTTATTTCATATTTTCAATTTATTTTTTCACGTAGAATCACCCTGTATCTAATTGTACCATTTGAGGTGATACACTCAATTATCTCCCAAACTGTTCGTTATGCAAAAAAATATTTCTAGTTAAACTTACTTTATTTTGTGGGGACATCTTATGATCTTTTCTATCAAACCGTATCTAGATGGACATGCCTTCTAGATTACAAAGTGATCTTTATTATTTTAAATGGATTTGTATATTTTTGTCCAGATAAGCGTGTAGCCTGTTCGGTGACTAATTCATTGACCTATAATGTGTTGGTAGACCAAAATCATTTAAGGTCATTTATAGCCTTTCAAAACTTACCTTCATTTAACATTTAGAAATTGTCCCTTATCATCTGTATTCGAAATGATGACTAGGAACGTCAATGCATTGGTTTATTCTATCCTTAAAAGATAGTTGCACCCTCTCTAATGTTTTAGAAAAAATTTGTTGGCAGTTATTCTTTATATAATTTTTCATATTATCAGGGGTAATGGGATCTTCCCGACAAACTTGATCTTTGATGAAACACCGCAACAAAATAGATTATAGGTATCAAATCCGGAGACGTTGGTGGAAAGGGCATCCTGCTTCTTTTTCCTATCCAACGACCGGTAAACGTATTGTTCAAGAAGCGATCGTAAATTGCGAATCGAACTGCATCGAAACAAAGAACGCATACTGCTAGTCACAATAGTACTGATTCCTTCGAAGTAATTGTAACATAAATTCCAGTAAATAAAATCTTGAGAATATTTAACAGAGGTAAGTTTTTGGCAATACGCCGATACGAATAATATATATAGTTCCATTAAAAAAAGCAAAGACTACTTTGAAATCTGGAAGGCACGTCCACCTAGATAAGATTTGTGACCATCACAAGATGTCTCCTTTGAAATAAAGTAAATTTAATTTGAAACATTTTTTAGTATAATGAATAGTTTGAAAGATAATTGCGTGTATCACTGCAAATGGGTCACCTATGTATACGTACATGTATAATTTGATATTAAATTATATATGTTTTTATCAGGCGATATTTTGGGTCCAAGCATTATGAATTTAGCAAATTTAATTAAATTGCCATCTGGTTGTGGAGAACAGAATATGTTAAATTTTGTTCCAAATATAATGATATTAAATTATCTCAAAGTAAGTAGATGTATAATATATACGTAATAATATATCATTAGAGAAATAGTGTAATCACAAATATATTTGTATTAAAATTTCTTTATAGAATACAAATCAATTAACACATGCAGTAGAAAGCAAAGCTCTTCGATATATGGAAATAGGCTATCAAAGAGAATTAACTTACAGACATAATGATGGATCATTCAGTGCATTTGGCATGTCAGATAGTAATGGAAGTACATGGTATACAAATATTTAATTGTTATGTTACATTCACTAATACTGTAACATTTTGTATTATACTTACATTTTATCTGCTAGGCTTACTGCCTTTGTCGCAAAAGCTTTTAAACAAGCTGCTGCATACATCCCAATTGAAGACAGAATAATAGATGAAGCTTTACAATGGTTATCAAATAATCAAGCTCCTAACGGAAGTTTTCCTGAAGTAGGAAGAATTAGTCATCGAGACATGCAAGGTGGAGCTGCAAAAGGTCTTGCATTAACAGCATTTACTCTTATTACTTTTCTTGAAAATTCAGTAAGTACAATAATTTATTGAATAATTGAGAAAAAAAATGAAATATTAATTTTTGAAAATACAATAGTTGATTACATACAATACTAATCTTATTATAACATTGCATAAAGTATACATATATTCTCCACCTTTATAATATTCTGTATTATAGGACTCTAACGGAAAATATAGAAACACTATAAATAAAGGAATTGATTACATTGTTCGTAATATGAATGATCTAAATGATACTTATGCTTTGAGTATATGTACATATACTTTAAATTTAGCAAAACATCCATATGAGACTGCAGCATTTAATTTGCTAGAATCTAAAGCCATGACAAAAGAAGATATTAAATGGTGGAGCAAACCTATACCAGCAAACGATAAAAATCCGTGGTATCATTCTCTACCACGATCTGTCGACGTTGAAATGACGTCCTATACTTTGTTAACTTATATAAGGCGTAATTTAGTCGCTGATTCTATACCCATAATGAAGTGGCTTGTAAAACAAAGAAATGCTGAAGGTGGTTTTGCATCCACACAGGTAAATATCAAAATAAAAATTAGAAGAGTGTAGCAAATGTACATACTATTAACAACTTTTAGGATACTGTAATTGGAATACAAGCCTTGGCGAAGTTAGGTGAAAAATTAGTAACAAAAACTAATGCCATTTCTATAACATTCCTATACGAAGGAGGTGAACAAAGTCAAATGAATATAAATCCTAACAATTCCATGATACTTCAAAAACAAATGGTAAATTCAAACCGCATTTAATATAGTGTAATAACTAATCACCTTAAAAAAAATAATTACAAGGACATGATAAAACAAAAAGAAAAGAATCTTATAAGCATAATGTTAAAATTGAGAAATGTATTCTACGTGTAAGATTCTAATATTTATCGTTTCCTAAGCTTCCAAAGAAAACACGGCTGATTGGTATAACAGCCACCGGAAATGGATTTGCTTTAGTTCAAATTACATACAAATATAATCTAAATGTAACTGGAGCATGGCCACTGTTTACTTTGGATCCTCAAGTAGATAAAAATTCCAATGCCAATCATTTGCAACTTTCAATTTGTTCTGGGTATATTTATCTCTCTCATATTCTATAAATATTTTTTAATATTATTATTATATATTTAATGCAACATATTTATTATTAGATTCGTTCCGACTAAGGAAGCAAACGAAAGTAATATGGTTGTGATGGAAGTCAATTTACCTTCCGGTTTCACAGTAGATAAGGAATCATTACCTAGCCTTGAAGTGTCACAAAATGTAAAACGAGTAGAAACTAAGAACGGAGATACGGTCGTAATATTATACTTTGATGAGGTATAGAACAAAATATGTATTTATATTTTTAAGCAATCTGAGATTAGTTTTAAACCAAATGATATCTTACAGATGAGCAGGCAAGAATACTGCCCTACAGTGTCCGCATTCAGGACACATAAAGTGGCAAAACAGAAACCAGTACCAGTTACTATATATGATTATTACGATTCATGTAAGTTAATAATAATAATACGTAATAATAAAATATTATTTTATAATTCATTATTAACATGTTGATTGCTCAAAGAACAAAGTATTAATGTTACTTATTTCAGCACAATACATTCTTCTATATTCTTCTACATTCTATAATATACTAGGTTGACCTAAAAGTTTCTTTCGTTTTATAAAGATATAATAGATCCAGAATATTTTTTATTTTATATTATTTTATTGAATTATGTATGATCCATTTTGTTCCAATAGAAAAATATTTCATAAAACAAAAAATGTTGTGCATCTATTATTTCCTTATAAAACGAAAGAAACTTTTGGAAGAACCTAATAAAATTAATTAAAACGTTTTATGGTTTTATTAGTACTTTATATGATCAACTTGTCGATTTGCAACGCGATTATGAATTTTGACGAAATTTTTTTTAATTACTTTATTGTTGCATGCATATAACGAGCAAAGTAATAAAAACCTATGATCGGACACTAATGTCCATAGTTAAACTTCATTTCAGTGCACCATCTTTCTAAACATATTTTATATTTTCTGATAGTACAACGATGAACGGAGATAAAATATAACGGTTTTGAGTTTAGGAGTCGATTGATTCATCAATAGTTGTCTTTGATTTATGAATCGATTTAAAAAATATCATTTTGGATTAGAGTTAGCGGTCACCTTCCAGCGGTCGAAAAAATATATAGCCCAATCGATATTATAGCAAGAACACCTATAGTGTCAACAAAAATTAATATTTTAAAGATTTATCTTTAATGCATAAGACAGAGTAAGCTAATACAATATTTTGTACCTCGTATTTTTGTACTTAAAAATATCCCAAGAGTAAACAATAAATTCTAAATTCGAGTAAATTATACAATAGGTTAAGAATAAAATAGTAAAAGAGTAAAATTTTAAATATGCATGACTTTCGAACCAATTTATTCTTACACTCAAAACTGTTGTATTTCAACTCTATTTATCGAGTAATATCAAATTGGTATTTCATTTTCTTCAAGATCATTGGAGGCCGATCGTTCGTTCTTATTATTTTTCTTGTTATATGCACATCACAATAAGGTAATTAAAAAAAATTTCGTAAAAATCCACGAGGCCGTAATACATCGACAAGTTCACACTTCTTGCACTATTACTACAGTAATATTAAAAATATTACAAATCTTAAGAATATATGACTGCTTCTTTAATTACTTCAAATACTTCAACCAATTCCATCATTTCTGAACCCTAGTGATCCTCATGGCAGTCAATGTATTAAGTGATATTATTTCACATCATAAATATATATATTCTTTTCAAATAATAAATATATAATTTTCATAAATATATTCTTTTCAATTTCAATTCACTAAGTTTATTATATGATATAATTTATGAATCTTAATCTAGTAATAATTTTCTATGATTAGCAAGAAGAGCAAGAGTATTTTATGAGCCACGTAAAGCTACACTTTGTGATATATGCGAGGATGAAGATTGTGAAGATTTATGTGTATTGCAACTTGGTAAACAAAAGGATTCTCCGCAATCTGCTGCTTCACATTTATCAACTTGTACATATCTCCACTTGCTTTTTACTTTATTTTACATTGCATACTTTGGATATTTGTAACTCTATAGCTTCTTAACAAAATTTTACATAACTTTTTTATGAAATACAATGAGGAAGTTTTGTATAAATAATAATTTACGACCAAAGTACTTACATTATATAGAAGAACCAAGCTCTTTTAATGTTGAAGTATTGTAATCTATTTAAATGATTATTATTTAAATCTTAAGTAACATAATCTTGAATTGCTTAAAATTAATGTTCACTTCTTATATATATAACTTATAAGAACTTATTACATATATAATTTTATTTTAAATAATATACTAAACACAATTTAAAATATTGCACTTTATTCAATCAATTGTTCACACATTTTTGTTGTATTCTAATATTTTTTATATTAGATTAAATATACCTTATTGTTATTGATAGCACGTTAATATCTTTTTATTTATTTGCAGTTGAACTCCTAATTACAAGCAATAATACAAATTCCTATATATTCATCTACTTATAATAATGTAATTATTTTAATAAACTAAAGAAAATTATATTTTTAAATAATTGTATAATTTAATATAATACCACCTTACTTTAGGGGTTCAAAAATTATAAACTTTTTTGCAATCCTGTAGTTTTAGAAAATATATGTTTTACAACGAGGAATTATTGAGTCATGAAACTTCTAGCGCAGTTGAAGGAAAGCAAAGAGAAATTAGTTCGCGTAAACAACAAAGACGAGTACCAACTATGTGTAAAAAAAAAGAAACCAGTTTCTAACAATAAAAACACTAATCTGTTGTTAACTATTTACAGAAGTTCAGCGGAATTCCAGACAAATCTAGCTGTGTATCGGGATACGTGATTGAGCGCGAAGAGAAAAAACTTGTTTGAGGTGTACGGGTACGTGTATGTTAGAGATCGAAACAGATCGGGAGAAGTTCGAACGGGTTCGCGCGGGATTTCGATACACCCGTATTGCCCGGGCTTCAGAAAGCTTCGAAATTTCGGAATACCGAAACTCGATTGGGGTATCAGCTACAGACTTATGATTTATGTATCAGCACGAGCGAGCGGACCGTCTATCTTTGTGTCAGTTCGACAAAAGCTTAAATATTAGAATCACATTTAACAGCTTTTAGCTTTTAACTTAATAATAATAATAAAGACACCCGTAAAAACATTGATATACACTTTATACCTATATACACTTATATAAATTTTATAGTTCTCTTAAGTGAGAACTGCGAAGGAAAAAGGATCCTTCTCGAGAGCGATGATTTCAATTCTTACTTATTTTCAATAAAAGTCCTCGCCTTATTCCGCGTACTCCGGAGTTTAATACTTTAGTGTTTTAAGGTGTTTGTCTTTTTCCGCAAACTTTCGTTTCTAAACTGGGACAGCTCGTGCCATCCAAAGGACATTATTAAATTAGGGATATCATTAGACTAGAACATTATTAATTGGCGCGAACGCAACACTCAAAATGGAAATGGGGGAAGAAGCCATCGCCCACTAGCAAATAATTCGACGAGTTGCCAGCTCCACGATCATACATATAAACAAGTCTGGACATTCATATATTGAAGCTTAGGAAACCGTCCAAAAATTGAGTCGTATCTGTATAGTTCTGCGCATGCGTGACATGTTATAAATGTCTCAGACAGAGACAAAAACACTCTATTCATCTCTGTCTATCTGGCAAAAATGCGAACTTCGTTGATTTTCCATGTTGATTTTTCACGATTAAACACGACTCAACTTTCGGACGGTTCTCCTTAGCGAATGTCGAGACTTGTTTATTAGATCGTGGCCAGTCTTGTATTGTATACAATGATTTTTACTGTATTTGTTATTAGATTTACATAACCTTAAAGCATTAGAAGACCTAGTTGTCACTTAAAAATTGTATACAAACATTAATAAAATATTGTCGATCGTTGGCGCCACATCTGTTAATATGTACAATAATAACATGAAATTGCGCAAACAATAAGAATAATCCATGCATTAATAAGCGAAAGCAAACACGAAAACAAGGAATAGTGATAAAAACTAACCGCAAATCTCTATAATGATAAGTAATTAACGAAACAATAATGGATAAAATTTTAAGAAACACATTACCTATTAGTCGACAATTATTACGTATGTCTTCAACAACATATCAATATTCGAAGTAAGCTATCAAACTTTATTCTTAATTTGTGAAAAATTTAAAATATAAACGAACAAATAAATAAATATAAATATAAAAACTTTAATGATTCGTAATATTACATTATTTATTAATTTGTTTTACTATTTATAATATAAGATTATTTATGTGATATATTATTACATGTTAAATTATATATTATTTACTATTAATGTTGCAGAATTTTTAAAGATTGTGTTGCATGTATGTATACAGAATACAATAATGTTATATTAAGATCAAATCTACTTCCTGTTAAAAAGCCATTTAATATTATACAAAATCGTACAATGTTTATACAAACTCAAGACACACCAAATCCAAATAGTTTAAAATTCATACCTGGAGTTAAAGTGTTAGAAACTGGTCAAACTAAGGATTTTCCTAATGCTACAGATGCATATTGTTCACCACTTGCAAAAATGTTATTCCGTATTGATGGTGTAAAGTCTGTATTTTTTGGTCCTGATTTTATTACAATATCAAAGGCTGATGAAGATGTTGAGTGGAAATTATTGAAACCAGAAATATTTGCTGTCATAATGGATTTTTTTGCAACTGGCTTACCTATATTAACCGATGAACAGCCTGCAACAGATACTCGTGAGATTCCTTTTTATTTGTCAATTTTCATATAAAATCGTTTATATAGTGTGACTATATAAATTTATATATTTGTAACTTAATAGATATTTTATATATTTCTCAATTTAGTGGTACGTATACAGAGTGTTAATTAATAATTTTCATTTGAAACATCTAAATAATTGATATATAAATGTAATGTATATGCAGATTTTTTCATTGCTTTAATATGGTAATACAGATATATGTAGTAAAATATGGTAATATATATCAAACACTTTCTATTTAAATTTTGTAAGCTTACTTAGAGATCATTCTTTATTTTATAACTAAAAGACTAAACATTTTTGTTCAAATGTAATGAAAGAACAGGTGCAGACAAAGTCAAAATATTATCTTCAAGCGACCTGAAGATAATACATAGTTATAAAAGAAAAGATTTAATTGAAACAGACAAGGATAGATCTCTCTCTCTTTATTAATTTTTCTTGCAGAATATGTTTAATATTTTCAACCTTAGTTTTTAAATGTTACAAAACTAATCACGTGCAGATATTTAAGATAGACATACTGTATGTTGAAAAACAAAAATATTTCTATATGATTAATAATACTTTATTTATTATAGAAATTAGTGAGGATGATAGTGAAATAGTACAAATGATAAAAGAATTATTGGATACTCGAATACGACCGACAGTACAGGAAGATGGAGGTGATATTGTATTTATGGTCTGTAATAATTTATTCCTATTTTGTTGATTAGTTAATATATGAAAAACGATAAATATAAATCAGGAGTCGAAAATAATAATTAATTTAAACATTTCTTGGAAAAAGGTCATAGAAATTAATCTTTATTTAAATGGAGGTCAGTTATCAATAAATCTCAAAGTAATTTCTTAAAAATTAAATGGTTAAAATTTATTTTGATTATCAGCGTCCATTATCGATGAAGGAAATTTAACTTTGTTTGCCAGTAACCAATACATATGACTGGAAATTTTTTGATTATCAATAATGATTCCCGGAATTTTATTTTGTTTATCGATAATCATTAATCGCGACGAAAAATCTTTTTACTTACTGCTAACTCATATCGACGACAAAAATATTTTCTAGTTACATTCGACTATTGTCAATTGTTATTAACACTGTTGATGATAATTAGTATTCATTGACAACATAAAAGAACTTAATTATATGATTTATATATTTTATTAGACAAACAAAATACAGTATGGAAATATATGAAACAAAGAAAAGAATAGAAACTATTGTAATACAATATTATAGTACAATGTTTTTACTAACGCTTGTATTAATATTTTTACAATGTTTTCTATTCTCTTCTTTGTTTCATATATTTTCATACCTATTCTTTTGCTTAATAAAATATATAAATTCAATAATCAATTTTTTTTACATTGTCAATGAATATGTTCGAGTTATCAGTCATGTTAATAATAATTAACAATAGCCGAATGTAAGCAGAAAAAGGTTTTGCCAGCGATAATGGCTATCGGTAACCAAAAAAGATTCCGGTCATTTACATTGGTTACTTGTAACCAAAATTAAATGTCCATTATCGATAATGATTACCGGTAATTAAAAATTTTTAGTTAGGAGTATTAACTGTTATATCATAACTGTTAAAATTTGTCTTACAATAGTTGTGATATCTGATATAAATACAAAATTAGATTTTTAACAATTTTTAACTTTTTTTGTACATTTTAACTATAAAATATTTCACAATCTCTATGAAATGAGCTTTATAAATTAGAAAGAGATTCAATTTCATTTCTAAATTAAAAGATATGACACATTTATATACAACTACAAATATACAAACATGTACATACATTATATACAAATTATATCTTTTCATAAGTTATAGTTAGCTCTCCTGGCATAAAACTACATAAGTAACTGATGTTCATGAACGTAAAATTACATCATTTTGTAGTTTAAAAGCATAAAATAACAATAAGCTATATTTTAGAACAAATTTTTATATCTATAATGTAAATATAATATGATATAAATCTGCAATAGTAACTTCACAAATTTTTAAGCAGTTTTTAATCATAAGGAATAAAGAAATTATGAATTGTGAAACTAGCAATATCCCTAGTATTATATCTGATTATAGGGCTTTGAAGAAGGCATAGTGAAATTGAAAATGCAAGGTTCCTGTACAAGCTGTCCAAGTTCTGTGATCACTTTAAAAAATGGAGTTCAAAATATGATGCAATTTTATATTCCAGAAGTGCTTGGAGTAGTGCAAGTGGAGGATGAAACTGATCAAATCGCAAAAAAAGAATTCGAAAAGTTCGAAGAAAAGATTAAAAACTCTAAACCTAGTGAAAAATAGACTAATGATATAATAATGATTAAAAAATCATTGTTTTGTAAGAGCACTGTATATGTATAAATAAATTAAACACTTGTTCCTTTTTTTTCTTTTATTTTATTCCAGTCTAAAGTCTTTAACGGCTAGATACAGAAACTTGCCAAACACGGATAGTATTGTCCGAGTAGCCGGCAAAAAGGGTTTGTCCGTCAGTGGACCACGCTAAAGATAGACAATGAGGTGGCTCTGCTTTACTCGTTGCAGACACTACCTCTGGTTTTAATTCTTCAACCATTTCTTTGGTTTCAAGATCCCATATCTTGATCCAAGGTCCAAATGCAGCACATAGCCAGTAACGATTCGGGCTGAAGCACAAAGCTGTGATGATGTCATTATGATCTAAGGTGTGGAGATGCTTTCCGTCATTCAGATCCCATAACATAGCCTTACAGTCCTGCAAATAAAAGAACAAATTTTAATTGATATCTAAAAAGATTCTTTTATAACTAGAAGTTTAAACATTTTGCAAGAATATGCATCATACTATAGATATAAGAAGTTTTAATAGTGCAATTTTCAAATAATTCTGTAATTTCACGGAAAGAACAAAAAAGGAAGTGATTCAGATAGATTTTGCTGAGTAATTAAATAAAAGGGCTATATCGATGATGACATTATTTATATTTTTCTAATATATACCTTGCCGCCTGAAGCACAAAGCGATCCATCAGGGGAGACAGTAACTGTATTAAGATATCCAGTGTGTCCACTGTGATTGATCTTCAGTCTACAATTTGTTAAGTTCCATACCTGCAAATTATTATACAACTAGTGAAAAATAAAAATAATCAACACTTTATTAAATAGATTACAACTTCGAAAATCAGTCCCATATCCGCTTACACTCACAAATATCATGTTTAATAAAAATATATACATCATGTTATTATGATTAAAATAAATATTAGTATTTTATATAGCTTTAACATACCTTGACCAATTTGTCCCAGCCTGCAGAAACAATGATGGGATTGGAATGATTTGGAGAGAAACGTACACAGCTAACCCAGTCTGTATGTCCATCGTCTTGAATAGTATACTTGCACTCAGCCAAAGTATTCCACAGTTTAATTGTCTTGTCTCGAGAACCAGAAACAATTTGACGATTGTCCACGGAGAAGGCGACGCTTAAAACATCCTGTTAACACAATTATTTAATTTATACAATTGATTATTTGCAAGCAACATAAATTTGTGTAACAAATGTGGTCAGTACTTACAACACTACATACTTAATTGCCCACCTCTTCTATTTATTAAATATAAAAAAATATATAAAAAAAAGCTTCAGTATATTTTCCAGAGACTCACGTAGTTACATCTTCTGCCAATGGCATTCAATACAAAAAAAAAAATTGAAAAAAAAAAGCTTCCATGTATCTCGAGAAGAGCGACGACCATAGAGATCAGAAGGAAAATTTCACACCTTAGTATGGTCTTCGAATCTTCGTGTCGTACGACCTGCGGCCAAGTCCCAAAGTCGAAGAGTTTTGTCCCATGAACCAGATAGAGCATAATTACCATCTGACGATAGCACTACATCACTAATAAAGTGAGAGTGACCATACAAACGCTTCTGAGGAATACCATAATTGGCTTCGTCACGTGTCAGCTTCCATACGATTAAAGTTCTATCTACAAACAAAATGTATAAATTTTTACACATATTTTGCGTCTGTTAAATTACCTTATCTCTTGAAATTAACAAAATATAAATGGATAAAATAGTTTGAAAAGCTATACGAATGTAAATAAACATATATATATATATATATATATATAATAGATAGTAGTACTAAATAGTAGTAATAATGATCGACAACGTGTAAACCGCTACGTGGCTACTTACCACGTGAAGAAGACAGTATCATATCCGGATATTTTGGATTTGTCGCAATTTGGGTGACCCATCCATTGTGTCCCCGAAGTGTCCCTCTTAATTGAAGAGTTTCAGTCATTTTTTTATTATTTTAAAATATCTTACGTTACGGATTGAAATAGATTCCGATCCACGACCCACATTCAACAAAGCGTCGAACGAAAAGAACGACAACCCCCCTCTTTTCGGATGTGTATTATATCGTCACAATTTATATATTTTGTAGATATGCAACTCATGTGCTTAAAATGTAAACCTAAAGCTATATTCTAGGTATGCCACTCGAGGTCTAAAGGAGCGTTTAGACGATAAATATTATTGTCAATTTAAGGTTTTCAACATTATCATACGTAAGAGACTCTTCAGACGATTAATGTTATTGTCAATATTTAAGGTTTTCAATATTGTATTGAAGATATATATTGATCGTCTGAACGATCCTTTATTGGTCTGTTCAAAAATACGATACTGACTCTCGCTCGAGTTTCTCGCTCAACCGATAGATGCAGCTACAGTAATCAAATTTTGTTAATGTTTACTGCCTCGTCTTGTTAAGCAGACTATAAACGTTTATATGATCGTGCGACCGTGATATGTATTGATTTTGATATTGAGGTTATGTATTTTGAAGTGCGAGAAAATCAGGAATAAAGAAATGATCATACATTTAATAAATATTATTGTTGTATAAAGCTATATGAAAGTTGAAGCAACGTAATGAAACTTTCCGAAATAATGGCCAGTAAACAAGGAAGAGATTTAGCACTGTCAATGTTACGAACATTACCTAGACTAGCTTTAAATAACATTCGAAATAATCCTGGTGCAAATAAACCTGTTAGTATTATTCTAAAACTATTGTATGTTATATTGTACTAACTATTATACTGCATGTTTATATTTTAATATGCTTGAAATTAATCTTCATATGAATGTTTGAATAAAAATTATATTATTTTTATCAATATTTTCAAATTTTTATCTTTCATTTTTATGTTTTATATTTTAGTTTAAATAATATTGTTTGAATCGATATATGTATACGTAACATGATAATTTTTCATAAATATATAAAAATTTCATTTGAGAATTATTTTTAAAAAATGTGTATTTCTGACAGTCAAAACGTGGTCGAGGTCAACATGGTGGAAATAAGCACGGAGCAGGAAATAAGGGATCGGGTCAAAGACAGAATTTTATGCGAACTGGATATGAAACTGGAAATAACCCATTTTATCTTAGATTTAGTTGTGAACCATATTATAAAGGACACCAGTGAGTTGTTTAATTTCTATATAAATTTTATATATAAAATGTAATAATATTAATATATATATTAGAAAACTATATTTTAATTATGACATATACTTGAATCTTTTATTTAAAATTTTGAAACTTTTATATTAGTTTAAAAATAAGTCAAAAATCGGTATTGTGTATCAAATATTGTGTATCATATAATATCATTTTGCTTTATATATATTTATAGTTTAAGAAGAGAATATCCTCCTTTATCTCTGCAACAATTGCAACTATATATTGATACAAATAGAGTAGATTCAACTAAACCTATTGATCTTGTATCTATAGTCAACACAGGACTATATGATCTTAAAGTAGAATGGAAACATGCAGGTGTTCATCTTACAGATGAGGTATTTAAATTAATAATTTTATATAGGAACATTAAATATTGTTTTTCTGAAACAGAAATTGCTTAAAATCATGTCTTAGGGTGCCGATAACTTCAAAGCAAAAGTCAATATAGAAGTCCAATGGGCCAGTGAACCAGTAATTGCAGCAATTGAAAGAAATGGTGGTACTATTACTACTGCATACTATGATCCTCACTGTTTACATGCAATAAAGGATATTGATAGATTTTTTACTACCGGTAAATTTTTAATGCATATTAGAATTAAAGGCTTGATAATATTATATTTAAAACATGCTTACTATTTAGGAGAACCAATACCACGTAGACTATTACCTCCGACAGATTGTTTAGAATATTATATGAGTGCAGAAACAAGAGGATATTTAGCAAATCCTGAAGAAATTTCTCGTGAACGTTTGATTTTATCTCAGAAATATGGTTACGAGCTACCAAAAATTGAAGATGATCCTAATTACAAAATGCTTGTGCAGCGTAAAGATCCTAGACAATTATTTTATGGTCTTGAACCTGGCTGGGTTGTGAGTCTTAAAGATAAAGCAATTCTGAAACCTAAAGCCGACTATCTTAAGGAATTCTATTCAAGTTGAATTATTTCTTTCTAGAACATATTTAATAAATAAATAAATAAGTAAATGTAAAAAAGAAACTGTGCGAAACTAAACAAGTTAATGCCTTTATTGTAGAATAAAAGAAACAAATTTTAAATTGTGGTAAATAAATTAATTACACATACACACTTCTCTGTAGGCTTGAATAAATTATAATAAATTAAAATAATCTTAAATAAAAGATTTTTTTTAATTAAAACAAATACAAAGTTATTTTGATAGATTTTGCTTTGTATTTTTCATACATAATTTGCTTTCTTAATTTATTTTTTTAATAGTATTTCATAATTATAGATAATAAATATTACTAGAAAACATAACCTAAATAAACAGCACTTTTAACGTGAATAAGAAAAAGTAAGTAAAAACCAGTGATCCCGTTATCAAGCAATGGAGTATTATCTGTGCAGTGAAGTGGAATGGAATCAGTAACTTTCCATGGCTGTGCTTCGATCCACTTCTCCCAATATAATATTTAGGTACATCCTGCATTAACAATTCAAAAATGGCATTCCGCGTTGAGCCCGAGAAAGATTATGGATTTTTACTAAAAAGTTTAATTGCCGGCGGTGAGTTAAATATTTCTTCCAATATCACTGAATAATAATAACGCATTTTCATTTAATTATTATTCGTTTAGAGCGAAATATTATGTGAATCATTTATTATCAACCATAGTAGAACAGTTTCATATTTATGACAACATTTGTGTCATTATTATTATTAAGGAAAGGAAGTAATCTATTTCAAAGAATTTGCAGTATTATTACATAAATTGCTTGATAATAAATAAAGATTGTTTTATTACTAATAAACATTTCACAGGGGTAGCCGGGATGTGTTCAAAAACAACAGTAGCTCCACTAGATAGGATAAAAATATTATTGCAAGCACATAATAAACATTATAAACACTTAGGTAAAGAATGCAACTTTGTAAAGAAAAAATATTTAAAAACAATACAATCGAAGCATTAACTTCTTCTACTACATAGGTGTCCTTTCTGGATTGAAGGAAATAATTCAACGTGAACGATTTATTGCTCTTTACAAAGGAAATTGTGCTCAAATGATTAGAATATTTCCATATGCAGCAACACAATTTACTACATTTGAATTATATAAAAAGGTAATTATTAGTGAATGCAACCTTTTGTATTGAAACAATTAAAAAAATAATTTCAATTTTTTCTGGGTAAAGTGGTTCCACAGAGCGAAGTAACCGTTATTAATATAAAGACATGCTCATAATTTAAAGGTGAGCTTTTACAATTTAGATTCATTTTTGGATTTATGTATGCAAGTGAATATATTGCATATATACACATATAAATACACATATGTAAAATATTTAATAATTTACCTATCTTCTAAAAATGTTTAATAACTTATCTATACAAATATAAGATAGACATACAGCTTCAATGAGGGGAAATAAATACAACATTCTTGTTAAAAAAATTAAATATATGTGATTGAAATTATAAGTAAATTAAGCCAGTTTTTTATTTCTACCAGTATTTAGGTGACTTATTTGGAACGCATACTCATACAGATAAGTTTCTGGCTGGATCTGCTGCTGGTGTTACCGCAGTTACATTAACATATCCGCTTGATGTCATTAGAGCCAGACTTGCTTTTCAAGTTGCCGGAGAACATATTTATGTAGGGATTGTACATGCGGGTATCACAATTTTTAAAAAAGTGAGTTCATATTTCATTAAATGTTATTAAAAGACTTGAAGTTTTGAGATTGAAAGATAATATTACTGTGATAATATATATGAACACATTTGCATAAAAAGATGTGACTAATCTACATTTGAAATTACTTATTCTGATCTCATGTAATTAAGCTTTTGTTGAAATGCACAAAAACATATAAGGAACGGCTGCATTATAAATATATATGTAATTTATATGAATAGGAAGTAACAGCAAGAAAGTTAGCATATCAATTAAAATATAGAGTGCAAAGTTTTTTTAAATAATAACTCCAAAAACAAAAGAAAGTAAATTTACATAAAATACTATTTTTTTAATGATTGATTTTTGTTTAATAACAATATTATATCACTGACTCTTTCAGGAAGGTGGTATTCGAGCATTGTACAGAGGGTTTTGGCCAACTATTATTGGCATGATTCCATATGCAGGATTTTCATTTTATTCATTTGAAAAACTTAAATATTTATGCATGAAACATGCACCAAATTATTTTTGTGAAAAATATGACAGAAATACTGGTATGACTAATTTAAAATTTGTATAGATTTATTGAAATAGAAATTTTACTTTCAACAATAATATATAAATTAATATTTTTCGGTAAGAGTTATATAAAAATAGAAGAGATATTTGGTCTTTAGTTAAACTTAACAATTTTCTAAAAATACTTTTGAAAAATATTTTAATTAATATAAATATATAAATACTTAATACTCTGGGGACCGGCCGCTCTGACAAGCATATAGCCTGAATTCTCGGGTGTCTTTGGAGCGACTGAAAAAGATTCAAAGCGACCAATATTATATCTGATATATTGATAACGGTTTCGTATTATTCAAGCATGTGATGTAAAAACACTTTCATAACATTTCGTTTATAGCATCCATTGCTTTTTTTATTTAACAGCAGTTAAAGTTTTTATAGGATACCGAATGAAGTATGAAAGACGCGAATTCGCGTCTCCGGTCCCCAGTGTTAAGAACTTTTTATACATCTTTCGACAAATAAGAAGATCTATCATACAAAATCGTAATTAAATTTTATAAAATGCATAATTCCGACTTGTGTAATTGTCTTTAATACTTGATAAAAATTATATGTTAATGTAACTATAGGTGGTTTAGTTTTAACGATACCAGCAAGATTATTGTGTGGAGGTATTGCTGGTGCTGTTGCTCAAAGTTTTTCTTATCCATTAGATGTTACTAGAAGACGGATGCAACTAGGTACGATGGATCATAATACTCACAAATGCAAGTAAGAGTCTACCACCGTTATAATGTGAATATAAAAGAGGATATTTAATTTTTTAATGGTTTATTACACAATATTTAATTATAATTCACTTTTAGTTCTAGCATGTCACAGACTATAAAAACGATATATGAAGAAAATGGTATTGCAAAAGGTCTGTATCGCGGAATGAGTATCAATTATCTACGAGCTATACCTATGGTATCAGTTAGTTTTACAACATACGAGATCATGAAACAAATACTACATTTAGACACGGGACTAAAATTATAATTTATTTAATCAGAACACGTATTTGTAATGTCTCAGTTCTTATATTTCTATTAGTGGTAAAACGTAATTACTATTAATATTTTTCTACAATTACTGAAACAAAAATATTGTTTGATTTTTACTTTAAAACATAGAGGTGATTTTTTCAATCTAATTTATTATCTGTATGTGATAAATTTATGCAAGTATGATATGCCACGAATATGTGAAATATATGAAAAATATTTGCGAAGTATACATAGAATAAATATTCAGGGTGGGCCAACTAACGTGACCATCTGAAATATTTCACTTGTTTTTAGTGATATAAAAAATGTTTCAGGTATAAGTTAGATGGTTTCGAAGGAGACATAATTTGATATGATTAGCTTTTTGTAAGTGACCGTATAGAAGACATATGAGGGTCACTTTTTTTTTTAACGAAATCATATATTTTTCTATTACATTAGCCGAGTTAGCTAAACACTCTGCACAAAAAATTATTAATCTATAAAGTATTAATAAAGTATTAACCTATTTATATCGAAAAAATATTAGCCTAGCAGATATTCTAACTTCAAGCTTGATTCAAATTAGCGATCGCAATAAGATCAGATCACGCCAGGTCAGGTCACCAATCAAGAGCTTTTCATTTTATTTGACTGAACCGTCTGTCTATTGTAAATGCTCCTACTGGATTACGTGCTAGCGATTTTGACAGGTGCCTGATATGACGTGATTGGACCGTACCGTAATCGCTAATCTGAATCGTCCTTTAATTTTGTCAAATTTAGATATAGAGGTTAAGGAAAAACACGACATTCTTGAGCTTATGTTGCCTTTGTCTTTCGTACGTTAAATTTGACAAATTAAAGTTACAATATTTCTTAAACCAATGGTTTTTCAGTACACATAAATCGGTTAATACTTTTTTGTAGAGAATGCCCATATGAATCAGCTAATGTTATAAAAATATATCATTCCACTTAAAAAAATATCAGTGACCTTCATATGTTCTTTATGTGTTCGCGTACGAAAAAGCTAATGTCAGATTATCTCTTCTCGAAACCATTCAGCTTGTACTTGAAACATCTGTCAGTATTATCAAAAACAATCAAGATTTCCAGATGATCACTTCAGGTGATTCACCCTGTAGAAACACGCACACGCATATATACTCGTATATATATATACACTCGCAGTGGTTGCTTACGTACAATTGATATTAATCTTTGATATCACAGTGATAACTACCGCTGATACAAAACTGATACTAATTCCCCTAATGCCGTGGTGATAATATCAAAGTGTCACCGTTTTCTGATACTATGATGATGAGCAGTTGGTTATAACAGGGATACATTATATGTGAAAAACTATTTTTTTTGTTTATATGTAATTATTATTTTCATATTCGTTTTGCAAATGACTGTTTTGATTACATAAACAAAAGATTGCATTATATTTCATATAATTAATAACATCTTATATATGCAAAATTAATAAAAAATTTAATAACACTTTTTGTACGATGTTACCATATTTAAAAATTGTAGACCAAAGATTGTTATATAATAGTATATTTTTACTCATAGTAAATTAGGATTCAATTTAGAATTTACCATAAACTCGCTGTACATAATAAATGGTTATTAATGTAAAGGATACATGTAATGATAATTAAAGAACAAAATGATAATTGTAATTTCGAATTTATAAATAAATTATCTTTTTTGAAACTATAGTCTTCAATTTACACCTCTTAATTAATTCCTTCTTAATTATGAGTGAGGACAAAATAAATTATTTTAAAAATTATAAGAATTGTAATTTAAATTAATTAGTAATGTACAAAAAAAGGATAAGACGTTTCCAAATCTTGATGCTAAAACAATACAATATATTCAAGAAATTAAGAGGATAAGAAAGTTCATGTAAAATTTTAAATATTTCTTTGTTTGCTAAATTAATTTCACATGAATAATAACTGATAACAATGACTGTCATTGTTGACTAATTTACCAATTAATAATTCTACAGTGACGTGTTATTATACAATTTTATCCAATCAATTTTTATGTTATAACTTTTTAACATGCTTCATAAAAAATTATCTTAAAACAAGAAAAAATGTTTTTTGTTACACTGTTCAAATTATGTAGATATATATAAAGCGTGATTAAAATATCTGGAAACCACTACAAATATTGTTTCTCTTCGATTAAATATCTTGATAAAACTTTCTTCAAAACAGGACATGTTAAACAGGATATTAAAAAAACAATTTTGGAGATAGATTTATGTATGAATCCTTTTTATTTATTTAATTTCCTGAATACACTGTATGAATTATATGCTAATTAATCTCAGAACGCTCTGTATAGTAATTTGTCATACTTTAAACTTAATGTCTCATTATCAGTAATACATTTGAATATTTTTAATTATTAAACTATGCACTTTAATAAATAAGTTCGCTTATTGCTGGTTTAACTTGAAATATTTATTTTTCAATTGAGTGTCTTGTAATAAATGTTTTTTTGTACATGTACTTAAAATATCACTAGGATTATGTAATTTATAAATATGATTTTAATCATAAAAATTTACCTATTTCTATAGAAATTTGCTTTTAAAGTTTTTATATGTTAAAATACATGCGAATAATTATTTATGTATTAGTCTTAAGACCAGTAATTAGTTTTGCTCATATCATGTCTTGCATTACAGTAGTTCAATGTGTAAAAATGATATAAGACTCTCTAAATATGATAACATTTCTTTATTTATCTAGCTTCTGTTTATAATGAGACGACATAATATCAGTTCAAGGCATACTGTTTACTTTGCTTCAGCAAGCCAGTTTAAAATTTGTAAATTAATGTGTTCAAGATACACAAAGTCTAAAACCAGGGACGCATGCCGAAAGGTAAAAGCCAAGTGCACACACATAACTCGCAATTGCTTGAAGTATTTTATACGATTGATATAAAATGTCCCAAAAAATATTGTAAAAGATATTACTTCAAATTGATATATACAATGTAGTCTGTATGTGATATATAATAATTATATACAGCTATAAACTGATTATTTTGCCCTGAATATATATACATAACAGATAAGTTTGAAGCGTTTTGCTTTAATTTGAATTTCTGCGTGTGCATCGGTGATCAATCGGCTTTTGATAAAAGCATACTCATTTTTAGCTTAGTTTAATAATCTATGATCACTTTGTAAAAATCTGCATGTAAGTACATAAAATATTGACATTCAATACCAAAATTAAAGTGAAACAGAAATAACCGGATTTATGACTTTTACACTTAGAAATAAGTGTTTTTATCATATCTATGTGAAGTAAAATTTGACAAATAAATAAATAATAATGTTTTGAAGTATTGAATATTTAAGAATTAATAACATATAAGAGTTTATTTGATATTGAAATTTATGTCTTATGTGAAATGTATAGGAAAATAAATAGAGCAAATACGAAATTAACTATACAAGCTCTAAGATCTATTATTGATTTTACTAAAAGACATACTTCTAATTAACTCAATCTGCTTCATCTGTTGTTATATAATACCATAATTTTTTTTTCTCTATATAGGAAATTTTACCTTTATTTCTTTTATAACCCAGAAAATATGTGTAATATATAATATATAAAACAAAAATGAAAAAATGCTTAGCCCTGCATTGACGCAGAAAAAGTTACTGTATCCACAATGTTATGGTTTCTGTGCTATTTTCTTTTACATTTACAGTCTTAGTAAATTGCTATAGTGTGCACCTATACATTTTTCGTTTTTTTTTTCTCTTTATTGTTACTACTGTATCGTTTCATTATGCATATGTTCAAATTACATGTTTAATTCTATGAATTATGTATTCCGTGAATACATTCAATGCTCATGTATACAATGCTTGTGTATTGACGAGTATGAATGATTTGACAACACATTAAATTCATTAAACTTGCATTACACATGTTTATTTACCAGAAGCATTATTTTATATCTATTAATTAGTAAAAAAGTTGTCGGTAGGTTCATAAGCAATTAACTTTCAATTTAATGATAGTGAATGCATGAATTCATTCAGTATAAAGTGTGTGTTTCACTTAGGAAGTCTTGACAGGATTGATGCAAAAGTTTTTTTAATCCTTAAATTATAAAACATGAGATAACCGACGACATTTGTATTTAATATTAATATTTAAAAATCACATTTAGGCAAGCAGGTTTGAAAAATAAAAACAGCAATGGGCGTAATTAAAATAAAATAAATGCTATGGAATAAACATGACTGATGGACTTGCACTAAATTATTTTGTAAGATAATTATAAAAATAAGACTTATACAAATTATATTTTGATTCACTTAATAAAACAATGTCAATACTATAAGCAAAATTATTGACTGCGACGATTGTGATTAATTAATATGTATAATGCTATGTTACAATCATTAACAAAATTCACTAGAGAATTTATTCAATTGTTTATATGGCACGATTTGTATATGCCAAATTTACTGTTGCATCAACCCTTTGTATATTTCCTTCAAGTGGAACATTTCATGCTCCATTCACACTAGCAATTATGTGACACTCTCTTAAATATAAACTATTATTATTTTGGTACACTTTTTGAAACCTTAAACAACATTATTTCTATTCAGTTCATGCAACAAATAATTTTGTTCGTATAAACAGTTTTTCAATAAATTAATGTTTCTTCAAGGTTTCAAACAATACCATGCACAGTTTTTTATTCGCACTACTTATTATGTTCATTTCTTCTGTTTTGTTTCTTGATAATAAAAATACAAGCAATACAATGAAAGTTGTAGAACTCAATGTGATACGTGAATTTTAATTGGTACGTGTGTACATTATTGTTTGTTTTTTTTTTACTATTTGTATACATTTAATGTTGTGTCTACATGAATGGTGTGGGACACACGCAAAATACTCGGTTGTGTGCCATCTCTCAACAAGACACCACAAAGAGTCATGATATAATACTTGAGACTATAATGTAATGTGTAAGGATAGCTGCAGCCTCACACTTTATTGATGTTCTATCATAAATTATGTTCAGTGACATTGCTATGAAGCCTGAATCATTTCTGTACCCCTACCTTAATAGATAACTCAGGGGTTTTGATTGTTTACAAGAAATAATCTGGTGTCCGCCTAGTAACATGTGGCTCACCGCGCCTTGGAGCTGGATCAAATTGAAGGCTGTAGAGATAAAATACAAAACATTGTACGAAAATGAATAAAAAATAATTCATATCAATATTTTTGCTCACCAATTATTTCATTTAATATAAAATCATTATACTTACAATGAATATTTTAAAGCATCATCTAATTCCATAATTGCAGCTTGATTTCCACAACGATAGCAGTAATTGGGAGCTGAGAATATAGTTACAACGTTACGATCATGACACCTGTAATGAAAAAAATATATATTTATGGGATACAAAATTTTATGATAATAATGCCATAATATTAATACACAAATACAGTACAAATTAAATCATAATTAAACATTTCCAATAAATATACCAATTATAACCCTCCATAACTAATTGATGTGCTCGTGATACTAATGTCAGGCCATTAGAATGATTGAAAGTTTCTGAAATATCTTGTCCGAAAGTATACCCTGCTCCTCGAGGAGAAATACCCCATCCTCCTCTATCATCTGGATCAGACCATAAAAGATCGCACATGGGTCCCTAAAGTAATATGAATAATATTTTACATATCTTCCATTCTTCCTTCACAAATTTAGAAAGTCAACTATAAATACTGACTTCGTGTGGTACTTCTTGAAGACGGTCTAGAGCACGTATATGATCTAAAGTATCGATCGAAGGTGATAAACCACCGTGTAAACAAAATATTTGACCATCTACCAGAGCAGTTAATGGTAAATAATCGAATAGATCCGTGAAGAACTTCCATACATTAGCATTGCCATATTTACGTAAACATTCATCATAAAACCCATATACCTGTGTGATTTGCCTTGATTCATGATTACCTCTTAAAATAGTTATTCTTTCTCTATATCTGACCTATGAAAACAAGATTTTATATATAATTATAAAGGAAAAATATTGTATTATACGGTGTATCAACAGTTCTATATCTGTATATTCAATTTACATATATATATATATCTGTTTAAAAGAATTTTACCTTGAGCGCAACAAGTAAGGTAACAGTTTCAACAGAGTAATAACCACGGTCTACATAGTCACCCATAAAAAGGTAATTTGTATCTGGAGACTTGCCTCCTATTCTGAACAATTCCATTAGATCATGGAATTGTCCATGTACATCTCCACATACCGTTACAGGACATTTTACTTCTTGTACGTTAGATTCTTTAGCTAAAATTTCTTTTGCCTACAAACATATATTAATTCCCTGATATTATTTATTATTATCTAAAAATGTTAAAGCAATATAAAGATATATAAATACATAATTGGTTAATTTAGAAAATAAAAGAAATGATTTATAATTAGCCATCCAACCACATTTACAATATTATAATAACAATAATATTAACTCATTAACGGTCAAAGTTGCGTTGAAATGCAACATTTCATTCAACCTTTCTTTTTAATTTACATTACTAAATTTTATTGAATCCATGTTGCAATTATGAAAAGGAACTTCAAGAATCTGCTCAATATCTGTTTCATTACTATTTCTTGTTTCGTATAGATCCTATAATTTTATGAAATTAAAAAGAATTGGAATATTTTATGATATATTATTTTATTAAAATTATTGTTTTTGTATTTCCAATTCATACAATGGGATTCTGTGATATACCTATTATTTCAATGGATTTCTTTAAATTTATAAACAATAATGTACTTAATTTGGGTTTTGTGATAATGTTGCATTTACATAACATTTACACATTATTTCGCTGCATAGTCCACAATGAGTTAATGAAACAGATTTATAACTAGACTGGAAATACTTACGCAAGTTCATAATTTTATGAATGCAATTGACATATTGACACCAAGGAATTTAAAAACTCATAGATGTATCATTCGGGTTCCTTTGCTAGAACTCGGATGATGCACATGTGAGTCATTTGTTTCGAATGTGTTAAAGAAATGGAATCCAAATATATAAAAATCTGTTTTACATTTCAATTATTACAATGAATTCTCTATTTTGAATACTTTTATATAAAGTTAGACACACATACGCGCGCGCGCGCGTGCGCGCGCGCGCACGGTCAGACAGACAAACGGGCATACAGACAAGAGTTTATTTACAACAAATAAAACAAAGACATTTTTCAAAATATTGCGAATTTTCAGTAAGAAATTAATTTTTACACTACTGTTATTAAGTCCCATTAACATATAGAACAAATTAGTAATACAAGAATAGTAATACAATGAATTAATAAACTACAAATATTTAATGCTAATAGTCAACTAAGTGAAACCTAAATAGGGATTTATTTTTCCTACTAATTATACTTTACTATTGACTACTTCAGATATTTTTTACATTTTTTACATATTACATGCATTCTGGATACTATTGCATTTTAAGATTTCCCATAAATGCATAAAATTCCACAGTCTAGTAATAACATTAATATAATTTACATAAAAGATAGTAAAAATATATTTAGGAACAATAGTGATAATATAATAGATTAGATAATACAGCTGATTAAGAAATGATAGTATAAGTATACAACTTATACTTTTTATTTTCTTCCATATAGAAAAGCATTTATAATAAATTAATTATTTATTATAACATATGAAGCAAATTTATAATCTATAAATATCCTATATTAATATTAATTTGCAAATGCACAAATAAATATGACATTTTCTTGTCTATAACAATACATATTGTTGCATATCAAATAGTTATTATTAAAAGTTTCCAAGCATAATGATTAAACATCTTTTAAGCATTATGCATGAGCAAGTATTACATATACAAACATCTCGAAGACGAGTACAATCAAGTAAGGTAATTTCGACATATCACAGGTGTTTCGGGCGTTGAAGCATGAAAATTAAAGTGCTCTTTACATGCTGCAAGAGATCTCATTCGGGAAGTAAAAATAGAATCGTGGGTTGATTCGGCAAGCTTGCTTGGTTTGAACAAGTTGCAGTGTAAATCCAAATAGCAACGAACACGGTGGTTTTTTGAGCGTCTGATCGTAATTTTAAATAATATCTATCAAGACTGAATTTGTCGAAATTGCGAAATACACTATCGATAATATTATTTCTGTATATAAAACATATTCAAATGTATTGTAATGAAATTTGTAATGACACGTCAAATTATGCTCTCGGTGGTGATCAGTAGAATACGAATAAACGAGCGTAAAACAGCGTAACAAAATTAATTGTGAGCCAAACAAGAGATATCTCAATAAAGAAGATACACTGAAAGAATCGACGTGGTGATAATTTTTTATGGATGAGGAAAAAGTGTATGTGTACCTTCTCGCACAGAGATTTTACTTGGCTTTCTGTTAGTTGTTGGCAGTTATTTAATTGTTCTATCCACTGATCGAGTTCCTTCAACGACGCCTTTTCCTCCATCGTACAAATCTACGTATGAAGTCTACGGATAGCCCGCACTCTTAGCACATGTAATAAAAGTAAAGCGAGTCCGTCCCGTAAACTAAATCATTCGGTTTTACTGGAAAAGCTTCTTAACACAAATATCCCGATGCAGCACACACTCACAAAATGGCCGATTGCGAATACGGACGGTGACGTCACACTAAATTCATGCGTGCTTCACTAGCTATAACCTAGATTATCATGCCGGCCAATCGCGTTCTGCGTTTATCCCGCTTTTACCAATCAGAAGTCGAGTTTACCTTTGTCGCATATATGCTATTGTACACTGTGCAACTGTGACTGCATCGTTTTAACAACTATGATTACATTTCTATTGGAATTATCGGAGCTTTTCAGTGACGTAGAAATGCGGGATAAAATCTGGTGAAGATAAAGAAATATTTTAATACAAGATATATTATGGTTTCAGAGCTTGACCGAGAATTTCATTTCACATCGTGCATCCAATCACTTTGTAAATGTTACGTTTGTTTTGTTACCATGTCGACATGAGAACTCACCACATTCGATTAACGTGATATTTACGAAAATTTCAAATTTATTTAAATGCAAGATACAAAATGATAGTTCTTAAAATACATAGATCGTATCATTTTGAATAGGTCAAAATATGTATGTATGTATGTATGTATGTATGTATGTATGTAGTGTATCAGCTATAATGGCGATTGATTTGTAATTAATTTTACAAATTTTGCCTTGATTTTTGTATTTTGATTATCACACAATGAAGTCTGAACGATTTTCTTCGAGAGAGAATATCTTAGCTAAGCTAATTCAAAGAATTCAAGAATTTCGAAGAATTTCAAAGAATTCAAAAGGATTTCAAAATTCAGATTAAGGTAAATATTTGATTAAATTTAAATACAGCAACTATTCAGAAGTAAATCATTTAAAAGATTATGTTTAATAGCATATACTTGCTATTAGAGTGAAAGTCTATTTATTTAATGTTTTTAGAAGTTTGATTTGATTTAATGTGATATTTTGATTGTACATATGTTTCTCCTTTTTGATATACACATAATTGCTTCTTTGTACACTTGTACTGAATCTACTTTATTGTACCTATATATTGTCATGACTAATTTGAAGTAAAGATGTAACAATTATAGCACCCCACCAATAAATATTGTCTAAATTTACAATATTTTGTATTTTGGTATGTTGTACATGTTCTTACATATATTTGAATGTTTATTTTGATTTTGTCGATAAAATGATTCTTTTTGAGCTTTTTCGAGCACACCGAATTTATAACCTATTCTCATATGGTATGATGATAGTTTTCAAGCAGTTTTCGAGTAGAATTCAGAAATGCAAATTTTAAGGCGAAGAAATCTGTTTTAAAAAATATGCATGTATAAAATTTGTGCATAGCGTACGATTTACTTGGACGCCATTTTAAGTATGTTTAATTATATATAATTGATGAATGATTTGAATCGATGGTTGTATACAGATGCACATGGTAATTATTTTAATAGATCAAGAAAGTAACTAACATTTACTTCACTCAGAAAACTATACAGTATTTTTTTGAAAAAGCAATCTTATTAGTTGTATAAAAGCATAATGTTTTCAAATTGCCGCTACTAGTGACACCATGAGATCAACGTTTTTAGTGAACGGTCGACAAAGTCGTTATCGTTATATTATTGATCTGCAGTGAAACTAAACAGGGCAGCCCCCTAACTTTACAGGTTTTTATATATGCCCGCGTGAAACCGCTTCTTGGACTTGACCGCGTGGTGCAGCATCTGTATTGGAATTGTGGTGTTTCGGTCAGCGCTTGTTCAAATGTTGGTTACAAAACATGCAATTTCTTTGGATAGGTGTACAACGACTTTCATGAAACACGCTTTTTCCAACGGCAATGGTTTCTTTTACTGCAAATATTTAAACAATTAAAGGTAAGGCCACGATATGTTGCAAGCATGTGACGGCATAGGAAGAAGGGAATCGATCCGATCGATCCTCGGTAATATCGATGAAATATTCGAGGTCAAGGAGTTGCTTCTGAAACTTCGGACGTTGTGGATGTGTTCTGATGTAAAGACTGTGGTCCAATCTACAGTCATATATTGGGTTGGCATCATTAGGTAGTGATGACAAAATCTACAATCACTTAGTTGTTGCCAACCCAATAAATATGTCTCGATACTTATATATTATACCGAAAGCATAGAGGACACCCTCCAAAAATTGAATCGCGAGAAGTCAGCATGGAAGACATCGAAGTCCTTGTTCTTGCGGGACATGCTATAAATGTCTCAGACAGAGACTGACACACCTTACTCATCTCTGTATGTCACGCAAGAACAAGAACTTTGATGTCATACATGTTGATTTTTCACAACTCAACTTTCGAACGATTCTACGCGTAGCAGGTATCGAGACTTTATAAGACCGTCGATTGGGCCACAGGCGATCGTACACACGCGTCTGGGAACTCCTATGAAATGGGTAAGGCACCTAGCGACCGATTAATATTGTTCAATTTAACCGCAGTAAGGCGCTTTGATTGATTGCTTAGGATTTTTTGTGTAACGCTATCGTGGAAAAATAACCCAGACCCGGTCGTATCTGCCCCTTTCTCTCTCTCTCTCTTTCTCTCCCCTTAATGCGGCCGTGGACTCGACTCACGGCGGGACCGAGTAGCACTGGTGGTGAAGGGAGGAAACAAGATCACGATAATGATTTCAGAGACCAACTTTTGTTTTATATGATTATTATGATTACCTTACTATTACTTTGTATTTAACTAATGTCAAATAAATGTTATGTAACATAAATATTTGTTTCGTTATTAAAAACCTTTCTAAAGTCTAAAGTCATACTATAATTTTGCTCTTTTGGTAAAAAGATTTAATAACATAAAAATGTTTCAATCATGAATAATATTTTGAATATGATATTATTTACGTATATTAAATTTAACAGAAGAACGAGAACAACAAACACTGCGCGTAAATCTAATATGACTATAATAAGTAAATAGACAATATTGATTATCTTTTTTATTATCCTATTTATTGTATTACTATTATATTATTTATTGCAGATAGAAGAAAATGGAAGAAGAAAGAGACATAAGTAAGTAAAGTCAGCAGCTTTTTCATGAAACATGAAAAAATGTCTTATGATATTGATCTATTTCTTACACAAGAAGCTTTTTAAAGCTTGCTTTGCAGCAGCACACTTCGCTTGTTTCTTATTAACACCGAACCCATAAAAATGTCTTAGTTTCCCAGCAATAGTTACTTTTAAAGGAACCATGACAATATTCGAATTTTCAATAACAGTTGCTGTCCTGGGGGAAAATATATAATTGTTAAGTAAGTTTAACAAAGATGAAATGTTAATTGTTACTAATAATACTCACAGGAATTGTGGGCGTGCGCCGTGAGTTTCATATAAAACACGAATTGGTTGTTTTGGAATATTTTTGCTGAATTCGTCTAAATAAAAAATTACACGTTACCACAACTAATAATGTTTATTAAAAATTTTAATATTATTATAAAACTGTTATGTTACTTTCGTAAATACGCACCGATTTCTTTATGCATAATGGAATACACAATATTCCATACTACTGCCAGATTTTTATTACTATCCAAATATATTGCACCTACTACAGATTCAAATATATCTCCTAGAACTTTAGGAACGTCTACATGTTCAGCCATATTACATTCGTCCTCTTCTAATAAAATCCATAGAAGCTGTGAATATAGAATATATTATATACAAATATAGAAATATATTTACATATATATAAATATAAATAATTCAAAATGTATTTAACGTTTCCTTTATTAATGTAAAATACCTCGTCATTCACAACATAATTTCTTTCTTCTTGAAATCTCACAAATCGTTCAATAACATTATTTAATTTTGGAGCATAAGATAGTAAAGCAATATGTAAACCATGTCTTACAGTCAAGCATGCAAAAGTAATATTATTAACAAGAGCAGATCTTAGATCTGTTAATGCACCAGGGTTTAAATTCCCACAACTTTCATAGATATAGTTTGTAATTAGGAAATCTGAAATTATACGTTAAGTCAAGCATATTCATTTAATATTTTATTGATCAATAAACATTCGAAATAAGATTTAAAATCATTAAATATTCTGTTACCAAGTATTGCATCACCAAGAAATTCTAATCTTTGATAACATTCAGTCATATTATTCGGTGTATATGAAGGATGCGTAAAGGCCTAAAACATTTAACTGTTTTACTTGAAAGTTATATCTTTTAGTTAAACTAAGTTGCCAAACTAGATCTTAGTATTAAAGAACTCGATATAACAATCCATCAAAAATAAAACACTCAGCTGTTATAAAATGTTAATTACCTGCAGTAAATACCCTCTATTATTAAATTTGTATCCAAGCTTTGTTTCTATATTGGAAGCCCAAGGCATTAAATGATCTATGTTCCCTTCAGAAATTATTGGATTCTGAGGGGTACCAAACAATAATTCATTAGCATCAATTTTATATGGTAAAATTTGAAACCATTGTAATAATATTAAAGTATCTTTAATACCCATACTCTATAGAAATGAAAATATTCATATTAAAAAAAAAAAAAATTATTACAATATTATAAAACTTTGGTTTGTACTTACTCTAAGATATACGCCAATCAATGCTTCTACACAATCTGCTACTGTTTTATCAGAAACTGTTTGTATTCCAAGATAATGTTCCATACCAGTTTGCGCTTCTGCTGCCTCCCAATCTAATATTTTTGTTTGTATTGTATTTTTCGTGGCTTCACTTATATGTCCACTTAATTGCTCGTCTCGAGGTATTTCAATTTCATATAAAACATTTGGTGACACCTTACGCAGAATTTGTTTTTTCAATAAATTTAATCAATTTACTTCGTTAAATTTTACAACTTATTAGTTTATATCATCTATATTATTAATATATAATTTGCTGTGTGTATGATTTAGTTTTGGGATATTCAAATAATACAAACCTTTGCATATAATAACACATCTTGGACTTGCCTATATACTGTATAAGCTGGTGCAATAAAATTACTCAAAGGTATAAAACTGTCAACTTTCATACATCCCGGAATGTTTTTCTTGACTCCGCAATAATAAAGATTACGATTGCCAGTAATTTTTCCTTTCAGTGGGGTTAAATAACCTTCACTATGATATGGAAACTCATTGTATAAAAATAATGATACAATAAATTTCAAATATGCATCTCCTAAAGTTTCTAATCGTTCTAAATTGAACGCGTCATGTCCTGTTTTAGTTAATGCCTGTAAAAATTTGTTTTCATAAACAGACTAGATTAACTGATTACAATGAAAATAAAAACAATTAAGAATATACTTACATACACGATTTGACCAGGATCGGGGCCATACGAACATTTTAACGACAAGACTTGCAAAACCGGTACTGGTACTGATGGTTTATTCAGAAAATTAATCTTGTCACTTTTCTGTGAAATAATAAATTTTATGATTATTATAAATAAATGTTAGATAACAATATTATACATATACACATACATGTTGCTCAAATTTTTAAAAATATAAAGTGAAACGTATGTATAGTATGTATATAAAAGATATAGAATATTACGATTGAACTATTATTTTGATCCTGTGTTTCATTCATAAATTGACAATAGTGTTCTATTTCAATTAGCTGAACTTCTTCGATATTCTTGTCCAAATCTGGTTGTTCTTGATGTTTTGACCATGGATAGTGATATAATTCTGTATTTCATATTACATGAAAATAGATAATAACATTTTATTAGTGTATAAAAATATATAGTCTACTTAGACGAACTATTTTTAAAGTAAAAATAAATTAACAATATATATTATACACAGGGCATCCCACTTAGCTCCGTAACCCTTAATTACTCTTTTTTTATTCGTATTGGCCACGATACGAAAAAATGTTTCAGACCTAATTTCTAGGCTAAAAGGCTATGCGGTATTCAACGAATTTAAAGCGGCATTCGGTAGATAGACACCTTTTACTACATAAGCTGATGAGAATAAGGGTAAACGGAGAAATATTCTTTATGGTCAAGGTGATATACAGGAGAACGACAAACAGAGGATTGCCAGTTGCGGGCCTAACAGATGGTTTTGAGTCATGCATAGAAATCAGGCAGGAATGCTCCATTCGTCCTCTATTATCTTCGTTGTTCATAGAAGATCTGCAAGTAGATTAGTCTGTTGGTCGAGGAATAACGTCGAGGGAGAGGCGGTATTTGTAGGGCAGACGATGATTGCGTTGAAGTTTGCGAACGATGTGGTGGTAACGGTGGCGATTCGCAACAAGGGAGTCACAATCTCAGGCAGTTGCTGAGAAGTGAACGCAAAGAAGACGAAAGTGATGCTGTTCAAGGGAGGAAGGAGGGCTAGAGAAGAGAGATGGAAGTTCATGGGCAAAGAATTAGAATTAACGGGCTACTAGAAGTATCTAGGCGTTTGATTCTTGACAGGCAAGTACTTCAGACGGAATGTAAGAGCACAGGCAAGTAAAGAGCAGAATGCTGTCAACGCTATTTCGGATATGCGGAAACGAGCAAAAATTAGCTCGCGGGAAAAAATACACTTTTTGGATATGTTGGCAAATAATAGAGTACACTGAGAGAGAGAGAGAGAGAGAGAGAGAGAGAGAGAGAGAGAGCAGAGTATGTACGTTAAAATGGCAATAGGATTAAACAGAAATACCCCGAATCAAATATGAAGGTTAGGATCAAACAGAACAAGATTGGGCATACAAGCCAGGAGGAGAGTCATTAGATACATCTTGACCACAGTAAGGTTGGGAGAAATCAGGTGGCCCAGGATTTGCCTTAAGGAAGAAATGAGAAATATAAGCAACAACAGTTCCTCTGACTAGGGTATGAAACCATGAGGAACTTTCGACGAGATTAGGGATGGGGTAATAGGCAAGTTGTCAACATTCGAAGAGGAGTATAAGGATCTGGGAAGTAAATTAAAAAATGGAATATGAGAAGGATAGAGCAGAACATTCAGGAGGATTGAAGTAAAGTCGACAGGTCAAGATATTGCAGTGATTACAGGTTAAGAAAGTTTGAAAGAGGTAAGAGTCGAAAGCAGAGTTGGAGGGGCAGTAAGACAACAATGGGCAAGATTTTTTTATGGGAATGTTAGCTAGCGCAATACAGCATAAAGAGGAAGAGAATCAAAAGCGCCGAATGTATAATCTAGATGAAGAGGATCCTTGTTGCATTTCATGCTCTGTGAGGGGATTTATGAAAGAGTGGGAGAAGAGATGGAGAATTAGAGAAAAGATGAAAAATTTACTAGGAGGTAGATCAGTGAGGTAGATGTGCGTATAGTGGAGTTTCGAGCAACTAGTAGGAAAACTGAATAGCGATCCAAAACCAAAGGAACGTTGTTACCGTAGATTAGGTAGCTACGTTTTAAGGATATAGACTCTAGGTTCTAGCTTTTAACTTAAAGAAATTTGTAATCTTAATGTTTTATGAAAAGCAATGATTGCGTTTAAAAACTATATTAGGTATAGGAGATATAATATATATGGATAAATAAATAAATAAATAAATAAATAAATAAATAAATAAATAAATAAATACATATATATATATATATATATGTACACGAACCATCTGCTTCTGATCCATTTGAAATTGGTTCTGGATGTAAATTATCAATATTTTCTGTAGTAGAAATTTCTAATAAAGGCTCAAATGAGTCTTCTCTTTCTTCCTTATTTATTACTAATGAAGGCCATTTCATATTATTTGATAACGTTCCTAAATCACTTTCTTTAGCAATAATGTATCTTAGATCTTCTGCAATTAAGAGCTGTGAGACTCTGTGCAATATAGATGGTAAAGTTGTTGCTTTGAGCCAATATAAGGCTGGAAAATTAATTCTAATGCATAATTCTGGAATTAAATGCTCTTTCTTTGATTCAGTACTCTTATCTCTGCATAGAAAAATACAATTTAATTATAAATTTAGTTTCATTTAAAATATGTATATAAAGATTTATGTATTACCTAGGCATTATATAATCTATTGCCCTTGATATTGACTTTACTTCTAACATTGGCTGCTCTAAATTGTTTATTACCAATCTGTGTTTTTCTTTATAATAATGAACATAGGTCGAAAAGTGATCAGTTGGAAAACATGAACTGGGCGTGATATCATCACATACTTGGGTAACAATATATGTGTCTGCAGCTCTATAGTTAGGTTTAACCAGTGCTAGTTCGTAATCAGAACTCTTAAAACGGAATGGATTTGGCGGTGATATATATTCAATAGAATTATACTGCTTTGTAACTTCCCAATTTATGTCCCAGTCTTCGGTAACTAAAAAATTATATTTTAAAATAGCACTAAAATAGAAGATATTAGAAAATGCCTAATATTAATGATACCTTATATAGTAAGAAAGGGAATACATGAATATATCTTTATTATCTATATAGAATTATTATTTTAGTGCATAGCGCAGATTGAAAAGCTTTCGGAATGGCAATGATAATAATAAATAAAGGAACACCTAGCGGTAATTCCGGAAATCGAAGGTTTCCAATCTGTCCCCGTTCAGTCATAAATTTCATTTACCTGGCACAATTAAAAAGCAATTATCACGATTACAATTATCGAATACCATAAAGGTTTTTATAACTGGTACGATATCACTAAATATTAAAGTATGAAACCTTTTTAAATATATAATTTCTTCTTCACTTAAAATCATTTCTGCATGATTTACTTTCACATCAATATTTAATTCACCAACACGCATAAAAATTGGAAAAGAAGGTATCTGCAATAAGAGTATAAAATGTATAAGTAAATGTATAAGTGTATAAAATGTTTGTTATGAAGATTACGAAACAAATCGAAATTTATACCTCTGGCATCTGTTTTGTAGAAAGTATACCAAAACCTGCACTATTATGTAACAAATTATAGAATGTCAAATAGCGATTATCATGATGTGGTACAGCATACTTAGGTGTACTATGAAGTATGTGAAGATATACTAGTTTTTGAGGAAGGGGAAATGCACCATAGAGAGCTGTTGGAAACTATACCATATAAATGGTGGTTTTTAGTAACAACATTTACTACATTTTCATCAATGGAATAATAAATTTTTGCTTTGTTTTACCTGTAACTGATGATGTCGTTTTTTCTTGTATGTTCCTACTGAAACTTTTTCTGATTCAGCTTCCTCGACCCAATTTGGAAATAAATAACTTAGGTCCTTTCGAAGCGTTTCTGCTGTAACTGGCTTCAAATTATCAGATAATTCTCCCATTTTATGTAACTCTATACACATGTTCATAGCAACGGATCTCTTTGCGCTACTGATAGAAAACATAGGATCACCAAGAACGGTAGTTCTGAATGGAGATATAGATGGTAGTGTAAGAGAAACCTAAAACGCATTTAAGGAAATTACAATCATTGCACAAGAGGAAAAAAAGATTTAAAATATTTCAGCATCTAATACCTGATACATTGGCAGATGATCTTTTGAAATTTTATGTAAAGTCCAAATAGGTGATAAACACGCGAATTTTGATTTCAATAAAGATGTACAGTATTGATTTATTATACTAATTGCCATCTGTTCTGTTATACAACATATTTGTCCATCATCACTAGTTACCTGATATGGTTCTATGTCATGTTGATATAATTCACTTTGTATGTCATTTTCAGTGGGTACATTACGTTCATGAGTTCTATCTATTAGAAGCTAGTTAGAAGATAAAAAGTGAGTAAATTTATATGTATATATATGTATATGTATATACAGTTATGCCCCGCATAACAAGCTATTGACCATTATCCATGACCAGGATTTAATTTTGTTTATCGATAATCATTATCAACAGCAAAAAGTTTTTTTTTTTTTTTTTCTTTTTTAATATCGCTAATCGATGTCGGCGGCAAAAAATTTTTCCGCTTATACATTCGACTATCATTGATCGTTATTAACATTACTGATATTTAGTAGTGACATTGACAACATAAAAGAATTGATTGTACAGTTTATTGTAGTATATTTTATTAAGCAGAAAATATATGCGACAAGGAATAAAATTTAAGAAAATGGCACCTGTTTCAAGTGTTCTTCTATCTTTTTATATTCATTATGTCGTCGTAGATACTGTGAGTCATCTTTTTGTAGCAACACTACATATTTACTATATGCATGCCGTGCTCTCCCTTTGCTTTGAATATATGTTCTTACATCCATTGGCAAATCGTACCTTATGATTAATGAACATTTCGGCACATCTATACCTTCGTCTATAACATCTGTTGCAACAATGCAATTTAACACACCATTTCTAAATCTAAAAAAAAAAAAAAAAAAAAAAAAAAAAAAAAAAAAAAAAAAAAAAAAAAAAAAAAAAAAAAAAAAAAAAAAAGAAAACAAAAAGAAGGAAAAAGGAGAAGTTTAGTGAGCTGTGCATTTCTTGAATAGTGATGTATTAATATATCAACTGACTTAAAATTGAATATATTAAAATTGAATAAATAAGCTTGTATATGGTAGATTGTATTATTATAAAATATTGTACCTGAGCAAAACCTCCTTATTCCGTTCTGATACACATAGCAATTCTTTGGAATTTTTAAAAGGATTACAGGACACACCCATCATAAACTCTGGATGCAAGAATTTATATTCCTCGTCATACTTGGATATACTCTAAAATAACACAAATTACAAAATAATGAGAAAAGGAAAAATTTATATAAATTATAAACATAAAAATTACTTTTTACCTTTAATATCTGATATAATATTTTTGCAGTGAATCGACGTTGTACGAAGATAATACAGCAAAATATCTGATCAGCAAGCTTGTCATTATAAAAGTCCTTCAATATTTTGAGAAGTTTTCGAATTTGATCAGATGAATAACTGAAATTCCATAATATTGTTTCAAAACGAAGTATCAACGAATTATACAATAAACATAAATAGAAGTGACTCACTTGTAAATTCTCTCTCTTTCCGAACTCCCTTCCATTTTATCTTCTAATAATTTTCTGCAGTTAATTACTTTTGTTATAAGATATTCCAAAATATATAGTGTTTCCTAAATATTACATATTACATTACACAATATAAACGAACAAAATTCGATATATCTTTATGCTTAATATTTACATACCACGTCGTCTATACTTTTTTTCAAATATTCTAATTGAATCAAATGAAGTAAAACACATTTGCTTGCACCATAAATTCCTATATCAAAATAAAATTTGCTGAACTAGAGACGAATACATATAAATTTACTTATAATTAATCTTGTAAATTATTCTGCATCCTATTTCGTATGCATACAACATATCCTAAGGTGGACAGGAGATTATTCTAATGCAAGGTTTACAAAGATATCTTTTTTGTTTGAGACCTCGTCTTTGAGAAAGTTAAGTTTCAAAATTCATACATTAGCTGAATGTAAATATACTTAATGAAGTAACAAATTCAATTATCCTGAAAACAAGATCTACAAACAAAAAAGGCAAAGATCTTTATTTTCTCCTCGACTTAGTTCTGCATATAGAATAACCTCTTGCTCTTGAGTGTACCATATATCCTATGCACTATATATATAATACCTGTACGTAGAAACTGGTGCTGAAGGTTTCTTAATATGCCAGTCAGCTTTCTAGTAATAGTTTTTGGTCTAAATTCTGCACTTGATTCATTATACTTCCGATCGTCTTTTAACGCTATGCAATTTAGGATTAATTCTACTTCCTTAATAATATTATTTATACACTCCCCAACATTGTCTAGAACATATTGGTCAAATCGAACAATTTCTTCATTTGGTGACGCATAATAACTTTTATCAGCTACAGTTGCAGTAGCTATTCTTGCGTTAAATGTAACTTCCAAAGACTATAGTAAAATTTATATATTATATTAATTAAAATAAAACTTTTCTTTAATGTGATTATACGAAATTTACCTGCATAACTGATTGTACTTTTTCCAGCCTCACATTAGCATTTAATAATGATGCCGAAAGTCCTAATACTCTTGGTTGTTCATCTTTAGCACAATTTTCAAAGAGTTGCATAATTTGTCGCATAGGATGATCATTTACTGCTCTATGACATTCATCGAAAATAATCAGGTTTATTCTATTCAGAAATATATATCCATGACAAAGTGCATTTACTAAGACCTGTGATGTCATTACTAAAACCTATAATATAGCATTCTTTAAGATTATACTAAATATCTAATTCATATTATAATTCGTATAATGTTATAGAAACAATATTTGCAACAATATTTCTAAGTTATAATTAACTTCCATTACCTGATGTTGGTTTAGTTGTTCATTCCATTCTTCATCATGCCAAAAATCAACTCCTTCCTCGCTACTGAATGTTCCACAAGACAAACCAGTCAATCTTTTAATATAATCACTTTGTTGTATGACCAAGGGTACTGTATTCACTATAAATATGGTATGTTTACCGCCTTCAGCATAAGGCCTAAATATAAAATTTGTGGCACAATGTTTAAATATTGATAATATTGATAAAACATGATTATATACTATATGACAATAACTGAAAAAAATGTGTAATTTATGACTCATACCGTCGTATGTCCGCACTTAATTCTTTAATAAGCATAACAGCAATAAATGTTTTCCCGGCTCCCGTTGGTAAATAAATAATAGCATTTTCTTTACATGCAGTTTCAAATAGATCAATCTGATAAGGTCTTGGTATAAACTCCTTTTTATCTGTCTCCATAGCTTAGATAATAAAAAAAAAACCTTGAAAAATAATATATTTATAAAGAAAGTCAAAATTCTTAAAAATTATAATCATAAAATGAGTACAACTTACCAAAAGTAATAACAATTTCAAAAACGATAAGTAATATATTCCTCTTTTGCGAATTTTTGGTTTACGAAAAATCGAGGAGTAGTTTTTCATATGAAACTGTGGGAACTCCCTGATATTGTTAACAAATCGTCCGGTTATCGTTCCGTAATTGAACCACGGTCATATATATATACGCTGTTCTGGCAATGATCATATAAACAGGCCTCAATACTCATATATATGAAAACACGACCGATTATAGTACTAGCCGGCTAAGGATAAGAATGGCAACAAAGCAGGATTCCGGCATCCATATATATAACAACAGTCGGCTCTGTCCCCTTTAATACAAAATACGGTTTCCGATGTAATCCGGTTGCCGCGTTACTCAGCACGGCTAATACTAGAATTGGTTCTGTCGAAAGCATAGAAGTAATCAGTCCAAAACTAAGTAGTGAAAAATCAATATTGAAGAAAAAAAAGGTTCATGTTTTGCGCATGCATGATACACTATGAATGTCTCACACAGAAACAGCGACATCTCTATTCGTCTGCCTGTCTCGCAAGAACGAATAATATCGTTGTCTTTCATGCTGAACTTTCAATTCAATCGTATATAGTAAGTATATATTATATCATGTCATACAAAAAAAACTGTTAGTCATATATATGTAAATTTACATAATAGAGTAGAGTTCAATTGGAAACACGAGTTCGCGCTGCACGATGGAAACTGAAACTTGAAAAATGGTGTAACACAGGTGACTCTAGTATTTACAGCTCGATCGGAGCGCCGCTATTGGGAATTGGGAAAACACACCGCGTCGCTAAAAGGAGAATTATCTCACCACGGGAATTCCCAGAACACCTATCTCCCTCGTTAGTAACGCTTTAAAGTGTAAAAATCTATCTGATGCGTAAAACAGAGTAATCCATACAGTAGGCTCGGAGTATCAAATTTTAAATAAGTTTTAAACATTTATGCCTAGACTGAAAACCATTATATTTCGTCTCTATTCGTCGAGTACTGTCAGAAAATACGAAAAAGCTTGTAAAAGAAGTGGTAACACGGAGCGAAGTTTAACCTTGGAGGGGTATTTTATGTTTATCAAGGTCATTGAGGCCCGACTGCCCGTTTTCATCATTTTTCTCGTTATATATTACATTTACATGATAACAAAGTAATTAAAAAGGTTTCGTCAAAAACCACGAGGGCGTCATACATCGACAGATTCACCGATAAATCGAATACGGATCTGGCTATTTCTGATATTTTCAATACAGTCATAGAAATGAGTACGCGTATTAGCCGAAAGTGCTATATATGCAAATAAAATAATACAGTAACGCATAACGGTGGACGATAGAGAGCAGTAACCTCCTTGCTTCTGTGGCCTCTTGTGTCGCCAGCACTGCATAGTACGTATGTACATAGGGACGAAGATATGAGATAAATAATGATCAATGTTGGACCTAGGAATTTGGTGGTAATTTTTAAATTCATCGATCGGTCAAAAATTATCACGTAACATAAATAAAAGCTATAAATAAAAGTTGTGTCCTGAAACAGAACTCAATGCTTTTCTTCATTTTCTTCACTATGACAGAAATGGAATACAAGGGAGGGCAAGGAATGAAAAGAATGCGAATAATTAGATGTTAGAGTACTAATCAACTTAATTGTTGTCTATATTGTATTGAATGATCTAAATGTACTTTTCGTCTCTTATTTAACAAAAGTATTATAAAAAATAAGAAAATATATCATAAAATTCTTTTCTCTTTTTTTTTTTTTTTTTTTTTAAGAACAAAAATTCAATTTACAATTTTAACTTGGACCGGCAATAAATTTTCGAGTTCATTTTATATATTTACATTGAAAATAATAATTTTAGGAACAGTTGTACTAATTAAATTCTACAAGTTTTTAAGTCTAGAATGGAATAAATGTAATAATATGGGCAAGAAACATGATGTAATCAAAATTAGTATATCCCATTTCTCTTGCATATATTATATCTTGAAATACTAATAACTATACTGAGATTCGTAGACATCCAAAATTATTTTGTTACATAATTATTATTATTTGTAATTATCACTCATATATATATATATATATATATATATATATATATATATCAAATTATATGTATATAGTGAATGTATGAGCGTACAATGAAAATTTAAATACGATAATTAAATAACAATATCTTAGTTTTGTACATACTTAGATTCTAATGGAACCGTTAGTGTATCATATTTATACATATATCGGAGTGTAACGATTCATAAAAATTGGCAAATTTTTCTGTTCTTTACATATTTAATTTATTCTATGCACTTCTTGTACATGAGCGCAAATCTTTTAAATTATTGCGAGAATTCGTGGACATGTCCCATCCATAAGTTCAGTATAATAATTTTCAATAAACGAATGCAACGATTTGTTCTATAGTTATTCAAGTAAAAATTGCACGATGATCGAGGCTTTTGATGGAAATAATAATAATGTTTATGAATGTAAGTCACTTAATAAATACATATTTACATAATCTCGATATATTTCACATGTATATATCAATAAGCAAAATTACAGTACAAGATGTTATTTAATGAGAAGGTATACAGCTGGGGACAAAAATAAATGGACAGACGGTAGAACTATCAATGAGGTCTAATCGAACTAAATTAATTGGTAAATAATTGAAATTAACGTTTATATTTCTGTGCAAACAATCCGCATTAAATGAAACATCATTGATACCTATTTCCTCCCCTACCTTATCCACTTATTTTTGTCCTGTACTGTGTGCCGAGCAAAATGTTAATCAAATGAGAATGTAATTGGTTCTCTAATGTAGTAAAGATTCTGCAGTAGTCATGTACTTCACAATACACTGAAATATGAAATAAATACATTGAGCATTCTGTTACGAATATGTTACAAGTAGAAATTGAAGCATGTGGTTTTAAAACGATTTAGTTTCAACAATGTCTTCACACGATTACTGTTCAATAATTCCTTCTATTGCTTATGCTACTATACTTGTATAAATATATTGAACATCTTTCAATTAAAGTTCCATGCAATTTTTAAAAATTATTGTATCAAGACATATAAAGTTTTCTCAATAATAAGAGAACAATATAGAGAAGTTCCACAAAATGTTAAATGTTATAGAACATGTCAATGTATCCGCAATTTAAGTAAAATAAGAAAAATATTTATACTGTATAATAATATGAATGTATAAAGAAGATTCTATCCCCAAATTTTTACTTCGAAAGCATTTGTACAAATTATGAAAACAATCATCCTTAAGCATTTATATTATTTTCTTGTCGAAAGCAATGACAAATTTCAGTCGTTTAACAATGTGATATCGACAAAATTGCTAATAAAATGTAAAAAAAAGGAATGCATTTCTAGTTAAAAAGACATAATTATTTCATACTTCTCATTGATAGAATTGTACATACATAATTTTTTAAAGTAATACTAGAAGGAGATAGGCAACAGTATCAATAGGTACAGTTTCAAGGATTATCAAAGACGTCTATTTTGCAGAACGATATTGTCTATCTGCAAAGCGTTGCATCTAATTGGACGAGCCACGGCAGCAACAGTTTAATTTTTCTTCTGTAATTTGGATCTTTGGCAATAGGATTATGCTCTAAATACACTGTCTGTAATTTCTTATTAACTGCTAAATTTTCTACAGTTATCCAATCCTCAATTTCATTGTTGTTTATCTGGAAAATACATTAGGTATCGAATAGTATTTAAATATGCATATACAGCTCTTAATCATATTCTTACCCAGAACTCTTCTAAATCTTCAAGATGTTCAATGTTTTCAATCTTTTTTATTTTATTATTTGCTAGATCAAAAGTTGTTACTTTTGTACAATTTGATAATCCTCGGATGCATGTTATTCCATTTTCAGATAGATACAACTGATCAAGATTATTTAATTCGTCTAAATTTTCTATTTCTATAATGCGATTGCTTTGAAGACTTAATAACTGAAGATTTTGTAAACAGCCCAAATTTTCTATCTTTGCTATTTTATTTTTACCAAGGAACAAACTTGTCAAATTTTCAAGTGCTTCAAGATTAATTATTTCTCTTATTTTGTTATCGCCTAACTCGAGGATTGTAAGGTTCTTTAGATGTGACAGATTCTCGATGCGCTGAATCTTATTTGACGACAGGTATAATTTTTGTAAATTCAATAGGTTGTCCAATCCCTCTATCTTTTTAATACGATTAAAAGATAAATCTAAAAGTCTGAAAATATAATATTTGCTTATGTCCAAGAAATTTAGGATACTATTTTGATAAATTTACCTATTTATTATATTTACTAAAAGAAAATGTAACTTCTATTTTACTTATACGGAATGTAGTGACATACTTCAAATTTACAAGAGCATCTAAGTTTTCTATAACAACAATCTGATTATCTCTTAATTCTAACTCGATCAAAGTTGTAAGTGTATCAAGGTTCTCAATTTTCTTTATCAGATTCCACGTAAAACACAATCTATGTATCTTCCTCAATGGTTCCAAATTTTCTAATTTTGTTAGTCTCGAATGATTGAAATCTAATTCCTAGAACATTAATGAAATATTTATGTGTGTGTGTGTGTATATATATATATACATATATAAAGAATTACGTCATTATAAACTTTCAAGTTGTTATTGATGAAGTTAGTAGTAAAGGAATAATTAAAAAACGAACATCGCTATCAGGATCTATGATAAGAATCTTTTCCGCTTCTTCATTTTCATCATTCTCATTCTCACCCTCGATTTCAGCCGAACCTTCGCTTTTACTATCCCCTAAAACACGATTATATTTCTTATAAGCAACCATGATCCGTGAAGTTTCTATTGACGATTACGTTGCAATAAACAATTATTATACCATTATTTGCCATTACTACAAGATATAATGACAATCTCTTCGATTTAATTGGTAGATTTAGTTTTAAAATCGCGTAAAAAAAAAGGATTATAATTGATTATACTGCTTCATAAAGATCCAGCATTAAATGCAGATCGAACTGTTGTAGTGTTTGTTGGAATTATTTGAAATTGTATAAACTTTACACTGCGGTAGACTCTACAATGTTCATGGTTTTACACTATCCCATAAATGTGGTTGCGAACTTACATCACGCAAATGACAATTACATCGTATACATTGTGAAAGTTTCCCACGGCTTGTTCTTAGTTCTTACACTTTTTGCAACAATTAGTAATTTTAATAAAACCGTTCTAAAGCTTATTATTATTATTATTCTAAGTTTATTACTACTACTATACTATGTTTATTATTATTATTATTATTATTATTATTATTATTTTATTATTTTATTATTTTATTATTATTATTATTATTATTATTATTTATTACTACTATTATTATTATACTCGTAATTTTATTAAATATACATATTGATTAATAAAGTATTCCTTTATATTTCTTGCACCTGGCCATTTTCTTTTTTTGAAAATAGTTTTTGATATTGACTGCATGAATAGTAATTTGATATTAACGAAAACTGCTATCAAGCATAGATTTCACGATATCGATTTACAACTGCCTAGATTAATCCGTATATGTATATATAATTGATTTGTTACAATCAAATTGTGGTATTAGAAAATATAATAGGTTATGTAAAAATATTTTCTTCATTATTAATCATTTTTATGTATTCGTCTTTTAATTAATTGAAAAAAAAAAAAAAAAAAAAGAAAGGTGAAGATCTTATGAAACATCAGCATCTAAGTTCTAGAAAAAATCTAGGGAAGTTCCAGTTAGCAATATTTGAATTTATTGGTAATATTTTCATCTCGATACTTAACATACAATAAGATAGAAAATATATTTATTTAAATACTTGTTACAGTTTACTGAAGGAGATGTAACATATATAAATTTATATAGTATTTAACAGTTAGTGGAAAATTAAAAAATATACCAGGAAAATTACACGACTATATTTTATCAATGAGTATTCCCTTTTATGTATCATTGCCGCGTCCGTGACTTTGATCAGTAGCTAGTCTAGTGAAGATGGCCGAAAACAATGGCAGTGATTATTGAGCTAACTTTGCGTTCTCCTGGCACTTGTCAACAAAGAAGTTATCTTTAATGAAAAAGCATATAACATAGGCAGAAGTGAGTGCGATTTCTATTCTGTTTGCCGCTGTTGATCGAGATATTAATCTTCTAATTTAGTACTATGGTCATTTAACGCTATAAGGAATAGCAATTGTGCTTTTCATCTTTTCTTACTGTCACCTCATCTAACATCCGAGAAAACCTTTCGAGCATTTCTCAGCATTTTTGAAATACATCTCACGAAAATTTTCATTAAACGTCCGCGTGCTTCTACAAACATCGTGCCTTTTAAATGCTTGCGCATTTCCGCTATGTTTCACTTGTAGTAATTTTAAAACAATTTCGTAGAATTTCAATTTAACTTCCCCCGGAAATTCATTATCTTTCTGAATTAAAATTGATATATTTTTTATAGGACGTATCTGCATACTTATCATATATCATTCCAGTGAGGTAACATCAGTAATAGCTATTCCACATCATGTTGTTTTACATAAAATGTCATTATTAATTATTTAAATTTTTAGAGAAAGAAACTTGAAGCTCTATTTTACTATATAAAATCATTTTTTCTAGAAGTACCGTATTCTTCAGTTAGTGTTTCTGTACGATTTTTTGAGCTTCTTATGTTTTGGATATTCAATATAAACGAAAAGTCATTGAAAATTGAGGAATATAAACTTAAAATTTTTTAAATTAGGAGCCGCGGACCCCTAACATTAAATTTGAGATTAAAGTATATATTGATTTACATGATAGTTGATGGAATTACAAATAATTTAAATGATACAATATTTATTAATATTTCTGATAATTAATGGCGTAACAAACGATGGCGATGTTACCTTAATTAATCAGTAATTTTTTTGATTTGGTGATACAACAAATAGATATTTTATTCCCCAGTACATAAATCAAACAAAATTGGCTTTTATGAAAAAGACCGGGACTTTATCGTTTAAGAATTATTTTATAAATCATAAAACGAAATGCTATGTTGTATAAAGTAATAAGTGATGTAACGCTACTAATTAACTAATTTCTATGTTAGATTATATACAAAGGATAATGGTAATTTCAATTTTTTTTTTCTTTTCCTATTTATCTGTTTTTCTATAGGGATATGGCAACTGCTATTCAAAAGAATGGCATGAAACCTTTAACAAACACGTCAATAAATCACGTAGAGGGTGTGAAGAATTTAGACAATACCAACATATGTAAAGAAGAGAGAGATGAGAGGATATTTGATGGACAGATCCAACCTTACATGGAGCCTCATGAACAAGAACCTCGTGAATTGGATATCGTTATCAATAATGTAGTTTGCAGCTTCAGTGTTAGGTGTCATTTAAATTTACGAGAAATTGCGCTAAACGGATCCAACGTGGAATATAGAAGAGAGAATGGGGTATGTTTTGTTGAAGCAGTCTTGTTTTTTTTTTTTTTTTTACGTTCGTAGCAAATTAATTATATTAAATATTATGTTTGATTGCGATGTAAGCTTAATGTTTATATCTTTAATTTCTGTTCAATGTTTCTATGCGGAAAATTTAAATTACATTACTAGAACGCTTACATAATTGATTTTTCTTAATTACATACAACAATTTACATACTTTAATAAAATTCACAATGTTTTTTTGAGGCAGCGAATAAAAATTATTAAAAAATATTGAAAATTAAAGTAACAAGAGAAAGTATCAGCGTTAACAAGATGTGAAAAAGATATAAAGTTATTTGTTATAAATTGATCATGAATATTTTACATTTGGCTTTTAGTCTTTTTTTAATTAACAGTAAAAGATTATGATTAATTGTTTAATAAAATGGTACACTCCTTGATTTTATCCCATTCATAGATTATATAAGACGCATTATCTGCACGATAATGAAAATGATCTTAGTATAATTTCAATGTAATATGAATTCCTACTTGAGAATATAACTATGCTTTAATATAATATATTAAATTAAAAATATCAGAATATGTTGGACGTGTCGTAAAATTCCCTTTCAAGATCGTTAAAGCGATAGTTCAATTTTAAGTGAGATATACATACATTTTAAGACTACACGAAACTTTCTAGCTGAACAAGTTGGTCTTTAGGTTTTAAATATAATTTTCAGATTTTAAATATAATTTTCAGATTTTAAATAATTTGAAATATTGAATAACATTTATAGGCAATGTTCTTATTATACGCATGCATGTTGTAGATGATTACTATGAAACTAAGGAGACCATATACTACTGCTTCTATATGGTCTTCTGGCAAGGTAACATGCACCGGCGCAACTAGTGAAGTACAAGCAAAGATAGCAGCTCGCCGCTTTGCTCGTTCACTTCAGAAGCTTGGATTTAAAGTACGATTTAACAATTATAGAGTGGTTAATGTACTGGGTACGTGCTGTATGCCATTTGCAATCAAGATAACATCATTTTCATCGTGTCATAAAGAAAATGCAGAGTAAGTACACTTATGTATGTCTAAATAAACCTATATGATATACAGGAATGATTGAACTGATCGACTAACAATGATTTTGATTTATACCCTTTTATAATCTATTGTACCGATAATGTATTACAGTAAAAAATATTTATGTATTTGCTTTATTTAGTTATGAGCCAGAATTACATCCTGGTGTTACATACAAACTAAAAGAACCAAAAGCTACATTGAAGATATTTTCTACTGGAAGTGTCACTGTAACAGGTTTGTTTCGCTGTTGGATTAACGTTTGCGTTAAATGAATTACCGATTCTGTTACAATTGCAAATGTAACATCTCGTTAACACAATGTTATTTATGCAATGCTATGGATGAAAGATCGCAAGTGTGTTTTAGAATAGAAAATGTCTCATTCATAAATTTGAAATGAAGAATCAATTTGTAATATACTGACGAATGACATTCAATTATAAACACTGAAGGACAGCTGGTAAATATATCCATACCATGGCATAAACAACATTCATAGATATTTTAACTATGAAGATTGAAGTAAAAATCTATATAAGGAAATATATTGTTTTCGTATACGATCTTATAATTATTATGTTTATTGAGTAAATTGAAATGTACATTGTAGCTCCCAATGTTGCTGCTGTCCAAGCTGCAATTGAATATATTTATCCACTAGTCTACGAATTTCGTAAGGAGAGAACGACAGAAGACGAACTTGCCCTAACAACGAAGAAGCGTAGAACGGGGCTAAGAAAAAAAAGTCGTGATGAGTTCCTACATGATTCAGATTATATATATGATACCATGTTCTCTGACGAGGAGGAGGAAGAAGAAGGGGGTGAGAGTGACGCCAGTTGGGACTGAGCTGTTTATTTTGCTGCTCCTCTGTTAATTGTGAAACTGTTATACTTCTTACATCTTGTTTTACAAGGAAAAGAGAAAAGAATAGATACATACTGCTTTGTGTACAAAAGTGTTATCTAGAGAGTGAAGTGAAGTATTCTATTTCCCTTAGTGAAAGGACAATGTGTGAGTGCTAGAGACAAATATGCACATGCAAGTGCTTTAATTATGATTATACTAATACTGAATCAACTGAACTGAATTTCATCACCGTAACAATATCATCATAATTTACTTTCATTAATGGTACATATACGTACATAGATACATTCTTATATATATATATATTATGCGTATATATATATATATAAATTTATATAAATATATATATATATATATATAAATGTCAGACATAAAAACAATGTATGCATATTCATGGTGTTTAGCAAACAATATCTCAACACTTGTTCAATCTTTTCTGTTTTCCATCTTTTCCTTTCATTTTTGTTCTTCTGATAGAATTTACTACATTTAAGTAATTAGGAGTAATTCTAAAGGGAACTTGTTTGTAACCATGCTCCTCTATAATTTAAATAATGAATCGATTCGTGTTTATTTAGTTTTTCATTATATAATGACAGATTATATACTGAATTTTTGTAGCGATGGAAAGCGTATACATTTTTGCTGTTTTATTATTCTTTTTTCTACTTATATATATATAATCTATTTCTGCTTAATTAACATATTGTGCCAAAGATGGATGTCTAAAATTTGAGATAAGGTGATCAAAGGACATCTAAGAAGCTAAAAATTTTGTTTAGTGTCACAATTTACTTTTCTACTACAATGACATATTATACTACATTTGAAGGTATTTCTATACAAATGACATTTTTGTTAGTAAATAACAGAGAGCTGATCTAATTTAATTTGATCTTAAAGCTCTTTTAATGGAAACTTATTTGGTTTTCTGTTAAATAAGTTGAAAATGCTGCAGCACGGGAAAAAGTGTCTGTATGGTTAAACGTTCTTACTCTAAATGGCTATGGGCTGTTAGCACCATTAACAGTTGCAACAAAAAAAAAAAAAAAAAAAAAAAAAAAAAAAAAATGAAAAAAACCGCTATGTAAAATGATTATCATCTTCTATTAATTGTATAAAAATTACACAGGCCTGATTGCAGTGTTTTAATATTGGGCTTCATTATTTATGCTTACATCGATATACAGAATAGCCCAAAGCCTGAATATTAGTTTAAAATAACTTGTCAATCGCCCCTTTTTGGCTGTTAACGGAACGTACTTGAAAAGTGAAACAAAAGATCATAACATTAGCGAAGTGTCTCATTTTACCTTTTGAGAGTCGCAACAAAAAATTTAAAGAATAGAATAATTTATGATAACATATTACTCATCATTTCTAATATCTATTACCAACATGTAAGATCTTGTTCATTTATTTATTTATCACTTGCAGTATCCTCATGACGATAAGCGTATTTGAATTATGTCGTTATCATTTAATTTTAATTAGTTATTGTCGAATATCATAGTTTGAGGAATGATAAATGTTATGTTTTAGAGAATATTCAACAATTCGAGTCTAATACATGTTAAATACGAGAAGCTTGACTGACACAAGGCTATTTTTAAATTCTGTTTGGTAATAAAAGCTAGGAATAGATAACGTACAGCAAAATTTGTTATAATTCTATGGTGTACTTTAACGGAAACAAAAACATCCTCTGACAACGTTACTATCATTTAAAAGTAGACGCATAGACTTTAAATAAGACATAGTGTAAATAAATCAAGTTATCCAGATATACTAATATGCAATTAGTTGTATACTTTCTGAATGTTATAAAACGACATGCATACCTTACACCTGTTACTAATTATATACAATCTTAATGATCCTTTTTCATATCATAAGCGCGTGTGAATGAAGAAAAACATTGGCAATACCTTTCAATACTATAATGAATATCGATCTGTACCTTGTGCCATACATAATGCTATTTGTACACTAAGCTTAATTGAATTCTCATAATCTCCAATGATTTAATATTAACTTTAATATGCGAAACAAGTTCTTTTACAAAGATGCTATAGTCACTGCCCGTAGTATATCCAAAATACAAAAATTAAGAGCTCGAATTTAACTAAAAATATATATGATATTAGGCACTTACCGAAGCACCTTAATTTTACATCGATTACCAAATGTATTAAATACTATCATACGAATGAAGAATTTTTATTTTAAGAATGGCAATAATGTCAGAACCGCTGTGTAATTTATAACTTTGTTGAAGTCAATACATATATACTTTTCATGTCTTTCTTTCTTTCATAGATAAAAAATATACAATATGTAGAAACGTTATATACTTTTGTAATTATTTTAGATGTGCATTAAAATTTAATACGAAGTATTATGAATTTCAAGCGTTTTATAGGAATGTTATTTGAACAGAATTTTCAAAAACTTTCATTTAGCATTTATAAATACAATTCTTTTTTATTATAAAATAATATCATTCTTTAGTTTTTATTTGAAGTCCTCCATGTTATGTCCTTTAACTAACATTAATTAAAAAATCTTGATATTTTGTGGTTATGAATAATAATAAATTAAAAAAAAATGCATTTGAAAGTTATAATTAATGCTGGAATAAAAATAAGACGGTAGAACTTTCTTCACATTGAGTGATGTAATAATAACACTAATGCGAAAAAGAAGACAGTTTATTTAATTTATGTTACGTAGAACACATTTTCTCGTTTGTTGTGAAGCTATAAAAATGCGATTTATGGATAAAAAGCTTTTTAGAAAAATTATTTGATACGTAAAATATTTCAGTTTCTTAATTTAGCAATAGTTTCTACTAGTTTAACAATCTAAATGTAAAGGTTTCTGGCATTGTTCCATAAATTTTATATTGGAACCTAGAGAAATTGTTTAAGGAAATCTAATGACAATGCTTTCTCTAAAGCAGTATTTGTTATAAAAAAAAAAGCAAAGTTTAGCGAAATTTAATATCTATACAATCATTGCACACAAAGTTGTATAGCGAATTTCTGGAACGAAATATCTTATTCTACATATCTCTATTTCTGGAATGATATATCTTATCCTATATATACTGCAGCGTGAAATCTAAATATAGTAATAATATTCAATGCAGTAGATTATTGTCCAAAATATCTCTGTTGTATTATTGTATGCATAGAGTACAGAAGTATTTACATTGAAGGAATTTATATAGGAATCATATAATTTTCGAGTAGCAAACCGTCTTATTTAGAATAGTTTAGAATACTTAAAATAAATAAAACCATTCTTTATACTTATTTCTACAATTATATCTGCTGGTACTTCATTCTTTTCTGGATAAGATTATTAATGTCATAAAGAAAATTGTTGTATCATAATTATTGCCATTATTATGTTTTACATTCTTCTGAACTTTTTGCTATCTTTAGCTAATATTTCCTAAAGCATATTTAGAAAGTGTTCGTCGATGAAGTTATATTCAAATTCAACTTAATGTCAACATGGAACTGCAGTGATGTTATTAGTATTACATGTAATTTAAAGTTAGTTTCTAAAATGAATCATTCTTTATTACAACCGAGTGACTGCCAATCACAGACTATAACTAAATGCTATTTCAGTACTCTCATCCGAACAAACGCAACTGTTTTAATGATTTTTTCAAATTCATGACAATAAAATATTAATTGTTACTGTTTACTAGTATAACGTCATATGTTTACGATACATTTTTTTTTTTTTTTTTTTAATAATAATTTTAATTCATTCTCTATCTTTATAAGATAGATATCAGGCTTTACATCCAAAGTAGTTTAAGCAGCATAAGTATTAAACATTGTTATAAATATTTCTATTTCTACTGATACTTTTAATATCAAACATTATTTTATGCTGCTCATACTATCTGATTTGAACAAATTAATTTATAATTGACATACTATAATTACTACGTATAAAAGCAAAGTTTCTGATTGCTAATATCATGAAAAATGATGTGCACTTTTACCAAATCTACTAAATTTAATGTACATTAACTGTTTTCACATTCCAGGCCTCTTGACACTATTATTTTCTAGTCTGAGAATATATTTACACCAAAGACAGTCCATAAAAACGTGTTACAATTTAAAATAGTATAGGTAACATGAATACATTGCTCAAGATTGATGAAATTTAACTATGCTATTCTTAATAAAGTGCTTGTACAGTTATTAATGAAAGCATGTAATATCTTTTCAACATATTTACAAATCAAATTGTATGTTATCATGAGAAAGACAGAATTTATTAAAAATTTTGGTAGAGGTGAACATTCTCTGTTAATTCTTACATGTACTCTTGTAGTTATAACATCTCTGAATGTGTCCATAGCAAAATATAATTCTCTAGCGTGATGCATCGTCATATATAATCATTATTTTTATAGGTATAAATAACTAGATGAGCATGAATATGTATCTGGTTGTTATATCGATCTTTGAAAATACTTCGTTTGCAGTTTAACATGAGACATGTTTAGATGGTACAAACGTTATGATATTAAGCAAAGTTACACAGTTTTAATTGATTCATTAAAACTGGGGACAATGTTGTAACATATTATAATCGTCATAGGAGCACTAAGTTCTTGATGTTGTCATTGTCTTAAATCGTTATTATCGACATGATGATGTACTATCATGTAGCTGTATCAGTTTATAGCGAAGAAAAAGAAAACGTAGAAAAATATGCTAATATGGTATACATTGTATCAATTAAATAATAGTAATACATCGTATATACTGATATTTATCTAAGTAAATCTTTCTTTGAATTCAACATAGTTACTAGTATTACACATTTACATTCTTTATTCATTCCTTTGCATGGTACGATTGAATTCTAAAGCAATAATGAATGTGATTTCGTGAAAATCAATCCGCCGCAGTAGAGAAATATATACATAGTTCAGTTATAACGAGTTATTCCTTTTTTTTTTTTTTTTTTTTTCCTCCTTTTTATAAACTTTTCCTCTTTGTTCTTGAAATTTACTCGAAATATTGATGAATAACATGTATCAAAATGGTACCCTGTCAATTCTTTAGTAATCAAGCACTATCAATAGTATTAGTAATACATACATGTATTGTTTTAAAGTATGATAGTTATAAAGTATATTTAGTATGTAGAATAATGTTGCATCGATAGCATGGCCTCTTCTAGAATATGTATTTAGAATACTTTTAATAGAGCATTATATAGATTTAAAATTTAAGAGATGTTCACACTCACTTTCAAAGAGATTTTCTGCATAATGCATCGTGAAGCTACTATTTTCATGTAAACATGAGTAATTTTCAATCGACCGCAATGTGTACGCTAAATATTGATGCATAAAATAAGTAAGATAAATTAAAAAATATGTAAAAAAAAAAAAAATGATATAGTTTCTAAAAAGTATGAGCCCAAGGCATCCATGATAATTTATATGTAACTAACTTTTCATTAGGTAGATATGTATTCAAGACTGTTGAATGAAATGTACATGAAAATTTTGATGTAAAAGATCAAAGAAATAAAAGGCAATGATTAATACAAATCAACTTATTTCACACGTACTTATTATTACAAACTTTATAAATTATTGTTTTAATGTATAAAACGTACAGCTAAAAACATTTATTACATGTCAAGAGTATTTTAAATTTCATCGGAAATAATGTACATACATTTTAATAGCTAAATTTATTATTACAGTTAATTTTGAAATATATCAAGAAATTCACTTATGGTTGGATAATAATACAATGCTACGCTCATAGCAGCCTGTAAAAATTTTATCATCGTTGAAATAACTTTTTATCATTTAGAAGTTATCGTTAAATGTTGAAAAGTAATTTTACTCTATTAGGTATGTTGATATTATTTAAAAAAAACTAATAGACAAAAATATTAAAAATAACTATGCGTTATTTCTTACCTCTCTTGTGTTAATACTCAGTCCTGTTTTATTCAATATACATTTGTAAGGTAAGATGGCATAATGGTTGCTAATATTTAAAAGGCAATTTAGATTGCAATGTTTTAAATCTTCCATCACTCTCGTTGGAACATTTCTTAGAAAGTACATATTACTGCGTTTTTTAAATGGCTGAAAAATATAAGTATAGCAAAATATATAATTCTTAATTGCCAAAATTAGGAAAAAAAAGAAAAAGAAAGAGGAATTATTTTCTGATGGTGAAAGCTTAATACAGAAAAGATATTCTAAACATAATATTCTTACACGATCAATTATAATTAATTAATTGACAACCTTCTGATTTAATTCCGTCCCGATGGAATTTTATTAATATTTTGTCCGAATTTTTAATTTCGATTCATAACGGTAATGTAATAAAAAAATACATGTTTTCAAATTAGTCGAGCCTAACGGCACAATTCAATGTAGAAATTCATTAGAGAAAATTAACATTTGATGATTAGATTATTCATTAACTGATTTTAGTGTTATATTTACATACCTCGTCATACCATAATGCCTCAACAATGTTTTGAGCATAGATAGATATGGTATTGAACTTTTTCTTATATAACTTTTGTGCCTTACGATTTTTTAATTGTAAACTTCTATTACGATACCTGTGAACAGATATTGAAATTGAAAGGCTAATTTATAAACGTAAACAAAGTTTACAGGATGCATACCTCAATAGCAATTTGCATATTTTTGACAGAATCGCACAATGCTTCGTAATAAAACCTCCATAAATTACTGCAGGCGGTGCTAATGTAAACGACATTATGGTACTTCGATTTTCCAATATACAAATCTAAACATTTTCAGTAAAAGTACGGCACTGAATTGTTAATATTTCATTACTATTTATGTTAATTACATGAAGATATTATTATTTATCTTCATCATTTACCTCCTCATAAAATGATAATGCTTCTGAGAGTAATAAAATATCGTACGAATGTATGTTTAAACCAGACACGATAAGGGTTTTTGAGGTTTTTGTGAGAATAGGAATGGCCTCTTCCAAATTATCCACTGCACCTTGTCCTAGAAATGGTGCAGGTGTTTTATGACTGCATTCTTCAAATGCTTGACTAACAAACTACAAAAAGATGGCATTGTAAAATTGTCAGTTGACTACTATTGCTTTATTAATAATTATGTTGCTCTTATTTTTATGTTATTTTTGATATTTAAATAGTTTCAATGAAAGTAATTTATGCAATAGGAAAGCCAACTGTAAGTTAAATAAGGTAGTAAAATAATATGTTTAACATACCAAATTTGTGATCAACATTTTCAATGTTCTGATAATTTCACACTTCATACTTATGGTTGATTCGTAAAACATATTTTGTACATGAACTAATATCTTTTCCTGTAAATCTGAATATATTTTATTTTTATAAAATAATTACACTAAGTACAGAAATATATAATAATAAAGCACTAAGTAAACGAAATTCTGAACTAAATTTTTAACTATTAGAAGAATATCTTTATATCTGACAATTTCGCAAGTTTCGTTTAAAAATTCTTCTATGTATCCATCTATCTAAAAGTATCCATCTAAATAATCTTCGATAGCAAGAGAAAAATCATGTAATAATCAAAATAATAGTACATGGCTTGACAGAAACAAAAGGCAATTGGTTTTTTTTAGGATAGATAACTAAATCTTTATAATAAATTGACCATAGAAACTCTGCTTATTCATATCTTTTCAAGCCAATATGATATCAATCAATCGATCAATCAATCAAAGTCTTTCAATACGAAGAAATATTCTACGAAGATCATTTGAATAAAAATATTTATAGAGAATTAACTTTTTGCACGCAGTCCCTTAATAAATATAAATGAAAATATACCGCTAATAGACACCGACGTCATCCATTGCAATAAAACTAGTAACTTTGATTGATATTCTCCCGTATTAAAATACAGATATTCATCAAGGAAACGATTAACAACAAGTATATCTTGTTGCATATATTGTGAAAATTCTATAGTTATATCGAGTAATTTGTTAATTTCTTCTGTAGAAAATTTTTCATTTTCCAAAATAAATGCTGAAATGAAAGAAACATTAAACTCATTTTTTCTAGAAACATCTACTGTATTACAGATTATATTATAGGTGTACCTCTTATTAAAGTATTGTAGAGATTATAAGAGAATCTACTCTGATAGTGGAAATCAGCAAATGTAAGAAGATGGTAACCAGCAATATTAGACAAAAGTGATATGGCATTACACGGTAATTCTACACTTAAGTGCAATTTTCCCAATTCTTCTGTACTGTAATAGCTTACTATGTAACGAATATCAATCAATAAACGTAATAAAACAATAATATTGTTTATTTACCTAGAAATCTCGAAAATAGATTTTGTATCCTTCTCTTTGAAAATATTAGAGCCAATTTGAAAATATCCTACGGGTGGTAACAGAGGTGCTACAGTCTTCTTTGTTTTCATAAACTGTTAAAGTTAAAAAGATATATGAATAATTCACGTTTATATAAATTTTATAATTATCAAATACTTACCTCGAATACATTCCAGTTGAAACACTCTGAATGTAAGTCCTGTGTTTGTTGAATCTCTAAACGACCTTTCGCATCTTGAAGCATTAATCGCAAAATTTCAGGTATTGGTTTCCATACACTTTCTGTATTTATAGATTGAATTTTTTCAGGAACTAATTCTGGTTTGTAAGATTTGAATAATCTAAAATAAATCTTTCGCAGATTAATATTACATTCGCTTAAATGAAGCAACTCAAATCGCAATTACTTACGACAATAAGACAATAATATGTTTACGAGGTTTCGAATATTTCTGATGAAGATTCAGTAATCTAGATACATCTCTGCGAGTTACATCTTCTGGTTTTGTTAATACATAAATGATACGTGCTATATGTCTTTCCTATGATGATAATAGTAGGAAGATATTTAAATAATGTAACTGCACAATATGAGACTCATATTATGATCATTATTAAAATTTTCTATTGTAATTACAGGTTCCTTTATAAATTTACGTATGCAGTATTGGTAAACAGAATGTATACACACTTACCAGTCTTTCCTTTTTCAACATCATATAAAAGAAGACGCTATAATATATATTTATAACTTTTTTATCTATTAGTTGATAGTCCAATATGCCTGAAAGCACGCGAACACACGTACAATTTAAATTTTTATCTTATACATACTTTGTTCCGTCACATTGTTATATGATTAAAAAAAAAAAAAAAAAAAAAAAAAAAAAAAAAAAAAAAAAAAAAAAAAAAAAAGAAAAAAAAATATTACCAACTGTCCATTGTATAATAATAGTGGATACAGTAATAGGCAGTTCATTTATAGATGCTAGGCACCAAGAAATAAGGGACTTAACTGTGCGTTCAGGTATCTCGTGCCTTGGAACTAAACACTTTGCTAAGGATACTAATTTAGTAGCACCTATCAAACATATTTTTTCCTTTAATGTTTTCAATAGAATGTAACTGTTTGTTTCTTATAACGTTTGTATACTCACCTAATTCTGTATTTATAATAATATCTGCCAACAAATCGATATCTTCGTCTATCAACCCTTTAGTCGCAGCATAATTTTGTAATATACTGAGTGATTCTTCAAATGTAGAATAATCTTTCTTTTTTACTACAAAAGAAAGAATAGAAAGAAATGTACTTATCGGAAGATTTCAAATTAAAAACATTTTATCGTACATTACTATTTACATATTATATCAATCTAATATATATTAGTAATATATATATATATATATATATATATATATATATATATATATATATATATTTGTAAGGGAAAAATAACTATGGCATGTATTGGTACATATATTATACAGACAATAATAAAAGTATTCAAACAAGATAATAGAAAAGCAATTCATCATTTAAAGATTACAATGCAATATTGCATTGCAATATCGTCATTACATAATATTGTTCTCCCATAAAGTTTGCTGACATAATTATACATATGCTTTTTTTCTTAAATTTCGTAGTAATGATTAATACCAAACTTGATGCAGGTAAAAAGTAATTTTTTCTATGTCGCAAAGAACTGATTTCTCTTCTCTTGGTGTTAATCTCTTCTGATGTCAGGACGGTGGCTTAATCGCAATATTCTCATTATAATTGAACTCTTTAATTATGAGCCAAGCTGTTGATTCACTTCTTATTAAAAGATCTATATTTTTTCTTTGTACAATTCCCCTTTTTCTTAAGTTTCTCAGTAATGGACAGATATTAAATTTTCATTTTCATTTCCTTTCAAAATCGTTTAAAACATACCGAAATTCATTTGCTTGCTTATGTTGAGTTTTCTTAGAGCAAAGGAAATGACAAATTACAGATCTTACATCGCAATATTCAAATACTTTTTTGCTTGGTATGGATACATTATCATATAATAAAGTTTCTATAGCTGTTATTTGTTGTCTTTAGACTCTTAGAGAACATGGACACATCCTGATGAATAATTCCAAATATACTATAATTGTAAGTACTAGCGCCACTATGCTTTTATATATTGAAACGTAAATCAGTAGTATTACTGTTTGAATACTTTCGAATGTTTATTGTATTTTTAGTTACGTACCTTTCAAATCTCGTAAAAACTTTAAAAAGGTATCCCTTTCTTTATCTGTCATTTTTTTTTTTTTTTTTATATTGTTATAACAACAAATTATTTGTAACAAAAAGAAATAAACATTTTTAAACGCTCAATCGTGTTTAAAAGCTAACTTTTTAACTAAATCATTACCGGTGTTTTTAATGATATTGTTGTACATCATAACCTAAATATCATAACGACTTAAAATATTTCCCTTCAGTATGTTCCTAACCTATTTTTGCATCAAACAACGGTTATCCCTATAAGTAATATTTAAGGTAAAGAATATAATGCTATTGATAATGAAAAATTCATTCTATCCGCTTAAAATTCTAAACAAACACTATATTATTGTCATAAGTCATAGAGCTTATGGCTTATATCAGAGAGGAAGCGAGAGTGCTCAGTGTTCACGCTCATTATTCTGATTTATTATTCAGATCATGTTCTCAGTGTTCTGGTTGTTGTCGGACGAGTGATGAACAGTTTGGAATAGCTATTGATTTCCGATGGAATCGATTGATCGAAAATACAAGTACATTGCAGTTACAGTATACATGCTTAATTATTAGTAATAGCTTAATTATTAATACATGCTATCAGATTAATTTCTGCCGCTTTTTTACTTGGAATATTTATTATCTTCATATTATGTTGCAATCGGATATCAATCGAAGTAATTGCAATTGCAATTTTGACTATATTTTGTCATCTTTTTGGTAAAAGCTGGATCCCCTCGTCGATAGAAGGGCTTCTCTTTTGAGGTGATCCAATCATCGATCCATACTCGAAGTTCCTCAAGTGATTGGCAAACGCGTGATACACCACGCCTTCCATATCTCACCAAATGCATAGCATTATGCTTTTTCCGTGGATATTCGGTTTTGGTGTCGATGTTGGAAACTGTTCGGAGTCCACCCACGATTTCCTCTGTTTCGGATATCCGTAGTAGATCCAGTTTTCGTTCCCAGTTACGATACGCTACAAAAAGCTCTTCCCCCTATGCTTAGGAAGCAAGTAAATGCAAATTAATGCCAAGCGATTCATTCAACTTTCAGCTTTCTGAATATATAGGTGTTTCAGAAAGTTGAGAGAAGAAACTGAGATAAGTTCGTACATTTTTATTGGAAATAAAAAATTTCCCGTTTTCAAAGTTGATAAATTGTTAATTCGACTGGACTAATGGGAACTGTAACATATAAGTTTGTCTAGTAACGCGTGCACATTCGTATAGTAAATATAAAAGTATAACAGCGATCAAAGAGCGGCGTTGGTGTGCATGCATAATTAGACAAGGATAGAAGGCGCCTCTGTGCAGCGTTCTCTTTCTTCCCCCACATCGCGTCATCCACTTACACTGTAACATACAACCGAACGTGTACTGCGCGTGCTCTATCTTTATATCTTTGCGGCTAAATACTTATGCACATGTACCTGCGTGTGTGTGTATATATATATGCATATGTATATACGTATATACTTATTTTCTTAACCGTTTCCAAGACAACGCGCCAAAATGGCTACTCTCGAAATACTTTCAAGTCCTATCGATTATAAATACAAAAGTGAAATATGTTCTTTAAGCTTTCTCGTCGTACTATTTCTTATAGTTTTATCATTGATTACCCCATTTTTTATCATTTCGAACACAGGAGGTATATATTTTTTAACATTTTATTTTTACACGTAGCTATGTCAATATATTTTACCATAATTCGTAACATTCATAACTATGGTATACTACTTTATGGAAGCGTAATTTATATTTTTATGTTCTGTATTATATAGTTAGCTAATATAATTTTCAGGTTACTCATTGAAAAATCGTGTACTAATGGAGAAGCCTGATGTATCGTTTAACTATAAATATATTTTGTTAGCAAACAGAGATTACAGTATTAATCCTATAATTTGTTCAACTTTTAAAACATACAAGGATAACGAAATCAAGGATGACTGTATATTGATAAAGGTTTTATCTTTATGTTATTATAATGTAAAAGATATGAATTATTACATCGATATTTGTAAACTGTTGTTATCGTGTATATATATATATATATATATATACATATATATATATATTTTGCCTGAGAATTAATAAAAATTTAAAGATTTTAGGTTCGAGAAATAGATAGAAATATGGATGGTAGAAAGGACATTTTAAAGTTTGAAGCACACTTTTATACCGACGAACCTATAAGATCTCTTAAACTTTTGCTTTTCTTCAATTTCCAACTAAAGGTAAGACCGTATGTTTGTTATTTTGTTATCGTTTCTTCTTATCGCTATTGTATTACTCTTACTTTGTTATTTATAAGCGTCGATATTAATTTTGTTATATCAGTTAGTGGAGACGACGGTAGAATCCATTGCATATTTCACTCATACGTTAAACGAAGAGGCGCAGAAAGTATGTTTCTACGGTGATTTGATATTGCAACAAAAGAGCGTGATCACTAGCGAAGGTTTATATGAAACGTATAATCGCAGTATAGAAATTGCTGACTATTCCATAGATGAATTACTTGTGGAAAATTTGAAGAGGAAATGTGAGTGGTATTTTTCAATGTTATCCCTTACTACAAAGAAGATACGGTAATGAAGATTTCTTTCAGTTGCAGCTAAAATAAGCGATAAACATGTAATGGAACAATCGGGTTATTCGAATGAAAACGTAGTAGTTATCCAAGGAGAACTAGTTTATAGGGATTATTTAATTCATTATCAACCTAGTATCTGGGAAGAATTGAAATGGATATGGGTTCAATATTTATCATGCTTTCTGGTATTTGCTTACGTAACTAAGCATGTGTTGGTTTTCTTATTTTCAAATCGGTATTTAAATTGTTATATTATAAAACCGTGGAAGAATAAATAGTATCTGTAAGAATAAATAAAAGTATAATTTAATTTAATTGTTAAGCGAGTGAGCGTTAAAAAATACTGAAATTTAGAACACATTAGTATCTATACTGTATCTTTTTATACGAGTGTTTTTTTATAGCGTTTAAAAGTTTTTTAAAATGTCAAGAGATGATAATTAATTTTATTGGTAAATTATCGCTACACGCTAAATTATCTACTACATTGCACAGTCTAGATAAGATTTTTAATTTATGTACCATTTTCATGTTGTACTAAAAGGTGTTGACCAGTTACAATCTGCCCCTATGTAATCTAATATTTGCCAATATGATACGCGTAAATTGGATCGATGTTAAGTTATTAAGTTTATTTACATTAAACAGGGCCGCAGATTGTATAAATTCGTAAGGGTATATAGCGAGTAAATTCTAATATTATGTAAATCGAATCACGCGCGATGGATTCTCAATTTTATACTGTACAACTTAGTTATAATATGATAGCTTTATTATTATTAATGAAATTTGTTTTAAAGGAGAAATTGGGAACGCTGTATACCATTTCATTGTGTCGTGCAAAGGATCAGAAATTTTGTTGCGCTTGGTTTATCGTTTAATTTTTTATGCAGTTCTATTATCTAATATCGTGGATCATTGTCTTTCGTTGCGATTTTCTTGGATCGAATACATATATTTCTTTCTTGGATACTCGTTTCTTTTCTATAGATGATAGCTTAAAGTGTCGCTAGAAAGCACTATACGGTTTATTCCTCATAGTATTCCGCATGAATAAATATCTAATTTATAATTTATAATTTATTATAATTGGACTTGTTCGTTGTACATAAACTTCTGGATGATATGGCGAAATGTTTTCACAGACAAACTATCTGTACAGACAAATGTTTACGATTGATAAAAATGTTAAAAAGAGTTATTTTTGAAAAGATCATTATCGTACTCGTACTCGTTTGAAATTTTGAGACGTATCGATGCTCGTTCGTAAGTTTCGTTAAACCATATAACAGCGTATGTGGGGTGGCGTAACAGAATTACTGGAAATGGTGAAAACTTTTACAACTGTCATACCACTATATATAGTAGTGTGCCGTAGCAGTGAAATGAAAATTGTCGGACAATCGTCGGTGATCATTAAAGGATCATGAAAAGAATCACCGAGTAATTAATCGACATAGGTGTAAAACATTAGGATTTTAAAAGATCGTCTAAACGGTATTTTGCTTGGAATAAAATAGGCTGAAACGCGCTTCTAACACTTTATGCTACGTATCTATGGCGAAACGACCTGTTTGTCATCGACGACGATCGGACCTGATGGAAGTAATAAATCTCTTGGTAAATTCAGATTAGACGATTCGAAATCTTTATGGAAGGTATAGGCGATAAGAAAGATATTATAGAGCGAGCGATTGATTAAAAGCGATAATAATAAGATAAAATGTGTAAAAGGCAGCATAGTAAAATGTTTGGATAGGCTGGAAAATGTTGAATGGTAATTAAAACAGAGTCGACGATCGTGATTTTTTTAATCTTTTAACTCGTAAATTTTAAGATAAGTTTTAACTTTTAACTTTTAACTTTTTAACATTTGAAAATTCGAAAGATGGTAAGAAGGTGTTGGTGTGGATGAGGTTAAGAGACGGCCCTGGGCATGGTTGCCAGCAACCCTTCCGAACTACGCGGCCGGTCAGTTTCAACGAGGGTGGAGACTGCGCCGTGTTCCGTTGTCGTCTACCTACTCCGTCCGTGCGTGCTCTCGAGACGAACGGATCGCGCCTCTTCTCTCCATTATTTATATACCACGGACGCGTTGTTAGTGGTCGATGTAGTAACGATGACTGGCAAACGGTCGTCCGAACGGAATAACCCCTGATCGTAAAGGGAGAAAAGGGTGAGTGGTGCAGTGTTGCAAACGACTCGTGTTAAATACAGGCTGCTGCGGATGCTGGCGCGATATTCACCGAACCTTGCCTCGCACCAGCCCCTTTTTCATACGCTGTTTTCCTACGACGAACCTTCTTGTATTAATTATTTCGCTAAAAAGATACTCGCGCTTTGGTAATATAGGAAACCTGTTTCTCCGTTTATGAAAGAGTAACGAGTAGTGTGGTATCTCGTTTACACGTTGCTGGATGGAGTTGGTGGTTCTACCGTTTTACCACCATAGAGCGAGTTATCGTGCGTCGAGGTGCTAGTTTGACTAATAATTCCTTTATTTACATAATCGCGAACGATTATCGACGGATATTAAATGTATTTATATTAAATGTATCTGTCCACGTTATTATAAAAAATGTGCTTCGTTGTATCGCTTTCTTTTTTCAGGGAGACTTCAGAGACTCGAGAGATTTCACATTTTTTACGTAAATCTACTAATTATAGTTGTTTTGATAACGTAATGATAACACACGAGTATGCCAGTTTACTCTTTCATAGGTATCGAGAAGATTGTATTTTATATTGTTCTACTTTGCCGTTTGAAGTTTTCCAAAAGCTTTGACTTAGTATGTTGTTAAAAATTAGTAACAATTGAACGACTCGTATATCGGAACGTGTATATGTGTGAAAATTATGGAAAAATGTAACATATTCGTCGTTTCAGGTAATCACTTTTGATAAATAGACCGCGAATGTTTAATTACACACACACACACACAAAAGCGTAGAAACGTGCAGAATGAATATACGTAATAGGGAAAAAACATAGAATATATTGAAAGTAGTGCTTTTGTCGTAACATTTAGCGGGTGAAACGAAGGTTGCGTTTATCGTTAGGTAGAAATTAGGTTGAAACAAGCGTTGTTTATAACGACATGAAGTTTCATAAAAATTCGCAGAGCAGTTGATGCTGTTATCGGGATAGTATCAAACAGAATTTTTAAAGCGTTACGACGGAAATCGAAATTTCAATGTTCACGATTATACCTTCTTGACAAACTTTATCGACCCAGCTTTGAACGATAAACGATAAATTAAACGATATATTTTTAATTATATCGATTCATTTCGGATGGTAGAAATTCGACTAACAGAAAATTACGATTATAAATAAATAGCGTATCGTAAAGCTGGCAGAACCATGTCTACGAGATCGAAGGAGAAGGTGGTGGCTGCTTTTCGAAAATTCTTTCGACCCTCGGAAAAGATCTCGGAGCAAGATGGAGCAAGCAGTTCGACGAGTTCTCCGTCCAGGAGGCTTCTGAGTCGACATCATCGGCCGGATGCGGTCACTCCTACCGATGCCACATTGTCCGACAATTCCGGCGCTAGCAACTCTAATCATGCAAGTTGTTTCTTCAAGTCAAAAAAATCCACTGCTAATTCCACGCAGGTATTTTTCTTACTACGTCTGTTTCCTATATGTACAGATCTATTTACAGATGTATTTTTTATATAGACCGTGTTCGTTATAGCGCGATCGTTAGCGAAGGCAGCAAGTTGAATAACTACGTAACTACCGATAAGATGGATATAATAAGATGGAGAGAATTCTTTTGCAAATTTATAGGCAGACACACTCTGTTGTTATTTTGATTTTAATTTTTACACGTATAATTTGAACGTATCATCCATAATGCGGCAAATAAACGATTTACGTTACGTACGACAGGTATTCGTTATTTTCACGTGGCGCGTCGTTTTCGAGAAAATCGTTAGTTGGTTGGTTAGTTAGTTAGTTAGTTAGTTGGTTAGTTGGTTAGTTAGTTAGTAGAAATGAAATAGCTTTGGAGGGTTTTTTTGTCGACAAGCTGTAATCGAAACGTGGTTAACGACGTTGAAATAAACGCTTGTTACGAACGTGAAATAACGAAACTTTATCCGTAACAAGTATCCGACATGAATCGTTTCGTAATTCTGACGTTATTTCAGGGAACGGTTGCAATACCGGATAAGAGAGTTCGTTTACGTCGTTTGATGAAGGAACTAAGCGAAATTCAGAGGACGCAGAATCGACTCGAGTCAACGTTCACCGCGGAATTGGTAAACGACAATTTGTTCGAGTGGCACGTGAGACTGCACAAGATCGATCCGGAAAGTGAACTGGCCGCGGACATGAGGGAGCTCGATATACCTTACATACTTCTGCACGTGGTGTTTCCTGAGAATTTCCCGTTCGCTCCACCTTTTATGCGCGTTATTTCGCCAAGAATCGAGAAAGGCTTCGTTATGGAAGGCGGCGCGATCTGTATGGAGCTTCTCACGCCCAGAGGATGGGCCAGTGCGTACACGATCGAAGCTGTTATCACGCAATTCGCGGCCAGCATCGTTAAAGGCCAGGTAAAATATCCTTTTCACGTTCTTCTTCGCGTTCTTTCGCTGATTCGAAAGTTTCCAAAACATCCGCCATACTACGCTTGATCGAATATGTTTTTATCGTAAAAGGCGCCATACTCGTCGTTTGCCAACAGCGTTCGAAATATGGTCGTAACAGGTCTGGGTATTCGTACATACCGTATATCGAAAGTATATCGTATGTGCGTGTCTACTTTTTATTCATATTCTACTTCTAAGATCGAACAAGATCGAACTTTGCGACATAGTCGAGCAATACGAACGAACAGTTTGAGAATAAGGTGTTCTAGCTCGTGCGAGTACGACAAATTGGAATAACGCGCGATAGAGATACCAGGATGCTGGGAATAATCTCCAAGTGACTATTGGTAAAAGAAAGTTACAAAGTCAGAGTGAGTATTCTGCGCGGACTTGAAACAGATTAAGAATATACGGTAAGACGGTGACAAAATCTTTGAAAGTGCGATTCTGTACCAACATCGTTCGATACTCTATCGTCATTTTTTACGACTCTCTGCCAAAGCCAGCCAGTACGGTCGTCATTTTTACGAAGAAAGGAAGAAAAACCCTCGTAGCTAGACTCGATAGATTAAGAGAAAATGGTTATATCGTCTAAAGGGTTTTTTTGCTCGTTGGATTGGACACGATAGAAAACCCAAAGTGCAAGTCTCCGTAACGATGCACACTAGAAGCTATTTCATTCTGCAAACTACTTTTCAGGGCCGCGTAGCGAGAAAACCAAAGACCAGCGAAGAATTTAACAGACGTTCCGCCGAAGAATCCTTCAGAAATCTAGTAAAAACGCACGAGAAGTATGGTTGGGTTACACCGCCGCTTACGGAAGGATAACTCTGCAGACCTTCCGGAGGAACGGAAGACTTTGTTGTTGTTTAAGAATTCCTGCTCACGATCAACAGGTTTCGGATGTGACTTCGGTTTGTATCATTACGGGAAACGTTCGATAATCGCTCAAAGATCCGGACTCGAGTTTTCCTATTCCTAGAAACTGAGATTTTAGACGTGCCAAATTTTTCACTCGTGACCAATAAAACCTTTACCAACACCTTTTTCCGATCACATTGTTCCGATTAGAACGACACCAAATGTACCATGTAATTTGGAGCATATTTGCTTACTTAGTAAATCGATAATTAAATACATATCAGGAAGTAAATGTAATTCGAATTACATTGTGTAATTGGCTGACGGTGAACTCGTAGAACCGTTCCGTTCTCTTCGAGTTCCATGATTTTTCGATACGTTGTAAAGCGCGACATACACGTGTAACCGCCCATCTCGCTTACTTTCCCAGATATTACAAGCTACCGTTATACATTCTGTTTCTGCTTATAATCTACCAAGCCAAACCCAAACCCGATACATCCATGATATTCGCTTTTAATTCGGTTACAAATCTGCAGCGTTGCATATGCCGGTTGTGCAAGGGGGCCCTTTAATCTCGCCCGACCCATCTTTGCAAATACCGACGTGTAAACAGAAATACACTGTCAGTGATACCTTACGATATTTCGGAAATAAAGCGACACCTAAACGGTTATATATACGAAGAGGACGGATCGGTTCTACGAGTTCGTCGCATTCGATTTAATCAGAAACATCTACCAAATACGTTGGTAAAAAGTTTCGTTAAGAAGCGGTGAAAAACAATAAAGTTTCACCTTTGAATTAGTATAGAATATAGTTAGTCAGACTCCGTAGCAGGGACGAGGACTGTGCAATTACGCAGATCATCTTTCCGTGCAATTATCGAATGCTTTCTGTACTTTGTTTTCCCGGAAACAATGTAATAATCGCGTTATAATCGCATTAAACGTTGCTTTTATAAATGACAGGTAATTGAAAACACGTTGGTAGCGGTAGTTGAAAAAGAATTTGTTAATTCGGTTGAAACGGTAATGATAAAGCTCGAGAGATCTAGCTACGAAAACGTTATTTTACCAATTCCATGTTGAATGGATTAGCGGTAAAACTATCACCATCCTACTACGAGTAATAAACATACCCTAATGATAAATATTTTATAACTTTTACCTGGGTATCTGAATATATTCACCGATATTTTTGTTAACTTGTTACCAAAAAAATGTCTTTCATCCAGCGAATTAGTTTCGTTCCATTAAAACGTAAGAATAAGAATTTAGTGGTACAGAAGGAATGACATTCGTTACAATGATCGAGTAATTTCTGTTACTACATAATACAAAATTTAATACAGCCATGTTATTTATATTTGTAATATCTAACGTAGTCAGTCTGTCGATTCTGTATTTCTTTGTTTCAACTCTTATTGCCTTCGACATGTGATGCTACAAACACGTGCATAAATTTTTATATTGCGTCGATTAACATTTGTAAGAAAAAAAAAAAAAAAAAGCGTAGTGTTGAGTTTAGCTTTTATTATGCTAGCCAATTTCCAAACATATTTCATAGCATTGTATAATATAATTTTCAGTATTCTGAAATCAACAACATTATTCTATATATGTATACGAGTGGGCGAGACATTCTGTACTAATTGTAAATCGACTCAAATATATACATCGTCCTATTGTATTTACTTGATATTGTCTCTATTATCGGTCGTGAAATGAAAATGAGCGAAAGATATTCAGTTAAAAGATTATATCCAGTTTGCTATTTAATTGAAAACGTTAGTAACGATTAGCATTATTTATCTAGCATTACGGCTAGAAAATGATTAAATAAAAAGATTTGTTACATCAATACATCGCGTTTATTACACCTATCGTGATATTCGTTGCTTACGCTTTTGTCATTCTTTCACATTTTCATTCGGTACGTTTTAATTTCGATCCCTTCACAAGCGCAATTAATACAAAATATTTAAAGTTTTCATAGTGCACAAGCGAATTCATCGAATCAATTATTTCATTCATTATTACCGCGATCCGATCGTTGATTATTTTAAAAGATAATGAAAACGCTTTTCGTTATCTTTTAAACGAATAACGTTACAATGATTCAAGATCGGTTAACATATTCGAAACGTTACTACTAATTAAACGAATAACGACCAATTTAACAGTAACAAACGCAATTAAACACACATATATATATAGATATATATATACATATATATATATATAAAAATATGTAATAACACGTTTTGCGTACAAACGTAGTTGTATCGAAAAATTTTAATTGCAAAATTCTTTTTGCATGCGCTACACATAAGGCACACGGTCGATCGCTATCATTTTGAACACATTCGCTATCACCGTATGATAATTAATTGCTTATGACGTGTTTCAAGAGGCCTAGTGTTTTACATATTAGCTTTCTGTTTCTTAAAAAATACGTATTATCTAAATGCTGAATTACATTTATGCATCGTAGTTAAAATCGAGACGTCTCTAGAAAAAAAAGAAGAAGAAGAAGCCGTTATTATAACGATACAATATCAAATTTGTTGATCTACGAGTAGCTGATCAACTACTAATAAGCAGTATAAAATATTATCTTGTTGTAAAATATCTTTGTTATATTATATAAAATAACCGGTATTTTTTAATATAGCGAGTGTGCAACATACCGTTCAATTTTTCTACCTTTTAAATGCATTACTTGACCAGACGCGGTGTCTCATACGGTAGTAGCAGAAATACAATCGTGAATTACAAAGTACGGTTTTCAGCGCGTTAATTATAGAATAATAATCATTTCTCTTTTCAACGTTCTATAAATAATTTAACGCAAACTAAACTAAATAGAATCACGGTGCGATAGACGAAAGAGACATACACGTATCAATGTAGGAATTACTTACTATCATTGGTTTACGGACCAACGCTGGTGTATGTACGGCGTTCACCTATCGAACAGCATGGTTGATCGAATTGTGATAAATAATTTATAACGCTTCATTTTCTGTATGTACAATTAAATAGTTTAAATACAACACACGGTTCTACTACTTGTATTACTTGTTATTATGCGCCTATTAATAAAATAATACCTGATACGTATTATTTTAATTATTACAATCAAATGGAACATTCACATTTTCTTACGAGGTGAAACGTGTTTAAAAGATCCCTAAAACAATGCACGACCATGAATTAATCAAATAGGTTTTTGCGCGATAGTGAATATTTCATGCATTGTCGATTAATTTTAGCCAATGCACAATACGGAGAACGTGTATTATCGCGAGACAAATACTTCTTGCAGTCTTATGTGATTTTATGTGATTTCATGTGATTTTATACACACGCATTATCTACAGAACACGGTAAACGTACAAAGTGGTTAATAATTGTTGATTCATATAAGAACAAAGAAGATTACGGGGGAAAATGAAAAGTAAAGAGTATTTGAATTTCTTAAGCGAGTAAGAGTATTGATTACTTTGGAAATTACAATCTTTCTGGCTTTGTTCTCTATGTATGTATGTACATTTTTCTCCTTTTTCTTAAACTTAATCAGAAGTATGGTTAACCATAAGAATGGCAACGGAAGACAAAGTGCGAGGAAACGTTTAATAGTGCAAACAATTCTGTTGTAAAATAGGTTTCATTTAGGCAAAGAGATTTAAAATTTGTTATTAAGGCAATTAAGAAAGTTCAATTAAGGAATTAAATGCAAAGGGAAATTATCTAAAAAGAGAAGTTCACAAAGTTCCTTTACTTTTCCGCTTTTCCCTTTCCTACTTTTTCTTATTCGTCCGGAATAATTTCTACTTAATACGTATTTACAAATTCTATAATAAATGAGCAATTGACTTTTTAAGATTCTCATTATGTGTATAATTTTTCAGTGCATCTATTTATCTCGTTATAGCTATAGCTTTGAAGCAGTTTGAATAAATGAGAAATTTAGTAAATGAAATTGAAAGTGAAAGAGGAGACAATTCTCTTCTAGTTAAATGCAACTAATATCTAGCAATTATGCTATGCAATTGTTACGAATCCAATTGACATATAGGCAATGAAAATCATGGATATATCATTCATAATATGTATATAAAAATACAAATCAAGTGTGATCGATTCGTTCATTTATAAATTCTACGAGAAACAATATACGTTTGTAGATTTCGTTGGAATGTTGAACACGCTTTTGTTCGAAGTCGGAACTATTCGACTTGTAATCAAATAATCATAGTTGTCATTGGTATTTATAAATGAAGAAATCGATAGATCGCTATATAAATTTCTATACGAAACTTATTATAAAGTAATTCTATACATTAATTATAGTAGAACGGCACTTGGTGATCAATCACTTTTCTCCTCTTGCACGCACATGAATAATTTAGCGCAGATCGTGTTGAAATTGTCTGCAAAAAGTAAACAATTTTTCGTTATATAAATAATGTATGCTCTATATTCGTAAATTACTTATTCGTAAATTATTTATTTTGATAAACTTTTAATTCCTTTCTAGACTTTTCGGACATTTACTCATTTACGTTGTAGATTGGACGCAAATAAATCTTAAATAACGTTGTTCAAACAATGATACAAGTATTTTATTACTTGCGTTCGAAATGAAAAGTAGGCAAAATACTCTGTTAAGAAAACAATTGATAGAGAGCACTTACGAGACGATCTGATAATCCATTTAGGTTTTTTCTCCCAATAAATGAAGATGCAATACATAGGAATGCCAGATAAGATGATTATCACTCCTACTCCCACTTCCCATGGAGATACGTAGCAGGGGAATGTGACCAGGAAAGCACATATTATGAAAAATATAATTGGCAATACGATAGACACCTAACGAACAGAAAGAAACAACGTTATTTATTTACTTCATCTCTAGTCGTTATCATTAGCAATTTCCATCAATTTTTATGACAAAATTTCCTTATTTTGACGAAAGTATACAACGTGTTTTTCGAACGCCTGATCGACAGATGATTGCACGATTCGGTTGTAAACGAGAATCGTATTTGTTCGTTCGTTTTTATATTCGTTTTATTTGAATTTCGTTTATTATGTCTCGGATCATTTATACCTGAATCTGATTTTAGTTTGAACCGATTTCTAATTTATTACAAATTTGTTACAATTCTAATTTAGGCAATTGAATAATTCTAAGCAATTCTGCCCGATATTATAACATATCATAGCTGTACATTTTATTGTGATTTTTTTATGGTAATTCGTATCTTTGAGAATATAATGTTAGAGAGATACAAGGTATACTATTATGCTTTACTTTCGTTATTATGCATTAATTTTGTGGAATCTTGGAATCATCTTCGAATTTCCTATAAACGAATAGAATAGAATAGCGCGCTGTAATAATTATAGATAAAATACGGAGGAGGAAGAAAAATGTGCAATCTTTAAATTCTTCGCATACCTTTATTGGTCGTTGGCGATCGGGACTTTTGTAACGAAGCCAGAGGAGGCCAGACACCGAGAGCGTAGTGAATAGTGCTTCAACGAAGCTAACATAATAGATTAGCACATAGACATCCTCTATGATCAGAAGTGCCAGGGTGATAATGCACTAGAAACGGAAATTATAGTTTAACGCTTGAGCCAACCCGAGTACAACAGCGAGAAAAAAATTAATCTCTTATATTTTATTATTTCCTAATTTAAGTTTAATATAATTTAGTTTATTAATGTTTGCAATTATTTGGATACGTATAGTCTGACTATAGATATAATTATTCTATAAAATATTTGGAATTCGACCGTTTCCAGCGATAAATACGAAGAATCGGATCAACGATATACCGTTAACTAATATCACCGTCGACGTTATTTTCACGCTCGTCCGCTACGATCACTCGGACGGATAAATTATAACCAATATCGCGCGATACTCGAAACGCCAAGAAAAGAACGAACAATTGCCACGTTATACAGATACAAATACTGGTCGAGATAAACGTATTATCTGTCAACTGGTCTGTCAACTGGAGCCGCATACGCGTATCAAAAACAGTCGAGTTTTCCATCTCGTACGTTTTCAATCGACGAGACTGGTTTTCGCCTCGAGTATCTTAAGCGCCGAATAAAAGTACTTACGGTACTATAAAGGTACTTACGAGAAAAATGAGCGACGGCATCGGCGTTAAGTTTCGCACATTGATGAGAGCAATGGCAGCAGGCAGATGTCCATTGCGAGCTCCTACGAAAAATAATCGCGACGATGCGAAAATTGCTCCGTTCAACGCCCCGAACGTTGAGCAAGCTACGAACAATGGCATTATCCAAGACATCACACCCAACAGCTTGTCGCTGAAAGTCTGCGCAGAACGACGAATTTATAAATTAACAAGTTGTTTCTACTTACCGCGTACGTTTACGCGGATTTTTTTTCTTTTTTTTTTTTTTTTTATCCGTACGATCGAAAGAGCATAGCCGAGGATATATATATGGATATTGAAAACGAGTAAAAAACGCTATAACGCGTAACTATTATTTTCGAGAGTAACTCGGAGATGCGTACGTTTGCGTGTCACGCACGAGTCGAGTCCGCGACAAAGCGTAGGAGGCAGACGCAGCAAAACGATCGTAAATACCGCTCTTGTTTCTTTACCGTGTATCTATCTATCTATCTATCTATCTATCTATCTATCTATCTATCTATCTATCTATCTATCTATCTATATATATAGATAGATAATACTTTGTAATAGAATGCACCTTTGAAATTTACCGCTACACGTATCCTACATACGATAGAATGTTTCGAAGCGCATGTGTTACACGATATCACCACCAGAAAATATTCACACGTTTTCCAACGTTACGTTTTGTATTTCTAGCTACTTTTACGGCTCACTTTCGAGTTTAAGCACGTACAGAAAAGATTACACGAATATTCTGATTATTCGTGACAGTCGATACACAAGTTTTAACATGCTCTGTTATAAATTTTTTCTCTGATACGATCGCTTGTAGCTGAAGATGCAGTTCGAAAGAAATTCAAACTACCGAGAAATATGAAAGACCGAAGGATAGAAAAGTATATATTCACATATCCATGGTGTAGTTTGATAATTCATAGCGCGTATTAATATCGCTGTATTAACGCTGTATTAACGCGAGCGTTAACGACGCCGCGCGATGCTCGGGTCCGTTGACTCGGCAGCCAAACAATTGTTCGCAAAGTAACAAGAACGCTGTGTAACGCTGTGGCGTGAAAATATCCGCGAAAAATCGGATCGGAAACGACGCAGCAAAATTGGATGCGTGTTTGTATCGATAGATGATGGTCTTAGCCGTTATACGTGCATCTATTTTTTGGAAAGTAATACGCAAATTTATCGGGAATAAGAATAAAGCGGAGTTAAAAACAGTGGCACGGAATCTGCAAGCGGAGAAGAGGCGGTGCGAGAGAAGAGCTACGCGCTATTCCACGTAGTTACCAAAAAGAAAGTTGCAGGTTTTTTTTTTTTAAACCGTGTCAAACCGAAGTCGTACGAAAGGAAAATTCGTGTAAATCGTATCTCGAATTACGTCAAACGCGATAGAACTTGGCGCGTAACGTAACAACGTTTGGAGAACAAAATATTTAATCGGTATTAGTAATATAAGCGGATCTTTCTCGTTTCCATGATAGTATATATATATATATATATATATATATATATATATTTTGTTGTTGTTGTTGTTGTTGTAAGACTGTAATTCTAACGTACTACATCTCCTTTACAGAGGTAGCAGAATAGGTGTGTTTTTACCGTCGATAATCGATAGAAAGAAAATTTTCCCAATGTCCAAGAAACGTTCGGTTCTGAAAAAACAAAATAAACCAATTCAAAATAAAGATAAACTTACGACAGCGACAGCGTTCGATGCCAGAATTTCATCTTGCGTTAACACCACGAAATAAGCAATGTTCGCCAGGACATAAATCACAGTCACCAACGGCAATGATATGCAAATCGCTCTTGGTAGATTTCTGCAAAAATGATATATCTTTTTTTACATCGCGTTATCGAGATAACTTTCTCGATTCGCTTATCAACGTTCCCTCCACTTTTATTACGTATTCGTTTCGTACTAGGAAAATTATGCACTTGAAAATTTACGTCGAGAAACCGTTGGTAAATTTTCTATGAAATTGACATTTCGGCAAATAACATTTCTTATCGTCGTGAAAGATTTTTCTGTCTAAAAAAGAAAAAAAAAAAGTCAAGTCCTACTATTAATTTTGTAGAAAGAATTACGTTCTTGTCGTTAAAAATACAATCATCGATACGGTTTAAATGTCGTTTTTAACGATATTTGAATGTTTATTTAAATTTTAATATTCGCTTTCTGCTTTTCGTTATTAACAAAAACAGGCGTGTATTTTCTTCTAATTTTTCCTTCGCTCAAACGGTCACTTTTATCGATGATAAGCGTGACAACAAAGACTCGTATAAATATCGACGAACAAAGAGCGCAAAACACGAATCGCCAAACTAGATTTAGAAACGCGAAAATCTCATTCATGTTTTAAATATAAACTACGTAAATATCGCTCGCACAGACGATGCGTCACTTTTACTCCGTAATTCTACAAATATCTTTGTTCGCGATGTTATCGAGAAGTTCGTTCCACTTTCGTACTCGTTGTTAGTTGCACGGATCGAACAAACACACCGCGCGAAAAATTGAATCGCGTGCAACCAGCGCGAACGCTGTTGAACGCTTACCGCTTCTGTTCGACAGGATGTATCGTTAAATTGCAAATAAATCGAATAACGATGGTTTTGTTCCCTTCGATATAATCGTTGTAGTTATAATCGATTTACCACGATTCGACCAAATCGATTATATATATATATATATATTATGTACGCAGGATGTCCCCCTGCAGTACTTTGTACGGTTGTTACGCGTATAGGAAAAAATTGAGATCGCTTCGAAGACGCGAACGCGACGAGACACGGAGCTTCGGTATCGAACGATGTCCGTTTATCGCTTTAACGCTATTCGGCTTCCATCGTGTATACGTTCGGATAGTAAAAGTTGATTTCACGTCGAGAGGATCGCTTTTGGGATATTCTGTACTCCTCCCGGCAAGTTCTTCGAGTATCGATCTATTAGGCTATAAATATCGAGTGTAACAGGTATTATACCGCGTCGCGAACGATCCTCGCGTACGACGGTCCGGATCTGGCTCGTACAACGGATCGTTATTGTCTCACGAGCGGACGGAGCTCGCCAGAGTTTCCCATTCGGAACGTATCCGAAATTCGTCTTATTCGCGCGAATCGTCCAACTCGGGACCAACGAATCGGCAAATTTCTGCAAGCGAGACCACCAGGGGAACATCCTCTGCAAAACGCAAAAGTTTTCATCCCGATAGGAACGATCGTCCGCTGCGGAATAATCGCTGGACATACATAAAAGATACATACTCGTCGAATCGATAACCTCCTCCTTTTCGAAGTCGGTTAAAAAGACAAGAGCTGTCCTCTCTCCATGTGCCGCGCGCAGCTTCAACTTCGTATATTCTTTCGTTGTGCGCTAAAGGTGAGACGTGTTTTTCAGTGATAAGATTCGGTTAAATATATTTCTTAGAGGCAGATAATACGGATAAAGGAGAAGGAGAGCGATCGGATACGGAGAGTTCGCGAGAAAAGGCTTAGAGTTTCGCCGCAACCGATAGATCGTTTACGGACCGAGCTCGGAGAGAAAACTCTGGAAACGGACGACGCACGATGATATATTTGCGTGGTAAAATATATCGGTCGTATTCCGAACGTGACGCGTCGCTTCAATGGCTGTGGTGAGCCTTGATAGTTGGGGCAGGGGCCGGCGACGAATTTCGAATTTTATCGCTTTCCGTCGTTCGATCTTAAACACGCTTGTAAAAATTAAACGAGATAATGTTTCCTGTACTTTGATTGTCCCTGATTCGAGAGCTCGATCTTGGTACCCTTTACTCGTCGATTTAGCCTATCGGTTTTCATCCGAACGATAATTCGTTATCGTTGCTACGTAGATCGAAAGTTCAGCCGTTGGGCGAAACGCTTGTACACGTTGGCAAGCAGAGTGTCAGGACGACGACGTTTACAAGGAAGAATGTTTTTATCGAAGCTAGCGTCGTTAGCCCCAGCTACAGCTATTTTTGCAACAAATCTAACGTTGATTTCTATTCGCCTCCTAGGACCTTGAATATGCTTTTCGACCTGCAATTTCGCTCGTACTTCTGTATAAGATGGGAGATGATTCGCCGACCGGCACAGCGAATAGGTGGACAAAATAAGTTTCCAGTAAAGCCGGTTTTTTACGTATACTTTTCACGGCTCGTTTCACGAGACGCGTGGTTGCTTTAGCCGCATCGGTCAAAAACAGTCACTCGCGCAACTATTTGCTAAATTTTACGATATTATCAGGCCGGTAATATCTTTTAACAATTATTTCTTTTAATTAATCGTAAATTTGCAATGTTAAGTTGCGTCGAGTACGAATATGTACTATATAACGTACTTTCTTCCGTATCGAGTTAATTTAAGGGGATAAATAAATCGTTTCCTTCGCTCGATAAATAAAGATTCTAGTAGTTAGAATTGCTACTTCTTCGTTTTAAACATTCGTACTCGTAATCTCGAGGACGAGCCGAATAAAGTATAATATATCGCACGATCGAACCAACTTATCTTTAAGCGGTGTTTCGTTAAATCGGTCGTAATCGTACGAAGAGTCTCGTTCGAAGAAACTACAATTTTCTCTCGGATAACGAAATATTATCGATTTTAGCACAACACGAAGTTACGAAGTTACAAAGTTACGAAGTTACGAAGTGGAAGCTGCGCCAAAATGTCCGCGAATGCAAAAGGAACGAATCTTGTTTCTTTCTTTGTTTATTAACTGTGAAACACCGTGACTTCTGACGGAGAGAAAGCGAGAAAGGAACGTACTACGCTTGCGATCCAGGCTCTTCGTATAATTACGAAGGTGGCTTACGAGTCGGTTCGTTCGATCGCTCGATTATTATTTCAAGTAAAAAAGTTTTTCCTTCGTGTTTATGGGAAACCGAAGAACGGTTGGTCGGGGAAGAATTTTGAAAAATTCTATCACGCGACATCCCGAAAGATAAAACATCGATGATCGAACATTTCAGAAACCAAACTGATCGATTTTATCTTTTTATACGTAAAAGATGTTGGTCTTCGTCTTATAATGTACAATTCCGTGTTTCATGTACCCCACGTATAAATTATATCAAGGTAATTGTAAATAGTAATCGTAAATTTTGACGTAAATATTTTTGTTCTACTTTTCGATGTATGGAGTTCGATCGCAAAAGAATGGAGCAAGGCTCGCAAACGACTCTGTCAATTAACACGCGTCAAAGTTCCGATAGAAATAACGATACGTTACCTATAAGGATCCTTTAGCTCCTCGGTTACGTAATTCAGGTAATTCCATCCGGAATAAGAGAACAGGCCTGAATAAACGGCTAGAGCAACGTAGCCAGGCTGGGTATTGGTTCCATCCATGGGATGGCGAAAATTTTCCGTGTGACCCATGCAGAGCCACCAAAATCCAGCAACCATGATGATCACCAGGGCGAAGATCTTCGTTCCGGTGAAGATATCCTGCACTCTGGTCGCCCATTTCACGTTGTAACAGTTAATGGCTGTTAACAAGCCTGCAACCATATCGATCAGATAATATTATTTATTTGCAATTAAAAGGGAGAATAACGTTTTACCCATCTGTTTATTTACGTTCATCGGCCGTTCGTCGGTCTTTATTTTTGTACTGCGATATAAATTCACAAGGACGTACGCGAGGCTGCAGCAACGATCATCGCCGATACGACGGACGAGGCGACGTTTCCAGTTTCACATAATAGCGATAAAATATAAAGCTCGATACGAAGCGTAATTACGTAGTTATTTATTACGCAAACCCGTGGATTTGAAAGGCTAATTCGAAACTAGTCGATATCGTAAATGGTAATGGTTTTTAATAGGCAGCTGTGCACGGGGCTGTAATTCGAAGGATCAGCCTTCGTTAACGTATTACGTATGTACAAACAGAAGATAAGAGTTAGGTTGAGTTAGCTTTATAGATTCAACGAACGATACCGACGCACGTGGTGCTACGGATTCACGCGGAATTCGCTGTAGTGCTACCGGTAGTTACTTGCAAATATCTCAGCAACTAAGGCCGAGCTGTGGTAACACGCAAAAGTAAAAGTTGGTCGAAATCTAAGCTACCGTCGGCTTTCTAAACGATAACGTATACGTTTCTTAAACACCTAACATCGTGATAAAAGAATTCTCGATTCTTTTAAACGTACGGCAACTTGGCAACGAAATTTTCCAACAATTTATGCCCATAAAAACGACTTTCCCATAGGGTGTACAACGACTATCGCGAGAGTGCACGAGCAACTATACGCGATATTTGCCACATTACGGAACATTTATCGTTCGAAATATACACGATGTGCAAATTGCTCGTTAGAAATCGTTCATCCACGTTTTTCTTCCTCTTCAAAATTTATTACACGTACTCGAAACGAAACAAAAGTCCAACATTTTCGAAAACTCGGTATTAAGAATTTTTGACGACACGCGGTAGATCTCGCAGCATACGCGTTAGCGAATAAAGGTCGCCGACAAGTATGTATAAGTAATCAATGCCTGCAACATTAATATCCGTGGAAACGAAATTACATAGACACACAGGCGAACGTTTGTACGAAGCGCGTTAGAACTGCTACTCGAAAGTACGCAAATATTTCAAATTATCTTATTGCACGCTTCTGCTTCGAGATAAAATTTTATCGTCCCTGTAATAACGATTTGTATACGAATTAGCGCCGGTAAAATTTTATTCGGCTAACGGACGGCGAATAAAAACGAGGGAAGAAAATTTACTCGCAAACGATGAAAAAATATTCCGTCGGATAAAAGTTTGATTTATATCGTTAGACCGCGGATGTTCGTGCAAACGCGTATCTTTCCCACGTGCATAGAACGCGAACGGACAAACGAAACCTAGATAGATTAGATTTATTAAGCGACCAGAGAGAGAGAGAGAGAGAGAGATTACGAAAATGCGTTTTTTATTTCGTAGTTTTCGCATAATGCACGTGTGTTGCATATCTCTGTGTTTAAGAACATGTGCAAAAACGTATTGCGTATCGCTTACGCTTATATGTCGCGTCGTATATTTATCCTAATCGTTTAAAACGCTAATAACAATAATATATAATCAATGTCAAGTACAGGCTACATCGAGTTGCGTATTTGCAATATCGTATATCGCGCAAGACGTAGTAGTACTTGTTTCGAATTAGAGCGGTAATCGATTAAATTAATCTTAATTTCCGTTTATCCGATAATTACCGTACGCATAGGGATAATCGCCAAACTATTGGTAAGTATCTATTTTACCAAATAATTCTATCGTAGATAATATTTCGTACGTATCGTAAACCGATATCAAACATACAGATATTTTACATATTTTTTATTCGCGCATAGTTGTTTATTCGCGCGAGCGAACTCGAAGAAAGCGTTGCTGCCTTTTCCTAAGCTATTATTTCAGTACTTGATTTTTACGATCTTTTGCCTCTATTTACGTTAAATATGGATCATCTATCGCATTATACCAAAGCGAAAACATCGTGAAAAGTAAGTCGACGCTGGAAATCATTTACCTTATAAACGTTAAATGTTACAAAGAACGTTGTATCGATGTTCTTGGTAGCTTCTAAGTAACGTTGTTACTCGCAACATGCTTAAAAACTANGTGTTTTCGACCAAGTCGCGGGGAGACGTGTTCGCGAGATATCACGTCAGCGGCAGTCGTAAATTCCCGTTACGATTCTAATAATCGACACCACGAGTTGATCGATCCCCGTATTTCGGTTAGGGCAATAGGGGTGATTGGTTTTATATAACACCGCGGTTAACGCGTTAGAATATATATTTTCAACAACGATTTACAATATGGACAAACGTTATCTAGGATACAGAATGACTCGACGAAGCTAATTCGACTGACTAAACATGAGACTGAACTTAAAACTGATTGTAGTGACTGCTCTCTCGCGTTGAGATCAAGTCATGTGTTGACTGTACGAGTATCGTATAAACAGTGAAGTGCGTTCTCGTAGTACTTGGGGAAGAAAGCTCGGTATGGGTGTTCCTGTTGAACTAAGCACGCGGATTCGTTCTTCACACTTTTCGTTAGGAAAGTTGGTTATTGCCTACGTTAATAATTGAAGATAGGAGGAAGAAGACTCCTGCCCCCGTGGCTTGTGGATGACGTAGTTTCTGGGAAAACCCAGCTTTCCCATTAGGGAAATATTCGCTTTCTCCGTAATTCGTGCGAACGCATAATAAACCTAAGGACTGTTTCTGTTCACGCTATGTTACGTCTCGATCTCGGAGAGCGAGAAACGTTGGGTTACGATATATCGTATGCGCAGGATACAGTAACGCGTACGTACATGTACCATCTCGATCATATATCGCGCATCGTCTCCGAGCTGCCGTTGGAACAAGCATAATTATAGGCGAGATAGGCGAGAACGCGGAGCGATTTGTTCGTCGCCGCGGAACTTTAAATTCGACGTCGCAATAAGGAGATCGCTGTTCTCTATGCGATAAAGAGGAACGAGCCTCGCGTTTTCGCCCGACAATTTCGCGACCCTGCGCGCTACTCCCGCTTCGCTGCAGATATTGATATTCCTTCTTGTTCTCCTAAATAACCGATACCTCGAATTACGGCGTTTGCCCTACGGGTAATTACCATCGAATTTTTTTTCTTCTTTAGTTTAAAGTCGCGTTCGACTGTCAAAGTTATTAGGGAATTAAAAAATGATCTTTTAATACGCTGTCGGAAGTACGATTCTTATACGTAATACGTGGGCGATGCACAACGAACGATAGAGTTCGCAGAGACGTCGGCGCAGATGCGAAATTTCTAAACGTTTTCGTTCGATAACGACCTTTTTCTCGAAACGCTCGGACGAACGAACGCCGTTTGGTTTTTGTAAAAATTCGTCAAATTCGTTTGGCGGTGGTGACAACTTGGCCCAAGTGTCGAAAACGACTTGTCCCAAACCTATCTTATCTAAACTTATCTCTGATTTATAGTGTATATAAAGGAGAGTCGCGCCAGTTTGGCTATTTCCGCGCGATCCTTCGGACGATAGAGCCCCGTGCACGCACCTTGTATACGCGACGCTGTAAGAGACCTAAGAATCTGACCTAATAATCGAATGAAAATTCGATATGATCGACGTATCGTGTTTGGCTTAGTTTCGGGTTAGACGGGCAACGCTTGCCTAAAGTAATGACAAATTGTCGAACGACGAACGTACGTAGTTGCGAACGAGATTATCGTAGAAGCTGTTTATCTGCATCTGTATAATACGATGCAAAGATAAAGAGATCGATCGGGGCTGAAGAAAACAGGTCGCCGAGCAACGAACGCGTGGCTACGCTTTTGCGACACAGACGCGTACGTGTGGGCGGCGATCGATGTACCAGTACCGGCAGTTTTTTGCCGATATTAAAATCGAAATTATGGCCGACCGACCGCTACACGCATAGAAAAAATTTATTTGGAATCGTGCGCTCGATAACGTTCGAGAGTTTAGCGAACTTCCGATTCGAAAAGGTGGATTGTAATTTTGTAATTTCAAGGGTGTTCTTACATGTGATAACGGCGGCGAGTAGTCGCACCGCTGCATACGGAGGAACGCAACCGTGCCAAACTGGTTGCAAGATGTATTGTGCGAACGTTAGGGCTGTGATGGCGTTTCCAGTTGGGACCAGCACGAACAATGCCACGTAGAGGTAGAGGAACGCCGGTAGAGGTCCAAAAGCGTCGTTAATGTAAGCGTAGTCGCCTCCGGACTTCGGGATCATGGTACCTGTATAAAAAAAAAAATTCAAGTATTTTTATTTTGACCGAGCAACGTTGTCGATACGAGGCTAGTAAGAAAGAAGGCAATCGTTCGGAAAGCGGACGGCCTCGTCCATTTCCATTTTTGTCGAGATCGTTTGCCGAGATATTCGTTAAAAAGTCGCGTTTTCCACATCGCTACAACGAATTTCCTGTTACGTCGCGTGAAACTGACCGCGCGACGCCTCTAGTTACCTGGCCGCCAAGGGTCTGCACCCCTATTCAGACCCCCAATAAACCTAAGGACCCACCATAATACCTTTTTGATATTCATAGCTAATTCCTATCAACCTTGAAGGAAGCATTGTTTCTGTAAGTGTTTTCGGTTTATGGATGGCCCCTGAAACAGTCCTTAGGTTTATTATGCGTTCGCACGAATTACGGAGAAAGCGGATATTTCCCTAACGGGAAAGCTGGGTTTTCCCAGAAACTACGTCATCCACAAGCCACGGGGGCAGGAGGCTTCTTCCTCCTATCTTCAGTTATTAACGTAGGCAATATCCAACTTTCCTAACGAAAAGTGTGAAGAACGAATCCGCGTGCTTAGTTCAACAGGAACACCCATACCGAGCTTTCTTCCCCAAGTACTACGAGAACGCACTTCACTGTTTATACGATACTCGTACAGTCAATACATGACTTGATCTCAACGCGAGAGAGCAGTCACTACAATCAGTTTTAAGTTCAGTCTCATGTTTAGTCAGTCGAATTAGCTTCGTCGAGTCATTCTGTATCCTAGATAACGTTTGTCCATANTTGTAAATCGTTGTTGAAAATATATATTCTAACGCGTTAACCGCGGTGTTATATAAAACCAATCACCCCTATTGCCCTAACCGAAATACGGGGATCGATCAACTCGTGGTGTCGATTATTAGAATCGTAACGGGAATTTACGACTGCCGCTGACGTGATATCTCGCGAACACGTCTCCCCGCGACTTGGTCGAAAACACCGCCGTTTCTGCTTCCTGGTCCAACCAACTTTCTTCCCAAAAATCGGTACGCTCGATATCTCGAAAACTAATCGACATCGATCCTACCTACGAAAGGTTAACGAATTCGACTTCGGAAGCGCTATCGAACGATATTATCAAACACCGGTTGCAAGCCAGAGAAATCTCGTGAGCTTATATCGTATTATATTTATCTATGCACGCTGTGACACGATATAGTAGCAGAACTTTGATAACTTTGATAACGCGCGTACACAGTGGCAGCTGGCAAGCGACTAGAATACGTGTAACGCGTAAAAATACGATATATATATCACGATTTTGGTAAATGACATTGACCTCGACATACGACCTTGGATGTAAGCTTCGCGTTCCAAGTCGTTTTCGCTGTTACTCGGTATACATCTAAATGCCTCTTAATAACGAAACGTTCGGTGCAACGAAAGATTTCGGTGTTTACCCGCGAGGTTCGAGCACTATGGAGTTCGATCGTACTATAATTAAGACAAATTGCATCAAATTGAAACTAACAACGTGCAAAGCATTCGAGCGATCGCGAAGAGCGGTCGAGAGCAGTTAGCGAGATCGTAAACGTTCGATAGCGAATAATCGCGTTTAACGTAACGCGTTGAAGCTCGTGGGCGATCGAACAAGTCCCAAGTACCAATCGAGTTATTCGCGAGATACGTAGAGATGTTCGCTGAACGTTAAATTCATCCTACGAATTGGCTCCTTACGTTCCAATATTTAAACGCGATAGAGAACGTTTAGATCCGAAACTTTGAAACTACGTTCAATTAATACCGGTTTAACTATCCACGTGTCACTTGCAACGACGTAAAACTAAATCTCTCTTTGCACGACTAGATATATGGTAGTTCGATCGAATTTTTTATCGATGCCGATTTCTAAACACTTTCAACGAATATCCAACGTTATCGAAATAAATCTCTGTTCGAATAATCGTTCGAATAAAGTTTGTCCCTGGCATACGGAATTTCTACTCGAAAATTCTGACGCGTAAATATCTAAGTAGTACGTTCCATTGCGTAATTTTTATTTTGATTTTGGCATTCTTGATTTTCGTCTTGCTGAATCAAAAAGATGGACCATCGACAACGATCGGCTGAACGTCTCGATCGAACGTATCGAATCCTACGAATTATAGGTGGATGAATATCGGTTTTCTAAGAAAGCTATAGACGTTGAAAATTTGATTAAAATTTCGTTTGTAACGAGGTAATAACACGCTGTATCTACGATAGGAAAAAGAGTTTGAAAGAGACTCGATGAAATCAGCTGTATCGCTCGCATCGGTAATTCGATTAAGTATCATTGACCCTTTTCTCGGAGTCACGGATCGGGTCACGTTGGTCGCGTGCCACGACACATTTTAATTACATCGTTTAAGTACAAGAAACGAATCACGCGTTCTCCGACACGAAGAAAACTCTCCCCCCTCTCTCGTATTATATTACTTTGGATATTCTATATATCTTTACACACCGTATCCATTACGTGCAATTTTATCTAAAAGATGGATTTTACAATTCGGTATGTTGTCAGATTTTACATCCGACGTGTGTCTATCTTTTCGTTTGATTTTGCGGTAAAAAATGTGTTGTTGTATCGATATATTACGTGCGATACCATAACGGCAACGTGAACGATTTTTGGACAATTTTATGAAACAAAATTTTTGTCAAAATCAATCCGCCGCGTTTAGGCGTAACGCTTTTTATAGATGCAGTCGCATCTACGCACAGATAAATAAAATGTTCGTTAATCCTTTATCGCTCGACGATATTCAACTACAACGTTCGTCCGATCGAACGTCGACGTATTACCAGAACCATTCGTTGCCAAAGAAACGTCGTACGTTTTCGACGCGAGATCCCGACAATATTCAAACTTTTTCACAGTATCTACGAACGTAACGCGACCACCGTGCCAGATTATTTTCAGATAAATCTTTCGCTATATTCGTTTCAGTTATATACGTATTTGTACGTGTTCTGCTGTACCGAATACTTCTTTTGCGAAAGTTTGTAAGCATCTTGTGGACGTGGGCTGTGAACAGAATGACCCAACTTACGGCAGGACACAGGGGCTCTGAACGAAGGCAAACGACGAATCATCTTCTCGATTCGGCAAGACGAAATTATCACTAGCGATAAGACCAAGTTCGATATGTACTCGTAAATCCGAATCAAACTCCAAGGTTCGTCTCGTAGAGTTCGAATACTACTCGTTAAACGGAGAAGCTTGTTACAAATTTACCAAGAGGGTCGTTCAAATTTTAATTTTTCATCGATAAAGTTATTACTTTTCGCATCGTAAATGTTACTTTTGATCGTTGCTTCCCCTTTGATCCATATACACGTGTATACGACGTATGTATGTATATATATGTACAGTTGATAGCAATAACATAGAAATATCGTCGTCCAAGAGTAAAATATTTACTGACAAATCTCTATCTTGTTGGAAATTCGTCTAAATTTGAAAATAATAATCCGTACAATCTGTCGACGTTTGCTTGCGAGGCGTTCAGAGTATTGTTTTCCGACCATCGTGGAACACGTGTAGTTGAGCGTCGTTACCAGTTTCCAAGTGTTCTATCAATTGCGGTCGTTCTAATTATGCTTTTATTTCATCCTTCTAGAGTCTGCACTCTGAAGCGTCTTAACGCACAGTGTATTGGATGAACAGATGTGTCTGTTTCCAAGTTAAAAAGACGAAAAAGAAAGGAAAGTTACTATATTCAGATATTGCTGTATACGAGCTGTTGAAAAGTCACATCGACCAACTTCATAAATTGGAACATGTACGTTGAAATTTACCTCGACGGTTGACGGTCGTCCGATAGCACAGAGATACGTACAAAGAGTCGGAGCGAGAGAGTGCACGAGCATAGTCGTACGTTACCGTGTAAGCAGACGCGCGCCGTGGAAATAAAAAGAAAACGTTGCATGAGGGCGTCTTCTGCTTCTATCCTTGTCGAATCAGGCGTATACATTGCCGCTGTTGGTTGATCGGTGTTACACTCGTGTATTTGTACTCGTGTACGTCGTACGATCGTACACGGGTTATTAGACAAGGACCCAAGAGGTCTCTTTATGCAGCGCTCGCTTTCTATCCCTATACCTCCTCGTCCCTATCACGTTCTTAGCACGCGAGTGCTTTATCGACGTCTTACTGATTTTTGTCGCCCGACTACGTGCATTGTACACCGCGGAGAATCAGTTTACTTTTCAAGATGTCGCAAAAGGAAAACGCCGACACGGTGAAAGTGATCAGAGCTTAACTCGTGGTCAACGCTTGTACAAGAATAGCTTTCCTAATCGCGTTTGTCCATCTCGTTCAGCGTGTACAAGACCGATAAAAGTGAGTTTCTTTAAAACGGATTTTTTCAAACGAAACCTTTCCGCTTACTTGAATCTGTCTGTTGACATTTACGAAACATCGCAAATCCTTGAAAGGCTTTTTTCAATAGAAAAAATAAAAAAAAAATATATATATATGTGTGTGTTATAACTGCAGGCACATGTTGAATTCCAACATCTATTGAAAAATTTACGGAAGATGTCTGGCGCAACGAAGGCGAGACTCGATAAGACTAGAGAGAGAAGGATTCGCGGAGGATTTGAGGAGGGTTTGAGGAGGGTTTGAGGAGGATTTGAGAAGGGTTTGAGGAGGATTTGAGAAGGATTTGAGGAGGATGAGGATGGAGAAGGCGATACAACACCTGGCTGAGGGCTGCAGACGCGGGATTGCGATGATGAGCATGGTGGTCTTTGTGGACGACGCAGGAACGAGCCTAGAGACAATGAAAAGAATTGCGCGGGACAAGGAGGAAAGAGGGGTGGGCACAAAGGCGAAGGGCCGACGAGAAGAGGAAAGAGGACACCAGCGGGGGGTCGGGGTACAGGAGCAGGGAACGGCACCAAAGAAATGGGTAATAACAGCAGGATAAAGTAGGTTTAGCTGTAATTAGGAAGAAAAACAGCTACCACAATCTTATCTGGAATAAACAAGAATTATGTACGTACGAAATATTAATCTAATGCATATTCGTTATAAAAATATTGTCCATGCGTTTATTCGAGCAACGCAAGAACATTCGCATCTTCTTCCGTAAAACAAGAATACAATTGATTTAGAAAGAAAAACGATTATTTAAGTTTTTGATCTTTATAATATCGGATTTTTTCTTTACGTTTAAAGATGAATTCGAAAGATGAAGCGTTACATGAAAAACATATCCGATTTTCTTTACGTTTCTTCTTAGCTATACCGTCTTATCCCACCTTCCCCTCCTACGTACTTTCACACGATCTCCAGAATTTGATACCGAAAACGAAACGTGTGGGGAAAACGCGTAGATAACAAAACAGATTATTTTTCTACTTTGCTTTTTCCATGTGATACCGAAAACAATTACTTTAAACAATTACTTCCAACTTTGATTTTTCTTATCACCGTTACATTGAATCCTGTGACTTTCAAAATGTTACGATTATTATGCTACTTACACGTAGACAATTGCATCTGTTACCTTTATAAATAAGAATAAGAAAGAATAAGAAACTTGTGTTACAATGTGGTCATGCAAAATATACTGCGTGTATAATTCAAGTGTATACGTGCGATAATCAGGGGGAGCCGTGTAATAAGTACCGATCAAAGTTAGTTCTAGCTCCTTTCTTCCAGATATTAGCTCCTTTTATTCGAACAAACGAATGACAGAGTTCTAGAGCTGATATTTTCTTTCTCGCGTGAGTAAATGAATTTTTTCTATTAACTATACCATATCTAGCCTATTAAGTGTAATTAGTCCTAATTTCGCAATTTTCGCGCTAAAAGTCTTTAACTATTTAATAACAAAGTAACAATTCCATCTTTTTTATACGTTCGCTAGAAAAACACACAGAGGCAATGGTAATGATTACGATTAACAATGAATTAACGACGAAAGTAAAAAATTTATTGTAAACAAATAAAACTTTCGATCCTTAAATCGATTTATTTTTAAATTATGCTTATAAAGACGTAAATGTATCGATGAGCTATTAAGAACAAATTGAAAAGCAAAAAGGGTCTCATCTCATCTCGGCCATTAATTGCCGAGATAACGCTCAGTTTGAATGCGCAGGATCAATTCTTTGTGCAGTAACTGACGTTACTCTCCGGTCGAGACAGCGCGCCCCAACCGCGCTCGGGCCACTAGCTCACCGGCATACTTCGACTTTATTAATCTATTATTGCCTCGTTTCTTGTTCAATTTATACAGCAAAATACAAACAAACGTATTTAAAATCGTAGCAATCGAATTATGGCCAATAACAAAAATAATTTAGAGCCGTAAACTGTTTGCTGTAAACTGAGCCAATCGAGTCCCCTTTTCAAATCGATTGGCATGAAAAATAAAAATAACGTAAGAACAAAGATAATTTTTTAATCGCTTCGTGCTTAAATTTTTAAATCGATTTAAAGTCTTAAAAATAGACTGCAGGTGTCTTAGAGCAACTGTTACCTTCTAAGCCAATTGACTGGGGCAAAAGGTGATGCAAGAGTCGAAAGGTCTGTCCACAGACGTATACTGTCGCGAATAATAAAATCAAAACTTGTAGTAATTAATAAGAAAGATACGCTGCTATTTCTCTCGTACGATATTCTGAAATAATAGCTACATCTCTATTATATGTAATTTTTTCCTCAAATTGCATATAAATACAATACATTTTACATTTAATATTTATGTCACATTCTATGTTACGCTATATTACCAGGTCGTATATACGTGGTCTATTTTAATATTTTAAATTCCTCTCCTAAAAAAGCATATGCATATGTTGTATGCATATGTACCTTTGTTAAAAAAAAGATAAGAAAAGAAAACTAACCATACGTGCACCTTTTTTTCACCATGTCACCGCTGATTAGCCGTGATTTGCGAATAGCCCTACATAGATCATACAGACGCAACGCGGACCATCACATCGGAATTTTAAATTAAATGTAGCAAATATTTCTCGTCGGTAACATCTGGACTGATACATATTTAGTACTCACCGAGTTCCGCGTAACATAGTGCACCGATCAGAGACAAAACACCGGAAAAGATCCAAACTATCAAAGCCTGTCCAACGCTGCCGCTATTTTCCAGCACACCCTTCGGCGATACGAAGATTCCGGCGCCAACGATAATGCCGACGATAATCGCGACACCGTCCAGCAAACCGAGTTCTTTTTTCAATTTCACCGCATCGTTTTCATGGTTGATGACTTTCGTGGTCGCCAGAACTGGCTTCTCCATTGGCGCGATTTTGTCCGGCATCGTATACACCGACTTTAAAATTACTGTTCGCGAGATACTTGTTCGTTGATAGCCGAAAAATTACTGAACGGTGCGAGCATACCGAGAGACGGCACACGCCTGATACACGTGTGAAAACGACAAGCAAGAGGGAAGAAATATACGTGCACAGAGACAAAGACACCGGCTCTCTTTCGCCGCGTGGCGTCGTTCACTCAACGGACACATGTGCGCGACTGCAGTCCTTTCTACGGTAGCAACGCTGTCGCCGCCTGCCGGCGATCGTCATTTCCACGGTTAATACGCGAGTAATGCGAGTAACGCGAGTAACGATGGGACCGATGCAAACAAGATGCAATACACATTTTTCATATTCTGACAGTTCGATTCGAATAAGTGTATGGAGAATCCGTATAAAGTCGCAGGCGACAGTTATCGTAACACTTATGATTCAAGCTAAGAAAGTTGTAGTATAAGAATCGATATGTTAGTTTGAATGATTTTCATCGTGAATAAACATTATAAATGATTACGATCTGTTTGGTTACCAATGGTAACCATTTAACCGTTATCCATGACGGATATGTATTCTTCTTCAGTTACTTACAATCATTACCGACGATCGAATAGTTTACTGGTTACGTACAGGATAAAATTAATTTTTTAGTATCGAATTACCCTTTAATTAGTTATCGTACTCTGCAACTAGAAGAGAAAAGAAACGGTGTAAACTTTTCAAGCTGTTAGAAATTGAAGGGTCGAAAGAAAATTTTCGAGAGTCATCGATGATGGTTACTAGTAACCAGAAAATGTCAGTATAAAGCTGAAAAAGCCGAGAAGCTAGAAAGTTAAACTCTTTAGCCCAAAAATTCCGCAGTTTTGATGATGAAATATTCACGTTACGATCGTGCTCAGCACTTAGTTAGTTAGCTTATAGTTAGGTTATTTAGAAAAGCATAAATAAAGTAAATTATCGTTTTGCCAAGTAACAAAGATTGTATTAAAGTAATGAATACATTACCAAAAGCCATTACACAAATCGAAGTTACAAAAAGAATATTTGGTAATATTAGAAAGATTCATTATTCATTATAGCGTTGTGAAGCATTTCAGTTTCTTTAAATTTCATAAAATTGTAGGGTCTAAATGGAACAAAAGATCGTAACGAAGAAGCTATTGAATAACATCTGAAGTTTTTTTTACAATTAAAATGCCAATTCAATAGTGAAAATTGAATAGAATCCAATAATGTAAATTGATTAAGAAGAAATTACAAATAAAATATGTACGGCGTTTGGTCGCGACTTTGGTCCTTAATGGGTTAGTAGAGTTATTAAATCGATATTGATATTTTCGTATAAGTATCGAAGAGGTATCGATTCTTCTTGATAGCTGCGTCTTTGATACAATTCGATGCAAGATCGAAACTTGTAAAATGGTACCCAGCGATAAATAGATCGTTGCATATATCTATGCATTTATAAGAGATTTTAAAGTGTAAAAGTGTCCAGAAGAATATGCATATAACTACAATAATCGTGTAAAATTTGAATTTGATAAATATCGATGAGGTATCAGTCCCAACGTTATTCGTAAGTTTTATTTTCACATACCGTTCTTTTTGATTAAAATCACGATCAGCTGACGTTTATTTTGCAGAAGCGCGGGAGCGTTCGCTCAACGTACATATATAGATGTATAGATATGTATGTGTATATGTATGTATGTATACAGCGTTCTCTCCCCCTCCCCCCCTCTCTCTTTGTCACTCTTTTAACCACATTTGTTATACATGAATAGCGATATTCCAATCTTTTGTTTTCGAAATCTGCTCTATAATCTTGTTATAATTTTTAGCTATTACTATTGTAGTTATAAAGTTGGATAGTTGGATAGTATAAATATTACTATTTGTAGATATATTACTATTTGCGTTATAATTTTGCTGTAATTTATAGTAGACTTTTCGTAGGCATTGCCATTAAATTGTGTAGTTTATGCGATAGAAAATAATTTAGAAATCGAGAATTGATTAACGTTATAAGTAAGTTGTGGAAAATATAACTATGAAATTGAAGCTTGCATAAAAAGTTGTTTTATCTATTAAATATCATAAAGGATACAGTACTTTGGATATTTTATACATTTCTGCATATTATGTGCATTCAAATCCAATCGCATCTAATCCAATTGTATCCAATCTGTCAAGTACGCAACCTGTATCAACACGTAAAAATATCACTACTACATTCACATATTATCATTATATGTCACACTTATATATCGCATTTTATCGACCGATGTTTCCACAAAGTTGGCACTTCGTTTTGGCTACATTTGAAACCGCGACAAAGCACATGAATTTCATTTGACACAACCGCACGGTGCGTTCATGCCACCCATACTGTATGCTAATGTAGATATCGTGTCGAAACCCTCGGACGAGATATTGCATTAGCGTCGGCTCTACGTCGAAAGTTAGCCGTAAATATACAAATACACGTTATTTCAGTGTAAATAAACCTTCGGACGAATATAAATGATGTAAATAATAATTATTCCGAGATATCGTTATCAGAGAAAAAAGAAGTTGAATACATAACTCATATTGGTAATATCGTGGAAATTTACAATGATTTATGTACACACACACACGCACGCACGCACGCACGCACGCACGCACGCACGCACGCACACGTACACTTATACTTTTTTAAATATATCTTATGTAGTTTGATTTCTTTTTTACAGGTTATAAGTATCTTATTTAGATCGGATTGATTTTATTAGAATTTGAGATCGAATGATCAATTCGGTTTGTCTGATGTTTGTAATGGTACATTTTATTAGGAACAAATTTTGTAGGCTACACCAGTGCCCACGTCCGTTACGGCGCGGCGGTACTGTGTACTTCCTCTCATTTTTCTCTGCATTAACGAAATATGAAATTCATATTTCGAATCGTTATTCTTTGCTTTTGCTCCGGAATTAAACGGTCAATTCTTTCAGAAACTTGATTCTTAATTTAAAATTTTGAAACGTTATCCTTAACTTATGAAAATTTACGTAAATCTCTTAATCGACATATTTTATTACAAATGTACAACTTGTAAGATAAATTGGAAATCAAGAGTTTAGAAATATTAAAATTGGCAAATCTTTATTTATCTTAAAGTTAAAGTTTATATTATATCGTAGTATTTTAGATACTGCTACTTGTATAATTTCAAGATAGATATGCGATACTTGCGATCCTTCTTTTACTTAATTACTTTTAATTTTTACGATTAATTACTTTGAGAATATACCATCGATCTATCGTCGACATCTATAACAACAAAATATATATGTGAAAGATATTAGTCGAAATTGAAAATACGTATATCTTTATTCAGTTATACTAAAAACATTAAAATACATAAGTCACAAAAGATATAAAATGATGTTTATCTATATAAATACTGTTAATGTAATACATACGAATATTCGTAGAATTTAATAAATTCTTCTATAGGGATATTATATATATATATATATATATATATATATATTGTATATTTTTTTATTTTGTAAAGGAAATATAAGGCAGAAAGTTTATAAATATGAACATGTAATATATGCATGTAGACATGCAGATAATGATAATACTAGCTCGAATTACTACTGCGTATTGAGAGACGTTATCTCTTGTGTCAATGCTAGTAGCGTGTATATCAGCTGAATTAAATTACAAATGGCAAAACATAGTATGAGATGCAATCAGAGCAGCAAACTAAAATTATATTGGCAGTTTGAATTTGATAATATTGTAACATAGTATATTATATTATCATAATTCGATAATCACATAAATTTTTTAATTAATATTATATTATAAATTAATATATAAAGGTTTTAGACATATTATATGCTATTCATAATATAGTGCTTTCGGTATGGTATGTATTTCTACGTTGTCATTGACAGACGTCCCTTAGCAGACGAATATAAATTTTGCACGATTTATAACCCATTAGTCTTTCTCTTTTATTGTGCAGGTTAAGCTATATCATAGGAATGTGATCGCCACTAGAGAACCGCCTATGGCAGAATTTACTCCACAATTATTTAATATTCATAAGGTACGTTTAACAGAAGTTTTTTGCAAATATCTCGGATGTTAAAGCCGAACGGCGGTGACGTGTACATTAATAAGTTTTTCAGAATGCTCATCTTGACAGGATACTTCATTTCTGATTAACTTAGAAGTTAGATTTGCATTAGGTCAGGTTAGAGTTTTTTCTCGGTGAATGTGCAAGGGAGGGATTCGTACTACTTTATCAAAATATAAGATAATTTCACTACAAACTTTTCTTGATAACAACTTTCTGATTACTTTTTAAACGGCGGCCCCCCGACTGAAACTTTCGCGATACTGCTACCTGGGACGATAATCTTGACAACATATTAAGAAATTATCGAAATCGGAGATGCCTCTCTTTTTCTGTATAATTATCTAAAGCTTTTAGCGAAATATTAATATCACGTTATTGACTGATGTACTAATTGTTTGACTATCCAGGATGAAAAACAAATTGATATTACCAATGTATGTATACATTGTTACATTTAAATAAATTGTAAATAAGTCGAGTAAATTCGTTGAAAATGATATTATTGATCTGCGTACATCCGAAACTTGTACGAATTCATTTTCGATATGACGTGAAATATGTGTATACAACATGAAATGAAAATATGGAATACGGTAGAGTATAGAGCTTTTTAAAAATTGTATAATTTATTTTGCCAAATTGTACACAATTATATTCATATGTTTGAAATATTCTCGAATTTGAAATCTTTTCGATCGATTCTTTTTTCTTCCGTTAAATCATTGATTTTTAACGATGTCTATATTATTCATCTATTTTCATTAATTCAGATTAAATTTATAGAAATATAATGAACAATTTCCATGTGCACTACATAACATTAAAGTTTAATTTAATAGAAGCGTGTGTGTATATTAATAATAATGTATACATGTGCTTTTATAATTTTACTTATTCGTATGTATATGTATGTATATGTTTTCGAAACAATTGGAACGCATTTGACTCTGTCGGTATCTGGAAAAGCATCGTTGCGCGTTCTATACTTTATTTTATAACAGTCTGCGGCTCAATTGATAACGAACAAACGTCAAACATTTAACCTAAAACGGACCCAGCGGTTCGTTAATAAATACCGTTTTTTAATTTACGGTAGTACTTTAAAAAATGAACAACGTTGAAATCGAAGACTTTTATCATCATGATTTTACAACAGCTTCTGAATGGGAAGTGTTTATCGCGAGATTGGAAGAAATTATGCACGAATGGAAATTACCAAATACAAAAATTGGTCCTTGTTTAAAATCTGGAAACTTTGTCAACTGTGCATGGGAAGAAAATTTCGAAAAGCTTCATTTTGCTGGTTTGTTCATATATACAATTACTTTATCAAAATTAAAATAAGTAGTATTCAATGCACGTATACTTTCTTTCTGTTTAACCGATGCAACCAGATGTTTTTATGTTATTACAGATGCAGAATTTACATTGAAGCATTACAAGTTAAAATTAGACGATGAAAATACAGATAATCTTTTGGAGGAAAGCGAAGAAGAAAAAGTACAATGTCACAAGGATGCGTTAAATGCATCAAATGATTTTGCTAGAATCGACGGGAATCACTTAGAAATAGCTTGCTATTATGGTATTAGAGAATTTCTTGTTTTACAGTCCACTAAAAGAGATTCTGTGATGGATGAGACCAAGATTAGGATTTTACTTAGTTCTCTTGCAATTGCAGCGACCAATGCTAATTGGTAATTAGAAAAGATGTTTTCTTGGGATTATGTGACGCGTGTATTTCAAGAGTGACATAATTCAAAGTAATTCAATTCTGCGTCACAACGTCAGAATGATCAAAGCAGGATCTTACGAAAGCTAAAAATAGAAAATTACAAAAATAACGTACCGTCATTGTTCCTTAGAGCCTGTTCTCTTTGCCAATGTTATATATGTTTAAACAATAACTGCATTATAAGCTTCCAAATAGTCTTTTCTTGAAAAACTTATTCGAGTTGTGTCACTTTTGTAATACAGGTATACTCTGTTTAACATGGTAGTTAGATGCCCAAAAAAATGCAGTGTCATGCGTAACTGTGTTATACGAAACAAAGAATTAATGCAAAAATGGTGGTTAGGTTCCAGTAGTTAACAAAAGTATATATACTTCCACTATAAGTTCACTACAACAATCAATAATTAATTTAAAGTATTGCATGTTAATTTTATTTACGTTAGTTTAATTTTCGAACCATGTTAGACTGAAACCGTGTTGTAAGAATATCGTGCTATGCCAGGGATATCTGTACACATTTGCAATATATTAACACATTATAATGAAAAACAAGAATTGCCATTGTATATGGATTGATCGTTGTGTACAGAAATCAAAAGTTATCTGTTATAATATTGTCTGTGGAATTTTATATAAATTCAAGAAAGGAGGTGGGACCTAGATAGGTATTTACTGCATCTTCTAAATATTGTAATGAATGTAATCGGACAAAAGTAAGTGGGCAAAAATTGGATGCTGTAGAAGGAAACATGGTTTGATGTTGTTAATTTTCTTAGCAGATGGATGACGCACAGAGGTCAACTACTTTTCCATGAATGTAATCATATATTTGTTAATGGATTAGTCGATACATTTTGTTATTCTACGCAAAAAGAAGTACAAAGTTATTTATGCCAGGAAGCTATTAGTTTAGGGAATGTTTATTATTTTCATTATCCTATTTTTCATACTACAAATTTTTCAGTAAAACCATGCATGAAACAGTATGGTCAAATCCATTCCAAATTTTCTGTCATTTTATAAAAAGAAACACGCCATTTTATAAAAATACGGTTAATCTTTGTAATACATTAGCCACCTGTAGAAAACTAATAATATCAAATCGTATTGTCTTCAGTGTCATGTCGAATCCATTTATTATGATTGCAACATGCACTTTTTATTCGTTCTGTACATTTCAAATTACAAAGAGTAGCTAACTTTGATCTCTTTTTCCCCAACTCTGCTTATGTGTCGCTATTTAAGTAAAATGCTTTTAAGTTTAACGATATACTCATTTTTAGTGATATACCTACATTAGTACAAGTCCAGGAACCATGGCAGAAAATGTATCTTGGAACTAGCATTGGGAAAGGAATTTGTACTCACTTTGATATGGTACACTTGAAAAAAGTTCCTTCGCACTGCAAATACCTAACTGGTATGAATACAATTCTTAAAACAAAAGTATAAAAGTAATTGTATCAGTTATGCAATTGTGCGATTGGAACTATATTTATTTGTAGTATACCTATGGGTAATAGTTTTTTTGTGTATGTTATTTTCAGGCCTACTTGCGTTATTTAAACAGAAAGTTGGAGAAGGCTGTGGGATAAGGCTTGACCCAGTGATGATATCTGTAAGGTTTTCGTATTTATTGAAAGACTGGACCAATAGTACGTGGACTCAAGAACCACCGGATTTTGATTTCATGCAAGGTGAAACATTGGGTGTAGCTGAACTTGGAAAACTTCCATTTGGAGCAACATACGATCCAATTGCGTAAGATTTTTATGTTATACACAGAAAAGTATTTAAGATAATTAACTTTACGAGATGAAGAATTTGTTTGGTCGAATTGTTACAGAGAACTTCATTTGTACACTACGTGGCCTGAAATGTCGGAGAACGTCGTAGTTGATAGCGAAGGTTTTACGGACTTAGAACCACAGTCCGCCCCTGAATGGTCTGTGCAAGTAAAGATGCATTCTTCGCCAGCCTGTTTACTCGGAGAATACCTAACTGATTTTTTATATCAATGTAACAATCAAAAAACTATAGTGGAGTTGCTGGGTGATGCTGTAACTTATTCTCAACAAGAAGATCAAGCATTGAGTTCAGTTTTTAACATATTAACGGAATCTAAGATACCAACGATTTCAACAGTTGTTAGTAAAGCAACCACGAAGAAGAATAAAAACGTAGAAGGACCAATACCGGAAGAAATATTATTGTCGATACTCTATTTTCTTTTCCCCGACGCGGAAGAAAACACCGTAAGTAATTTTTCTTTTAATAGGATAATTTTACTAAAGCATTTTACTAAAGCATTTTTTAAATTGACTATTTATAATCAAATACTTACAATCAAATCAGTCGGTACGATAAAATTGTAAATTCAGTTTTATAATCCTTAGAAAAGATCGATTTGTTTGAAAAATTAATAAATAGCGTTTGTAACGTTTGATTACAATTTGTTAAGTTATCTTTTAGCCTTTCTTTATCTCATTTACTCTTAATGCGGTATATAATATACCGATATTAATGCAATATAATCATTTTCTTCGCTTCATGAAATCTTACAAAGATACGTTACTTTACTTCGGTTCGGTGATTATGAGCGAGCCTCGCTGAAGTTTTGTGATCGTTAACCCTAAAACTGTTGTGTTTCGATTATTTGTTGTAAAAGCAGTTATAGTTGCCGTAAAGTAATAGAATGAATTAATATTATAGAAAACTCCGTACAGTGACTTAACCACATGTAACATAGATGAAGATCAGTGGAAAGGTGTAAAAACATGTGCAATGGACAGCTTAGTGTGGCGTCTCGCAATTGTTGCGGCACATTGTACGCATTATCTCGGTGGAGCGACAGCCTTGGCACAATTATGGTACGAGTTTGTGCAAGAAATCAGATTTCGATGGGAAAGGAGCATTCTTATATATGGGTGAGTACTGCACGTTTTATTAATCAAAATTGCACGATAAAAAAAATAAAATAAAATAAAATGCGCGGATCCTTATCGTAAAAGGAAATTGCGAACTGACAGTTTTATGCAATGTGATAAAATCGGGAAATGAGAAATTATATCGACGTTTCCGTTAATCTATCGATATTTAGAATTTATTAGTACGCATTAATTTTACAAAATATATCAGAGTGATACACATAACTGTATCGTATGTGTATTCAGTTTCGATTTTATTCTAATACTGAAATATAAAATTATCGGTACGTAGAAATATACAAAATTGCTCTATATTTATTAATAGCGAAATCTCTCATTACCAGAACATATCATATGTTAAGAAATACTTTAATATCAGTACATTTCTTATAAACATGCGTCAACAAGCACAAGACATTAAACATAATACAGAATTTGACAGACGTTGATTTATAATACAGTCTTTGGATAAACACACATCCACCACGTACGCGATAAACTTGACTTATTTATCGCTTAGTGCTATGTTCTTTTTTTTTTTTTTTTTTGAGAGATCGTGCGCAAAAACGGTTTGAAATTGAACGTTTTGTTCGAGCACACATAGCACGTATATATATTTTTAACTGTGCATCTTCAAGCAATTTCTTAATATCAACTTTCTTAAAGTTACACGCTCGCAACGTATCCTCCGTGTTACTATGTTAATACATCTATTACACAGTAATTTTTGTAATAACATACATCTCAGGTCTTTATTTTAACATTGATACTATGTCAACGCTATGCTACCTATAAATCTCTGAAACTTTTGAAACGTCACGTTATATATTACAACTACGTGAGTGAGAGCAGTTCAAGCGGTCTGAAGAGAAAAATGTCACTGAACACGTTTGAGCAAAACCGCGCACATACAGTGTATGGAATCAGAGAGGCATAAGACCAGTCCTCGTAGTTGGATTACGTGCCATGTATATGTCCATATCATGATCGGTCCAATTGTTCTCTTCGTAATTATTAAGGGTGTGCGTTGAATCGGCTATGCTGTATCTGCTACCTGGTCTTGGTGGGTTTTGCTCCAATGTTCGATTACACGATCTTGGCCTTTGCCTTCTAGACGAAGAATGCGGCGGCATGTGACTGGGTGAAAAATTCGTTCGCGATATTCTGTCAGAAGCTGCGGTCAAAGATTGTCGAGATTGTCTCAACTCTGGACAAAATGAAACATTACATTAAGAATCAGCGGCAGATGCGTCTATCTGTTTTACGTATCGGATAAGTTGGTCGGGAAAATCTAACCTGATCTTGTGTTTGCGAGATTGGAAGTCAAAGTGTTGTTTCCAAAGTATCTCGTCGATGTGTTAGAGAAGCTGTGCTGAGATTGTCCATCAACTACGGAACGAGTTGATGCCTTTCCGCTGTAATGTCCTGTCTGTGATCTGACATCGTCGATGCAAGAAGCTCTAGTTATCGAACCTAGAAACAGACTGTTCTAAAATATATATATATATATATATAAATTTTTATAACAAATTGAATATCTTTCTTCAAACAATAGTATTCTATATTCTATATTCTATAATATATATTTAGCATTCCGCTATTCTATATACAAGTTCCTTTAATATTTATACTCTAGAAACTTTTTTCTTTCTCTTTTTCTGTTTTCTTATACCTTGTCGATCAACGGGAAATATCCTTGGCCTTGGTATGCTTCTGTTACTGTATGCAGATACTTGATCCCATTCTTTTTGAGCATTATAAGCACTAAGTGTCGCCATTGATGACAACGGCCCACCAGGGCTGGGTGTCGGACCAACGTTGGAACAACAATTCACAGGTAAACCAGTGATGGGTCCTCCCATTTTTGTCTGATCAATACTGTGAAGAGTATGAAGTTTTCTGGCCCTTCGCCGATTCGCAACAATAAATATTATTACTGCTACCACTATAGTGGCGCATATGGCTGCACTCGCAGCGATAGTAATTTTATCCATGTTGGACGTAGGCGAGTTTTCCGTTCTTACCTCCTTGCATTGATTGTAGGGCACGTTCGCAGGAGTGATGTTTGTTTCTTCCAACGATACTACGCACACTACGATACATTCCTGCGAAATAAAATGTATATAGGTAACTTTAAGAATCGCGAGCTACAATTTATTATTACGAATACATAACGAGGAAATGGGCTTTTCAAAATACGTAAATTGTTAAAATGTTTATTCATGATATTTCGGTAATCGCGCAGCTTGCAAACATTGTTTCAACGTCTTGTCCTCGACGAGTTAACGTCGAATTCATAGTCGATTACCATTCCTAGTAATGAACTTTCGCACTCTTGTACGTGTACGTATATGAATCGTACTTGGTACGTTTAGACAGGACAAGACGTTTAGTCGACTATGCATTCGTAACACTTTCGGCGAAGTAGTTTTATCGATTTACTGAAATTATTGAAAAGTGGGAGCTACGTTTGCGGCAACCTCTCTGAATTATAGGAATAAATTCTAGAAGCTAGTGAAAATAAATAATTTTACCTGCGAAGGAACGTTCTTGATTTTGAATTCTCGTTCACTGGCCTCCAAAGGCGGTGCCTGCTTGAAACTACTGTCGCCAAACAATCTATAAATTACTTTGAAACCTAAAATATTCGTCGCTTCCGTGTCCCAGTATATAATCACTGCGTTATCCTGTCTGAGTACGTCCTTGACGATAATATCTTTGTCGGTGAATTTTGATTTATAAAGTGGCGATCCAAGTACCAACGGTGGTCTTGGTTGATGTTGCTGCAATTGATCCTGAATTTGTTTTGGTGGGGATGGCGTGGTCCTCATTATCACCACGTTTCCTGTTCGTGCAGCCGTTGGCCTGTTGGTGATGGTTCTTGATGTAGTGGAAAACGGTGTCTCGGTTTTTTGGAATTCCGTTGTGGAAGATACAAGCGCCGTTGTTGATACGGTTGTAGTTGTTGCAGTAGTGGTAGGTAGGTTAATCGATGGTCGAGTGGTTGGATTGTAACCGTTGGCTACTACAGCGGATCCTGTAGGTTCTCTCGTGTCCACGCTTTCTACCGTTCCGATTCCGATTATCTCTGGAGTTCTTTCGCAGGTCATTTCTGTGAAAAATAATAACGCTTTTGGTCGTTTTTATAATTTTACATTACAGTTGAGTTCTAATAATTGCATAGAGTATACCGAGGGCGTCTCGGCTAAAACTAAAACCGATCACCTACGTATCTCCTCGCGGTAAAAGCGTATATATGTCGAACGATGCCGAAACGTCGTTTCGTATTAAGATATATATTTCTTTAAGCTTTTAAAGGCGATACAATTTTTTTCGCTCTTCTTTACGATAATATTTCATATTATACGATGTTAACTACGAGCTGTCACCGTGGAAAAAAATTCTAATCTATAAGAAAGCAAATGAGATACGATATAACGATATATCGTTATATATCGGCAGGTAAGATAATAAGAAAAATAAGATAAAGATACAAACGTTTCTTATAATCGGAATACCGTTATGGTTAGCATATTTTTGAAGCGTATTTTTTTATACAAATTGCATGATTTTGTATGTCTGGTTTTTCACGTTATTCGTCATGGCTTTGGAAGGTGATTCTACGCGTTCGGATCGGCGGAGATCCGTTAAAAAGGCGAACAACAAAATTGACCTCGAGCATGATTTTCAAGGCGAAATTTTTTTTTTTTTTTTTTGTTTCGTCGTACAGTGCCGATCGGAAGGAAGAAGAGCGCGAAATACGGAGTTACGCAAATCGAGAGTCGATCATTCTCTCGGGAAAGATCGTTAAAGTCCCATTAGCGCTTACACCAGGTACGTGTATATCGGATCCAGACGCAGGCAAAGTAGCATCTATCGTTGCACGTGGATATGCACCGATTCCAGGGTGTAGAATCACCTGCCATCGCGTGTTCCATTCATAAAAGTAAAGGCAAAGAGTATAGTTTCTTCGTCACGTTGGAAACTTTTGACAAATATCTTTATTTCGAATTACAGTATCAGTTCCTTTAACCCTTTGCACTTCTACTTTTTTGCGAAACGTGCCAAAGAAAACCAAGATTGCATCCTGGAAATTGTTTCGAGATATATCATACACTTGAGATATATCAAAACTGGTATTTAAATGAATTTGTTTCTTCCTTTATTTGTTTAAATTGTCTTATTTTTTAGTTAAAGTAAATTTCGAATAGAACACTTGAAAGCGTTGGGAGCTGTTGGTAACTAAATCGAAGTAAAATTCAGAGTGCAAAGGGTTAACGGCGGATACGCGGCGTTTTACTTCATTTTACGGCACTTTACGGCATTATACGACATAACACAGCAGCCATCGCGTAGAAGTTAAAACACATACTTATCCTCTTATCTGCTAGCACTACCGTTCTACCGCTAACCTATCGTTAACCGTTAATTAATCGCATATCACCTGCTGGGTCGATGTTGTAAAAGCTTTTATCTTGCAAGTTTTGCGGACTTCCGCAGAATTGTGGCTTGCGTTCCCGACTAGTGACTTGCAAGTCTCTGGTTTTTATCCAGTCGACGATCCACCGTAATCTGCAATCACAGACCAGAAATCGGCCTCCTAAACTCAGACCTCGAAGCGTTCCGTTTAATCGAGCTAGAGCTTCCTCTGGAACGGTTGACAAAGGATTTCCATCGATCGCTAGCAAAGTTATCGACGGATTCTTTTGAAACGCGTTTATCGGCAACTCCGTTATTAGATTGAATCCTATATCCAGCACCTGGATCAGGACAGAGATTGGAAAATTTTAAGAAATTCGAATTATTCTATCTACTTTACGTTATTGTTTATTATCGCTGCTGATCTATCGTCAACGTTATATCTGTAAGCAAACTCTTTTATATCTTTTAAATTTTATATCGAGATTATTATTAACAGTAAACTATAAAAGTCCGAGTTTCGCTTTACGCTTATTTATTTCTTATTTCGCTTTTCGTTACGTTTGAATTGTAAACAATCGAGTCGAACAAGTGGTTGCTGTCTACGTAATATCGACGCATTAACGTTATAAAAATTGGAAGCTATCGGCGAATTGAAATTTCGCAAATTTCGTCTCGGTCGAGCCTCGCCGGGACTGTACGCGCCCACTGTACTACAGCCCCCAAAATGTCGTGGAAACTCACCCTTAGGTCTTGAACGCTGTTGATGGCAGCCGTGGGAAAGTCGGGAATAAGATTATTCAACAAGCTCAACGAGCTCAAAGTATTCTTGATACCATAAAACGTATCGGATCCGATATTCTGTATCAAGTTCCTCTCGAGATTCAGACCGGTCAACGAATCCAATCCCTCGAAAGCTCTGGTACCAGCGGAGCCAGGCAACTCTCTGATACTATTCTGCGACAAATCGAGAAACGCCAGCGTCCTTAAACCTCTAAGCGCTTCGGGAACCTTCTTCTGTCTGGTTCCCTTCAAATTCAAATTTTTCAACGACCTCTCCAATCCTCGAAACGATCCAGGCGCCAAAGTAACTTCGTTGTCGGAAAGTTTCAACGTGACTAACTTCAATCCCGTAAAGGTATCGTCGTTCACCCTCGTAATTTTATTCATCGAAAGATCCAGTACCGTGAGATTCTTTAGAGTTTTCAGCGTCTCACTGGGAATCTCCGTCAATTCGTTGTCTTTTAGATTTATGCTTTTCAAAGAGCTTTCCTGGCCGCTAAACGCGTGCGCCTCGATGGTTTTAATTTGGCAGCCAGATAATTGCATATTGTTGATTTTCACGGATGAGAACGAATCGTTCCTCAAGATTCCTATGGTGCTGTTGTTGATGTAGAATAGGTCTATGGTGGTTTTAGAAACGTGACGCCGCATAGCGGTGAGGAGTTGCTCGTAATCGACGATGTCACATTGTACCGAAAGTTCTCTGGCCAGGTTGTAGTCACAAATGCAGGAACTCTCGAGATCGGCTACGTGTTGCGCCCATGGACAGCTGGAGGTTGCTGCCACGATTGCGATTATGCTTGCGAGTAGCAGCAACACCGTTCCACGTATATCTGAAAATATCGCAATCTCGTCAGACTTGATTTTTCGATGGAAATTCATTTTCTTTCTTTTTCTCTGACAAATATACTAACTTGTACTTGTACAAATATACTGACAAATATACTCTGTCGCAATTTTCCATCTGCAAATTCTATAAGGCTGAACCACAATTCGCCAAATCTGATACAACTAGTCGACATTCGGTAGCAACTACCAGTCGGTCGAATATATTCGCGTGTCTTCCATATATCGCAATTTCTAACGGTTGCCTAAAACGATTACTCGTTTTTCCTTTCGAGGGGGTAAATTCGTCCGAGAAAGTCGTACGTGTAGCGATAGGCTCGAGTACGCGCGAGATTCGAACGATCTTTGAGTAGTTTGGAAAATAAAGAAAACGAATGGATTTCCGTCCAGTAACTAAATTGCGTGTCAGCGATCAAGAAACGTTTGTTTGGTCGTTTATAACGGTTAAACGTTGGTATTTCTGCTGGTATTATCTCGTATTTAAGCAAAAATTAAATTAATTGACTGTTTTCTTAGTTTTTCGTAAAAATTTCACAAACGGCTGTTACTTTTTGTTCCCGATAGTAACGCGACTAAGCGCTACGAAGGAGAAATGGAATTTATGGCAAGTATTACGTCTCAAAATGATATTCCAAACGAATTATTCGAAATTTTATCGTTGGAAAGTCGGACGGGTAGCGTTCGCGATCCCGTGGCTACCAGCGAGCAAGGTGCGTGCGCAATTTCGAAACTCGCGCCACGCAATTCCTCGTATTCCCGCAATTACGTCGAGTCGCGTGGCGGTGCGCGAGCTCGCCAACTTTGGAACGGGTCGTTACGTCTACTCGAAATACAGCGATCCAAACAACGTGGAAAAAGTAGAACAAAGTTTATGCTATACTTGTAAGTTTAAAGGTAAAGAACCGGGCTGATTTGGGATTGGGCAGCGGCGAATAATCGACAATATCCAATCGCGAAATAAACTTTATCGAATATTCAAACTGCGTATATTTTTCAGCGTGGTTCTTATTTCACGTTTTCCACGTATTTTCGCGTATAGGATAGTTGGATGCCGAGATCGCTTATTCGTATCCGATCCGATAATCGGCCAAGTTTGCTATGTACGTAAGTATCCTATGTTTTGTCGCTTTATCCTCTCACGCGGAATAATCGTCGACCCGCCGTCTGTCCTGTATAGAGTTAGTTGGCGGTAAAACGTTGTCGTTTCGTTCGATTTTTCGTCGATCGTTACGTTCTCGCTCGACCGAATATGGGTCTGTAGAGGCGGAAAGGAGGAACGACCAATATATGCGTCGAATGTAGGACTGGGATACAACGGTTATCGAGAACCATAATGTACGTGCAGACCAAAGTTGCGCAGCCTAAACGAACCGCGACAAACCAGGGTCCATAGACCGAACCCGTTACGAGTCAATGGCCGGAGTAAACGCGCGTCCTCGCGCCGATATGGGTTCTATCGACGGCAGTCGACCAACGGTGTACGAATTCCTACCGAGATCGTCAGCCTGCCGCTCTTTCCATTCGAATTTTCCAACGTTTGGATAGACAGAGCGTGCGAGTATCCTCGCGGCAACATTTTTAACGATTCTGCAAACGTATATAAAAGTTGGCAAATGCTTAGCACGGTTCGCGAAAGTGTTTGGATTTGGTGAGATCGCGTTTGTCGCTTATCGTACTTATCGTCGCTTAAGGTACTATCGCTAACCAGAGACATTTTCATCGTTTATCGCGTTAATATCGTAATAACCAAAGTCGGTGAAACTTTTAAGCCTTTTCGCTTGTAACCGATTTGAACTTTTCCATAAACGCAGAAAAAGTTACGAGAAAACTTGGTACACGTTTCTTTTGCAACTTCTCTCGATAATAGTACGTATATATGTAACAGTAAGGAGATAGCCATAGTTGCTTAGAACGTTTCATAAGATCAAGGTTGCGATTAGTAGAATTATTCAGACATTCTTTCCAGAGATACTGGAAAGTGCAGAGTGGCTGGTAGAAAGGGAATCGTTGCACGACAGAACCTTTGGTTTAAACCTGAACTTTATTTCCTTTGGTCTACGATCCGATAAAATTGACGAGTAAGTCGTTCGTCGAATGGAACTAATGGTAACGATACGAACTACTTTCGAAAAATTGCAACGATCGTGGCAATGAATCGTTAGTGAGTCGCTTGACGAAAGAATCTACTCGTGGATAGTAACCGATATCGATATCGGATTTATTTGCTTGCTATTTACTTTTAAATTATATCTATCTGGCATCTGTTGTAATATATCGTTGTATCGTTACAAACTCCAGCAAGACCGCGAAGATAGCATAATCGAGAAAGCGTTTAATTTTCTTCTTTAGCCGATCTTTTCAAATTTTTTCAAATTTTCGTCCATTTGCTACGATCTCGCCTTTTACCGACCCCCTCGAAAGGATAGAAAAGGATAAAAAAGAAGTTATTTCCCCGTTTCTTTTGTCGTTTACGCCCTTTGCCTCGTGCTTGAAAATATCAGATTGGCGGCGAAATTGCGTTAAAAAGATAAATAGAATATCGACGTTGATACAACGAAGGTAGATAGTTTGATCCGGGAGAGTCGATTTCTTTATGGAAATTAAATTTTCTATAATTTAGAAATGGAAATTAATCGGAATCGTATAAATCGTTTCTGAATTAAAATAATAGGATAGATGTTAATTGCGTGGTAAAAAGAGAATCGTAATCGCCTGCTCAACCGGGTTGTCAGATTTTTCTACGCCTCGGTAATTCCGTATCTATCGCCGAGAACTAAATTTTACCTATATACTTTCTTCCGTTTGATTTGCGCGTTTCAAGGATATTCGTAAAACGGAACACGACGTTATTATAATATGCGCGGTTTGGTTTCACAAAGCCGGGATGGTTGATTTCTCGATTAAAACACTGTAAACTACGAAAGGCGATTTAAGTTACCTGGATTTTCTCTTTCGTCGATCAAGTTCAATTTTAATAACGCGTACGCGTACACGTACGTAGGAATCTTTCTTTCCGTGTAAAATCTAGGACGTAGATCTTAGTTGGATGAGTTTTATTTAAATAGAAAACGAAAAATGGTATAAAATCCTCGAGAAACAAAATTATTTCCAGTTAAAAAATTTAGATGGATTTTCAAATCGCGAAAGACAAAATCGAACAAAGATATTGATCGCTTGCTGCTACCGTTGCTGTTATATGTTTTTCATCTATGCGATATTACAAACAATGGTACGTAGGTACGTAACGATAAACGGCACGTATTTATGGAAATATCTAGTCGCGCGTTGGGTAAAATTTTGCTTGAAAAATACGTAGATACGTAAGGGTGACCTCGTGGACGTTGGAAGCGCGGTAGAGTCGTCATCCTGAAAACTCGCATAGTCCGGTAGGTAGCATAATGTTTAATAAGCCTAATAAGCGGCGTAATATAGAGTTAAAAGATGCCGGAAGTTGTTCGGTAGGCAAGATGGTCGAATTTCTAGAGCGGAGTCAACGGTTCGAGTCTTATTACGGGTTCAGGGAAACGGAATAAGAACAGATCGGAATACCCAATTAATTAACGTACTCGTCACGCCGTTGCATCTCGGAATACTTGTTAATGGGAGCACAGGAGCGCGTACCACTCGCTATACCATATTATACCATTATCGTGATCGTCTATCGCTCGGCCAATTTCCCTTGGTAATTAATAACAGCCGTTGTCACGAACGATTCGTTAAGACGATTCGCTAAATCCGTCTACATCGATGTTGCAGCGGTAATTGGATTCGAGCACACATCCGTCGATGCAATTATTCCCGATAAACGCGTGGAACTAACGCGATTGCAGGAAAATATTCGTAAAAAGAGATTGGAAAATATTTTCTTTGGTTGGAGAGATTTCGGTGGTAGGTTTGTTGTTTAACCGAGAGGAGATTCTCTTCGTTTGCCACAGGGTGGTAAATTTACCGCCGCGATACGCGTGTCTTTTCCCCGCATGCGGAAACGCTCGAAGCGAGAACAATTTCGAGAGCAAGCGTGGTTACGTTACAAAAATTCATCGAATCTGGGTTTATCGATGGTCGAGTAGAATAACCTCTTACGTCGGATCGTTTGTTGCCGTGTTCGAACGGCGTAACTCATTTTCAATAAGATCGCACGAAATAAAGTTACTTTTTCCATGTTATTTCTCAAAAAAATGTTACTTTCTTTCGAACAAAATATGCCCAAGCCTGTTTAACTGCTTGCTTAACGGTGTTTTTGGACCGTAAATGGCCACGACAGGTGGAATTAGATTGCGGTTAGGTCGCATAATTTAAAGAAATACTTCGTCTTTCGCTATTAACGACTACTACCGATTACTCGTAAATACTCCAAGATACGATTAAGGGTTCGACTAGTTACTTGATTCTTAGAAGCATGCAAATCATATACGACCGACATGATAATAATACCGTACTGCTTTTGAAAAATTCAGACTTTCCATCGTTTGAAAATCCATTCGACGAGGTATAAAATTTTACTCGTAAAGCGTAATATTTCGATATTAATATCGCGCTGCCCGACACACATAATACGTCTAGTTATCAGACTGTGACAGAACCTAACTCGGAATAGTTATTACGATAGTTGCTGCCTTGACAGAAACCTTGCTGCTATTATCGTGGGATAGAATTTATGTTGTTTGGAAAAATACTGACGTTTTCCAATATCACGCGCGATTTAGATTTGTTAAATTTGATTCGATTCGCTCGTTACTACGCGGTAGATGACGGTATATGAACAGCTTTTTTCTATACGTACGATCGTCGCTCGGCTATACAAAGTATCGCGAAAATAGCGAGAGAAGACGTCGGACGAAAAAGTTAGGATCGTCGATTGATCGATGACGATCATTTTTAACGATAAACGAAGAAGAAAGGTATCGATGGATGGTAGCTCGGGCTGGATCGACGTTGAACGAGGAAACGAACGAATAAAGCGACAACTTGGAGGATCCTGCGAGTATTCGATATCTGTGCACGCAACAGGATATAGGGAAATGTCAGGCAAATTCAGGCGGTTGGGCGATCTTGTTCTTTCTAAACAACGAAAGCAGCGATCGGGTGAAAGTTATTCTTTATCGCGTGGGGTTTGCGAATACGTACGTCCGAGATCGTTTGGTAGGACGAGCGCTGGCATTCCGGCGACGTACTTGACCGGCTGACCTTTCGTCTCGAACGATCCAACAACGAAGAAATTGTCGTCCGACGATAAAATTCCCCGTGTCTTCGATATCCCTGTCGGTGGCTCGGTTCGAAGCCACGACAATTTTCCGAAAGCCGTAGAAAATTTTAATAATAAATAAATTCCTGTATCATCCAACTTTGACGCTTATCTCGACTGTTTCCAAGTACGCGGAACGAATAATAATTTTTGTATTTCGTTGCGAACAAATATCGTTGTTGCTCATCGACAGGCGCGATAATAGCATGGGATTTGTGAAATTTTTAGCTCGTTCGTGCAAAAGGCTCTTCCAGCTCTCTAGGTACATTTTCTAGCCTTGACGAGATCGGAGAACCATGGAGTTTCAGGTTTTTCCAGAAATTCCGCGCGATTTACGGTTACGCGTTTACGCTGCGTGCAAAATGCCTCGTTGTTTCATTCATCCGCTAATATACGGAGAAATACAGGAGACACGTGGTTAGTTGGCGCGTAGTTGCCTACGGAATTCGCGCCTTTCACTTTCGTTCTCTTTCGGTGTTCCGTTTTGCTCCTACGAGCGAAATATCCACCACCGCGTTATTAACGAAAATTTATGCAAGATAGAACGTGCTTTAGAACGTCGATACGACGTTGCTATTAACCGCAGGTTGACCCAGTGTCAATGTTTGTCACGCGTAAATAGCCTTTTCTCACGGTATCGTTTTACGTTTTTTCAAAGACCGAATAGGCACAGGAATATAAAACTCGCGTTATTTTTCCATCGCTCTCCTCGTTCGTTTAATCTCGTTCCTACGGATTTCAGCTCGGGAATCGTTTAGAGCTAAGGATTACGACGCTTAACTCTTTGGGGGGCAGTGTGGCGTAGAAAGCGTAGCGCGTGGCGCATCTCTTGGATTTTTGTAGATTTCGTACATGTACGTATACGTAATATCGTAGCGTCGCTCGTCTTTAGTTTCCAAGTTGCAAAGCCATTTATGCTCGATGTATGAAAACGTGGCAGGCCACGACTTTTACCAGATTTTTCTCAGGAAAAACGTGTTTTACGCTGCTTGATTAGTTTCCCGTTGCAATACGAAGCGGAAGGTGGATACAGTGACTCACCAAAGTATTTGAATATATACTTATTTATCGACGATTTATCTACGTTGTACGAGTTATACGAAATAGTTTGATATTCCGCTTTAATGTAGAGCGGAACCATCTTAGAATAGCCAGCTTGATTAATAATTTTGTGACTTTTGCGAACTTGTAGCGTCATCGCACTTCCGTTGTAACTTTCGTTGTAACTTCCGTTGTAACTTCCGTTGTAACTTCCGTTACATCGATAGTTCTAAAGTTGTTCCAAATACGGTGGAATCTGTACCAAACGAAATATCAAAATAATCGACGACTGACCAATATCGATGTTAAATTTAACGATACCGATACAATTATCGTAATTAAAGAAAGAAAGGTAGGAACGTAATGGAGAAGAGGAACGGTCGATATTATCAGATTTTCTATGGCGAACCGTGTGTACGAAGTACTTTTCTTGGCGAATCGCCGGACTTTCCATATTCTTGTAACGGTTCGTGCTACCAGTTGGAACAGTATGCGAAACAAACCATGCAAGTACTGTTAACCGCTCCATCTCGCGAGCAAACGCGTTACGGTGAAGAAAGAGTTTTCTTGGGTGTGACAGAGACCTCGGTATTGTTCGCTATCAATGCCAGCTCGATGCCCGATCCTATCGTCTCTCGGAATGTTGCTCCTCCTTAAATCTTTGTACCGTGCGATTTGAAAATTACGCCGTGCGAAAGTCTACGTACACCTATCGAATTTTGCGTATCCGACTCGTCCAACAAACTAAAAAACACGCTTTCTCGTCAAATTTCAATTCGCACTGTCGGTGCGAGTATTATCGATGTATTTGCAGAAGGAATTAAGGGAATCGGAGAATGGTGCGAACATCGAGCCTACTATTTTTATGATTTCGCATCTTTTTACCGTTTTTCTTAACGAAGGTGAAAGTAAATAAATCGCGTTGCGTTTCGAGACACACAGTCTCGTACAGATGGATCGAAAGATGTATTTTAATAAAATTTCAAAACGTAACGTAGTTGCGCGTAACATAGGTGTGAGCCTGAAAGTGGGCGAATTGGCGCGCAGGTGGAATTCGATTCGCGCGATATAAGATTCGTTTCGTAATTGGAAATTGCATAGTCGAAACTATCGAACGACGAGAAAAGACGCGTTTCCCTCCGACGCCGCCGCTCGTCTACGAACCGGACAGGATATTACCGGTAACGCAACATGCTATTCCCGTGATTGGTGTTCCATCGGTTCCGCTCGTCTCCAACCGAGCATCGTCGTTCGTTCGAGAAATCAAACGCGAGACACGCGTCGAGTTTCTCAACGAGTGCAAATGTCGTGATATAATATAATCGTAGTGGAATCGAAAGCGGTTAACTTGGTGTTACTCCGCGACGCGAAACGGTGACATTGGTTACGCTGTCGCGGCGTAACGTGACAAGATTAACCCTTTGATGCTCGATGTGGCGTATATACGCGTGTATCGTCGTTTCTATAGGCACGATTGTATAGAGCAACGATTACGCGAGTAATAACGTATACGTTAGGATAAAAGTTTCGTCGAACCAAGGATCGACGGATGACAGAATTTCGTGACAGAAATCACGTTTACGAGACTTGGAAACGCTTAAACGCGACAACTTAGAAACACCGTACCATTCGCGTTGCAAATAACGACGCGATAAACTCGATTTATCCTACGAAATTATCCTAATGCGAAATACAAATTGCTACATCTCAGATTTAATCGACCGCTGAAAATTGCGAATGCTCGATTCGATGTGATCTATGACGAACTAAAGCAATTAATAAATATGCGAAACACGCGCGTTACTCGAAAATATAAGATAAAAGACGACGTGTCCACGATCCGATATAAATATTTATTTACCTTTCGTTTCTCTTCCTTCCTCTTCGTTTCTCGCTCTATCCAAATATGCATTTACGCGAACATCGGTGATTCAGCGATCACCAATCTGTTCGAACGACGGTAAAATTACTTTCGTGATCGTTTATCGATCTACCAGTAGATTAATCACCAAACAACTATACCGATAAAATTACTATCGATAATTTGATAAACGATAGTTTGGTAAAATTCGATTATCGATAAACCTAAGAAAGATAACAAAGATCAGGTCGGAGATAAATTAGAAAATTTTCTGTGCTATGGAGAAGAAGAAGGAATCTGTCGTGAGTTACGTCGGAGGAACGCAATGTCGGTTTGTTTCATTGCGCGTCGTGAGAATACGATGTACAATGGACAACCGAACGTGAAACGCACAAAGGGAAAAAACGGAGGCACAATAACTAGGAAACGTAGGATCGTCATCGTGCTAATTACCGGATTCAAAAAACCGTCGCAGCCAGTAGAGCAATCGCTTTTGTAACTGTGAATCTTTCTCCCGAGTCGTTCACCCGCTATCGCATCTTCGTTGCCGCGTTTCTCCGCCACCGAGTATCGTGCAATTAAAGGCATTACGTATCGAACGTATGCGTATGCGGTCGGTCGTAAAAGTCCACCTACAACCCCCAAATACGAGATATCGCGGTAAGAACGTTAACGCGATAACTCTAAAAGGAACTGTTTCTCTTTTTTCTTTTCTTTTCTTTTCTTTTCTTCTTTTTTTATGGAATCGAGTTTCATCTTCTTTGAATATAAGAAATTTGTAGAATCAGAGAAACGTAATTTTCATAGTAATATCGTCTGTCGTGTAAAAGGAATTGAACGTGCCACAGCTTGTGAAACTTAAGAATTTCAGTGGAATTGTAAAACCGTAATTAATATTACGTGAAAGTATCAATTAATGTATTTAATTCTGGCAAAACTACAATAGTACTTTCACCTTTCTTTGTACTTTTTTCCTTTGAACAGGAAATCGAACGATCATTGATATTTAATTACGCGCTATCGTACGATAAATTAGATTCGATATTACGTGTGTTTCGTTTGAACTCTCATTCCTTTCTTTTACATGTAAAATTACGTTTCTTTTTTATTAGCAAAGTTTTTGCAAAGTTTTAAGAACGCGGTTACGCGATATTTATTTTATTTAACGATATTTATGCAAATCGATACATTTATTTTATCGATAGGTAGCTTTCGCCTAGTTATATTTAAGCAAAATATTTGGAAAAAGTAGATTGTACATGTACAGCGTAATGTCTAAAAAAAAAAAAAAGTATCAACTGTAGCGATAAATACATTTTATTTTTTTTGGTTTTTAAATACACGTTATACCGCGATGATTTCTTAAATCTTAGCTCGAGAAACGATAATTTTACTTAAGAGCGTGTTGTACGTATTTGAACAAGACTAGGTAGCCGCGACTATAGCGACGAACAGAGTATTCCAGCGATTGGCAAACTTTTGTGGAAATTCTAACGCTTGCCGGGTCTTGCTTTAAAAAGAGACTGCCGAGAGGCGATCGCGTTAAGAAATTTTGAAACGAAGAAAATAAGAATACAAATTCTGGAGATTATCGGAGACGGGTTTCTCGAGCGCGATCGCTACGAGACGTACAAATCCAAAGACTGTGGAAAAGTTAAAGTATTTTAAAACCGTTAAATTTTTTCTAACAAGTATTTACTAGACCGGAACAAATCAAAGTTTATTATACTTCATATCGATCGATTAACCTGATATAAGCGTGGAAATATATTAAAAGCACGATTAAGATCCGAAAGCACGGTAAATTATTTTCCTTTCCAATTGAACCATCGACTAATCTTAAAGAAACGCGTATTTTCTCCGAATCGAAGATACTTTTTAGACAAATAGAATCGCAGAGAAAAATACGAGCGGATGTACGTATCCGATTTGAGTTCGTTCGTTAGTTTTGTATAATCTACGTAACGAAATAGCGACGCGTTAAAGAATGGTAAATCGGGGAATTTTTATCGACCCGATGGTCGTTGATAATCGATGGGCACGAAATCCATTCGCAATTACGCCAGCAGTCCAATGACGGAAGTTAAGAAGCGGTTGCGGAAATGAGAGCTGCGACGTTCGCGCCAAACTCAGTTTCCCTCGACCTTCCTGGGATGTGGGTTAACACGTACCGACTTTTAGTCTGGCAATTCGTTGACAATTTTATCAGACACTGCCGTCCTCCTTTCCATCGTTCCTGATCCATTTTTGCTTTTCGTTTAACCTTTTCGAAATTAGTTTCTAATATCGAAGGAGCTTCGGGGGCAAATACTTTGATTTCATTTTTGTTTTCCCAATTTTTAAACTCTCTTGACTCTATATTGACTATATTGACTCTTCTAACGATTATTATTACATATTTCCGTAGCAAAGAATTTTCTTTTTGCAAATACGATTGCAACGTGATCTCCCGTTATGGTCTCGATCGATCTTGGAGCGAGAAAAAAAGTTGACGAGAAATTTTGTAACGCGTATCGTCGCACAGTTTTGATCAGCGGCGTATTTCGATGGACTCGAAGATCTCTGGTCGTAAGACGCAAGAACCGAAAAACCATCTCGATGAATCGCGATCGATAGCCACGAAACGGTCGGCTATTCTAGTTTATTCACCCGTTTCAGGGTTTCACGGCGTAAAAGAGAAATCCCTCGTTTATTAACATTCACTTCTGCGGTTGATTTTCCCAAGTATGCGAAAAACTCGACCACGGAACGATCGTGCAGAGTAGAGTGTAGACCGGCGGCCTTTCTCTGAACGCAACACGATGCAGTTACAAGTAACCGCGAATGGAATTGCTTTCAACCGAGTATATACGATATACGTATAGAATCCGCGTGCACTGTGCTCGTCAATTATGTATTTCCTTGCCAAGCATTTCCGACGAGTCGGACGAGACCTAGGGGGGCTGAAGTTTGAAGGAATATAAAACATTTGGAAATTTCGTTAGCACCGTTACGAGACACGAAGCGATCCGTTTTCTTCCAAACTGTTATACGGATATATTGACTTGAAAGTAATTTTGGGACGAGTGGAGGATGCATGGCGAAAGTAAATATTAGTTGCGATGAAAATTTATCTTATTAAGAAAATGTTTATGTCGTACATTTTTAACAAATCTATCGAGAGATTATTTTTTCTCTTTTAATTACGTATTACCGCATAGCGATAACATTTCTTTTCCCGCGTTAAAGCTATCGAGCTAGAAGTCTCGACGACCAACATAGCGCGTTTGAAACCACGTTACGCTTAATTAAATAACATAACGTTCGAAAAACGTTACTTTTATTCTGGCTAGACGAACGTGAATGGAGTATATGGCGTTTACATCGTATTTATATTCGTGTCGATAATCATTAGTTTTGAAAACGCCAATAGCACTTTTTTTTCTTGATAGTTATACTTTGCATACAACCATTCGAAAAGCTATTCTACTTTCTGTCTCGAAATCCAAAGTATCGTAAGATGAGTGGCGCTTCTTTCGCGATGAATCCCGTTCGAGGTTTAAGTATTAAATGCTTTTTATTCGTGTATAAGGATTATACACGATCATTGGTGTATAAGGAGACGTAGGAAGTGCAAGTAACGAAATAGAAGAATCGAAGCAAGAGAACAATACGGTTGGATGGTCATGGCGAGCAAGCAACTGGGCAAGCAAGCCAGTACCGCCACGCTTCTTGGACTTTGCACGAGGAAATCGTAGAAATTTCTTCGTAATAGTTGCCAGATAGGACGGAATTATCATAGTCTCCATAATCATTTTTAACGTAAAACTATGTGGAACAGGACGTAACATTTTTCAAGGTTTCTTCTTTTCTAAGACAATTGTTCACAGATCGCGGCAGTAAACTCTTTTATTTCTTCTTATTTTTTTCAATTTAATTTAATTTCGATAACGTAAATGGAACTTAGTTTGTAATGTTTCTATGTAGTTTTAACATTGATTTGAATCTCTACAGAGAGAGAGAGAGAGAGAGAGAGAGAGAAATTAATAATTCTGCTAAATAAAAAAAGAAAATAAAGGTAAAATAATAACGTAATTGACGAAACCAAATTTTTTCTATACGGAAAGATCCTATTATTCTTGACGATATCGCGAATATAATTAAAAAAAATGAAAGCTAGTAGAGAATGTTTGCATATTATGCGCATTTTCGCTAATGACACCGCATGAATCGTAGAAGGCGGCTCCGTTATAAAGAGCTCGGTAACAAAGTTTTCACAGGTGAAGCAGCTATTCTGAAATCGATGAGATCCAAGATGCCTATCTTTTAAGTCCATCCTGGCTACGTTGCTACGTACGCCAAGTACGTTTCAACTCAAAAGTATATGGACAGTCGCTTATTTTTCATATAACGTACCTAAACGTTACTTGATAAACTTGATAACGTTACACGGCAAAACATATTTTTAAAGCTAATACGTAACGAAGACAATTTTAGTCTACTAGCGTGAGATATCGGGTTTAAAAAATTCGTACCGAAATGTAAGAAAAGTTGGAAAATAGTACGATGTACCTATATACGTATCGGATTGTTCGGATTTACCAACATGCACCGTTACTACGTTTCTGATCTTGTTTGAACGTTATTTCGTAGAATAAATATTTCATTAACAAACGATACTTGGCAAATTCGCAGGAAAACTGTATCCTCAGAAAGACCGCGGGATTCCGCGGGATTCTGCTGTAAGCGACCGTTTGGTGGCGAGCAAATTTTTATATAGCCTAACTTAAATCTAATTCATCGATAATAAGCATTTTTTATATGAACGAAGAAGACGATATATCGTTAGATCGATATATAACGAGATTCTTATTATCCGGACGGCACACCGTGCCGTTACACGGCCAATAACGCTTTGTAACGTGAAACAAGTACCTTAACTATCGCGAATTATCAGTTTATGTCTATCGAATCAAATTTCACACCTTGCTGAATCGATGAGACTTGTATGTTCGATTTTAAGCAAAATCTAAATCAAAACAGCACGCGTTCGATTCATTTGAGGACGGATTTATTTAGCGATATATCACCGGTTGGAAAGCTGCTGATGAAACCACGCCAAGCCGTCAGAAATAATAATAAATTTTTCAAAGAGCAATCCAAAAGTCGTAAGAGACGAGGCCAGACGACGAGCTTATAATTGCCTAATTATTAGATATATAGAATGTCGCATCTTTCTCTCGTCCGTAGTTGGAAAAATTGAACAATACTTTATAGTAAAAGAAAAATTTGTCAAGCAAATTGTTAAACAACGTATATAGTGAGCTGAAACTTAAGGCTGAGCTACGGCTACGCATATACAACGTAAGAAGGGATTAGAACGTAAAGCTTGACGACATATTTCAAAATCAGCAAAACCGACGTGAGAAGGTGAAAACGTGAGAACGTAAGATCCAGCCTATTCTACCTAATTGAGAAATATTTTTTTGAATATTTGAAAATTATCGCGCAATTGGGAATTTCGTACAGATGAAAGCGTACGTCGTTGGTGTAACACACGAGAAACACACTGTATATATTGGCCTCGTGTGGTACATGGTTCAAGGTCGGCCAGTACACGCCGAAGACGATACCCATGAGGTGTGTGCGTAGGTGCATTCACCCTTTGAAACTTGTTGCTATAACTATACTCGTTCAAGCTGTAGGGACAAACTAGCAAAGAGCTGTCTATGCAACGCCATCGAGAAATCTCACGGAGGAAACTTTTGTTGGATAGACACGTGCCCGGCCAATTTTCATCTTATCTTTTCTTATATCAAAATAACAAACACGATGGGAATGATGACGACGACCATGACGATGATCGCTTGCTCATAGTGGGAACGGTATACCCACGTTTATAGAAAACGGGCCTTAATTCGATTGTGCGTGATTTTTGTGTTTCTTCTTTAATTCAACCTTCAAAACTTCTTCCGCTCCATTTTTTTTATTCTTTTTTATCTCGTTTGTATAAGAAATATGCAAGATCGAATTCCCGTTATCTAAAGAATAAAATATATTTATTATTTATTATAATAAGCGAGATTTAAATTCAACTTCAATTTTTTTTCATATAACAATTATAAATAATTTACAATATTTCGAATTATTGTTACGTGCGATGTAAAATTTAAACGACGCTTACGAATATGTCCCCAAACTCGTATTAAGTTTCCTTTTTCAATTTCTACGATAATCACCAATAATTTAAAATAATCGATTATTTCTGCCGTATAAAATAGAATTTGCGTATGTTGTGTGCATAGAATTTGAACGAGCTTGACAAGGCATGAATTTAATTAATATTTCTCCTATTTATTTCTTTGTTTCTATTTCTCTTTTTAATTTATATAATAGATTTGAAAGATCGAACAATACATAAGTTATTACATAAGTAAAAAATTTAATGAAATGTATTAATTCAGCTGTAAGCTGTTGGTAAAAAAGACGAGAAAACGATTTTGGATGAAGATGGTATGTACCGTTAAGTATTTTGAAATCATCGGAACCAACATACCTCTATACCGTATAAGATTATAACTGAGCGCAAGAATTCAATTCTGTGGAAAAAGTCATTGCAATAATAATATCACTAGAGATTTATTAGTAATTATGAAAACTATTTTCAAATAGAAATACAAAAGTATACGTTATCCAGAATCCCTCAAAACGGAGATCGGATCAAAATTTTACATTTCAAGGGCAAAATACCGTTGAAAAATTCAGATTCAATTCACTTTTCTATACAGTCGACACTCGAAAATAGATAATAATATGTTGATAACTAATTAGGTTTTTTCATACACCGTGACAAAGAGCTTAAAATTAATTAAAAATTTAGCAACATCGCAAGTATTTAAAAACCAAACGAATTTAAAAATCAAACATAACCAAAACCAGGGAATAATTTATAAATATGCAAAACGCTCCTAACATAGTTCCTATGAAAAGAAACGGGAAAAGAGACAACACCAAATCGATTAAAATTTCTTCCACGTCAAAGACGCTCGTATTATTACCAAAAATTAAAGAGAAAACAATCATAACGATTACGAAAAATTTGAGAAATGGAAACGATAAATTGAGCAGAAAACCAACGAAAAATAAATAACATTCTTTTATACAGCAATATGCGCATGTTTATGTACATGTTTGATATGTGTGTATATATCTAAGAAAATAAAACTGCTATTTTATAATTATCCAATATATGTACATATTTACACGTGGTACCCATAATTCAAAAAAAAAAAAAAAAAAAAAAAAAAAAAAAAAAAAAAAAAAAAAAAAAAAAAAAAAAAAAAAAAAAGAAACCAATACAAAAAAAAAGAAAGAATCCAGATAGGATTTACTTACTCATATTTGTCAGCATTGGTTTATAGCCAGTTTTGGCCCATGACGTGTTCCGGCGAAGCCGAAATTCGTAGCCAGTTGTTTAAAGAAATCACGTAAAGGGACGCAACACGTAGAAACAAAAATCTGTTTTGTACGTGTTACAAGATAGAAGCCATCAAAGCGCTTCCTTGACGGCACCTGTTGTTCCTCGTTCTCGAAACGAGATAAACGAACCTTTAAAATTCCTAGTGATATATTTCCAGTTACCTCTACTAGCGCGCCTGTGTTATGCGTGTATAGTTCGCGACGTAAATCACCTACTAATCGAATAATTCTTGTTCGAGTGTATAGATCGATAGGAACGCGCGTAACTCACGAACAACGACGCGTTCGATACTGGGGAACCGTTAAGTTCGGCTCGGTAGCATCGGCATCACGGTCTTCGACTAGACTGCAAGAATTTGCCGCTCTTCGACCCCCTCTAGAAGCTCGTCTCTCTCCCGTAGCAGTGCAGGTCGAGGTAGGGCAGGATAGAGTGCACAGGTCTTGGAAAAACGAATTTTCGATCAATCCTTCGACCGTCAACTACCGAAACACTGTCCTGATTTTTCGCGCGATCATTCGATTGGTCGTAGGCGCGCTTTCAGAGTGATATATGGCACGCTCGGTATGGCCAACCTAAAATATTTCGTGGACACTAGGCATCGCCATATGTTAAGTAAAGGACTATTTAACGTTTCTATTCGGAACGGCTTAACACAATGCCTGCTAATATATAACCAGTATCGAAGAATCATTACGAGGAGGATACGTAAAACGTTAATAATTCGATTGGATATAGTACATTATAGTACTTCGTTCAAAATATTGAAAGTAATCAAAATTAAATATTGAAAACTAAACTAAAATTATGAAAACCTTCTCTGGATACACTATAACTGAAATTCCAGTAGCGCTCTGGCTATGCTGCGAAACTTTGAAACAGATCTGAAATTATATATAGAAATTACAAGATATTCAGTACAAGTACAATATGTACGTATTTCACAGAGATCGTAAAAGTATTTGAGTAGTCAATTATTCGTTATATTAATAAGCTTCAATACTCGTTTCATCACATGCTTAATAAGATGGTTGTTTATGCCGTATGCTAATTTTTTATTAAACATATGCTTGTAGTAAATATTTTGTAGCCTCTATATACATATCCAGATTGATTTCAAATTTGACCAATATAACCGTGTCAATCGTCTCATAAGAGTGCTATAATACAATGAATGCTTAACGTATGAAGATTTGCCTATATATGGAAGATGATGACATCTTTCAAATGAACTTTATTTGCCGCCTCGAAAAGTCTTTGCAGAAACAAAATATGAACATTTTGAAAAATTTCTGATTTGCATCAAACACTTTCATAGGCGATTCGTATTCTCTTTGTCTGTCTGTCTGTCTGTCTGTCTGTCTGTCTACAATTTGATATGAAACCATTGATTTATATGAAAAAGCCCCCCAAGATCCGAAAGGGCAACTGAGGTATCAGTAAACAAATATATAATCATTCCTTGATGTGTTTTAATCATAAAAATTTATTCTTATTATCACGATTTCTTACTTCCTTATCATAACAATATTACTGAAAATTGTGAAAACGATTTTCATCATTATTTTCGTTACGCTTTTATATATTTACAAAATAATATTCGCAAACAAAAATATCTAAGATTAATTTAAAGATAATAATTATTTAAAAATAAATAATATTTTTCCAATTATTATTCGTTCTATAATCATAAAGTTTTCCAATAACTTGATGTAGAAATAAACAAAATTCAGATTGTATTAAAAAATAAATACATGATATGAACTTAGACTTTTAATATAAAAGTAGAAAAATAATATTCTCAAAGTGGAATGATTGTTGTACATTAAAGCAACTGAACGTAATAATTATATAATAAAAATGATTTGCAGTTAGTATAAAACAAAAAGTTCTTCGCAATCAATGTAATTACAAAGTGTTGATATCTTGTATCAAAACGTGCATCGCTATTATTCTCCAAATTATGATAAAAAAAAAATTATGATAAAAATGCATAAATAAACCTGCTTTATTTCAGAGTGAGCCCAGGATTCCCGGATTCCGTAAGAACGTGTATATTGCACCAAAAACTTCAGGTAATATTCTTACGTTATTCTTCGTTAATTCTATTTTCTTGAACTTGATAGTTTAAAACTAATTTATTATTTATTTTATTATAATAATAATTTAAGAAACATTATTCCTTTAGATGATGAATTGTTGTATCGAAAAAAAGAAAGCAAGGGAAGAGATGGCGCATAAATCTCAAAGTGCAGATACTGACGAGTTTGAAACAGGTAATTCTTCGAAGATCTGCTTTATGTGTACACATGTATATTTTATTAATTTTAAAGTGAGATAGAAAATTTATTAATTTTTATCTTTGCAGTAAAATCGAATTATACGCACAAATTTGTAGAATTTATGTTTAGTATTTTGGACGTAAATTATTAGAATAACATTATTAAAATAATAAATTAGATAATAAAGGAAAAAACAATACAATAAGAGAAAAACGCAAATTTAAGAAATATTATGTATTTAATTTGTTTCTTAAATCTGTTTTACAATAAGATCGTGTAATTTAAACAATGTTTCCCTTCCGATTGTAGCAGAATCAGAAGAAGAGGAATTTTTCGAATGCACCTCTGAGCAACCAGCAAACGAGGACGATTCGTCATCAAGAACACAGCAGAAGGCGACACATCTGCTGTGGAACAAACCAGCAGGACGATTAGCCAAACATCCTTCGCTCAAGTATAAAACTTAGTTGTTGCTTTTTTACTTTTATACATTCAACAGTTTTTCAATTTAAACACATCTCTAACAAAGCCACGTTTTGTGAAGTATTACCTGTTGTACGTACGTCGACCGATTAATTTTGTTGCTTAGAGCGTGAAAAAAATTAAATACCTATTTTCATTTTAACATAGACAATGGAAAGAAATTATTATAAGTTATTTTGTGCCGACGCAGGTTTGCTAACTAACTTACTTACACCACCCTATTTTCCTTCCCTATGTAATTACGTGTTCCTGGATAATAATGATTCAAGTCGATTAATATATCAAACGATCTATTTTAATTAAAATATAATCAATATGGCTGACATCGTTGAAAAATCGTTTATAATGAAAACATTTCTTATGACGAAATGGCTCAGTAATAATAACTTTCCGTGAAATAATTTTCGTAATTTACGCGTTAAACAAACGAATTCGTTTATGTGTTATGCGCACGTGTTATGTTTCGTGAAACGTGGCTTTCTTAGGGATAGATATATCCTTATTTGAAATAATAGATATAGTAAATCAACTCTCGAATAGTATCGTTATAATTTACTGTAGTAAGTTATGTTAGACCACACTTTAGAATATTTACTTTTATTTTCTGTTTTACATTCTTCGTGATACGAATTAATAAGAAAATTTAATTAAATTAAATGATATGAGGTTGAGAAATAAAAAGTACTTGATCAAATAATCATTTTATTCAGATTAATCCAAACTGGAGATCCTCTTTATCTGCCGATAACACAGGATCCTGTACCAAAAACGGAAGATCAACTTGAGGAAGATGCCCAAGTGATGATGCAGCTTGGAACTAGCAAACATGCTTCGGAAATGCGGGCCAGATTAATGAGTGCCTCATTATTGTCCGATATGGAGTCTTTCAAGGTGAAAATACAAAAATAAATTATGCAGGGTGTTTCACAAATAGATGACCAAACTTTGGCACCATATTTTACTCACCCTAGGAATGAAAGAAGATCATATATATATAGGTACTTTTTATTTACTTCGAAGATTTACATAAATAGCTGTCGCACGCGAGCACTACCACTTTTTGCCTGTGAAGATATCTGAAAAGTTTAATTTATAATAATTAAACTGCGGATATTTCTGTAATTTTACATTTCTATAATCTAATTGAATCGTTATATTTAATTAGATGATTTAATTAAAGAAATAGAAATCTAACAGAAATTCGTTTTATCTATTAAAAAATATAATAAATATTCTATTTTGGGTATTTTATATATTTTTTATATTACATGCAGTTAGTTCTGTGCACTTTTACGTTTGTACATTTCGCAAATTTCGTGATGAAATTGAATAGTTTCTTTACAAAATTGCCTCTGGAAGCGTACATCGTTTCTGTACATAAGCTTGTCGCTCAAAGCTGACTTGACCTGTGTTGACTTGAAGTTATTTCTTCATCAAACCGTAAATTATTTAATAGATCGATGATATAGAAACTCTATATCATCCATTTGCCCCGCATTAATGATGAATTTGCAGAAAGAAAATTGGTGCCATAAATTAATCTCTACAGCACATCACTGTGGCTGTACAAAACATCAATATCATTTCACTGGTGGTAGTTGCGTGATGTCATTAAAGAGAAATACATTTATGCCACCAAATAGTGTTTTATTGGTCTTGAATTTTTGCAGTCTTAAATGAATTGTTCGCTAATTATCATAAAAGATCATTGATATCTCATCAATGATCAATCATGACGCACACCACTTTCGGCTCTCTTGTTCAAGTCTTTGTCCTGTCATTCGCTGATACATTATAGCAGTATCTTTCTCAATGGGCAATGAGAAAACGGAATGCAAAGTTTTCCCGAATATTTGATGGGTGACAACACGTCTTCATATAATCATGACTGAGTCTTTTGAACATTCACTGTTAATTCCTTCTACGTGTACTGCATTCGAAGCAGCAGCCTGAGCGAGCGCTGCTTCAATAATTTGTTCCGCATGAACAAATTGTCCGACGGTTACATTTCTCAATAAAAGCTGCAACTCGTATTTTAATCACAGGAAACATTGTTCTGCGGTTTCGTCTTCGGACATAAGTCTACTTTCATTGCGATATGGTATGTGACATACTACCTGTCTTCAAAAAGGTTACAATATTTAATATGCTGTTTAACAAGTAAATGAGTAATTTTATCTGTTGTTGCATATGTACATGTGTAAATAAAATGAAAATAAAACTGAAATTATTTTATACGTTTTAGTGACTCTCGAAGTTGGTAATATTTTTTTTTTTGGAAAAAATTTCTTATATAAAATATTAATCAAAGAACTTGTTAAACATAGGCAGCAAATCCTGGAGCAGTTTTGGAAGACTTCATTCGTTGGTATTCCCCAAGAGATTGGATCGAGGAGGATGTAACAGATGAATGGGGTCAACCTAAAGGTTTGTTATGAATTTCCTTATACTCTTTAAATTAAAATTATAAAATGAAGAAACTTTAAAGAAAAACCTATAATTATATAATCTATTATCTAATATAGGTCACTTATCAGCAAGAATGCTGATTCCCAATAATCCATGGTCTACAACTTGGAGTTCAGCCCTGCCTGTACCTGCACATCGACAAAAACGTCTATTTGATGACACAAGGGAAGCTGAAAAAGCTCTGCATTTCCTAAGTACAAAGCGCATAGGCCAAATTGCTCAACTTCTCTTACCCGCATTAACTCATGCAGCGCTTTACACTTTGAGCGAGCAAAAGCAAGATGCTTTACCAAATCTACCTGATGTTACAATCAGTATACTTAATAAGTTACAATATGCTACGAAACCTATTCATCAAAAATTACATGTATATGAGGTATCTTTAAGCTATATAGTTATCAATTTACATTTTACATTATGCAGTATGATACATCTTATATTATTATCTCCAATGAAAAATGTTGTAGAGCAAAGTTCAATGGTTTCAAAGGAGACATTATGGTGTTAGTTTTTTTATCATCATGAGCTGAGACGCTCAACAAAACTTTTGAAACTTACCATTTACACATATGATTAACATATAATATTGAAAATATCTCCTAAATTAATAATTTTTTTCATATAAAATAAACATATTTTTTCATATAATATATGGTTTTATAGTAAAGAATGACAAATTAAATTGAATAATATTATAATATTATTTAATGTTATTGTATTATATATAAATAATAATATAGAATATATAAATAATAGTAAAAAATATATAATTCTATTAAAAAGTTAATAATACTAAAATGTGACTCTTTGAAATCATTTAATGTTCATTGGCAATATTTTTTAGTAAACATAATTATATTAAGGTATTTCAAGATAATATCAGGTATCTTATTCTGTATAAATAAACAGAGGAAAATCAGAAATTAAGTAAATTCATTTCAGGAAATTATTCGGGACGTAGAAGGTGTGGAAGCTCTTGTTGCACAAGTAAATTCTTTACAACATAAACTAGGTGGAAACAATGATTCTAAAGAATTTACTTCGTTTCTCATCCAGTTAATGCGAGGAAAGGAAGTGGATGTGCCAGGTGGATCCAATGGAAATATCGGTTCTCGAATAACAACAATGTTTAGAGATGCTCAAAAAGTACTAATTATTACTTGATTTCAGAGGGTATTCTAATCTAGACAACACTTTTTTAATCAACACCTTCTAACATGCGAAGATATTACTAAATAAATAAAGAACTTAATTTTTATTTTTCACATTTTAGCTATACAAGATGTTTTGATTACATTGAATTTCTTAATACTTTAGTTGCTTTTACTGATACAAAAAATTATGTCAAGATGAAGTTCATTTATTCAAAATGAACAACATTCTGATTCATGATGTTTACCCTTAAGATTTCAGAGTTTTCAAGAAAAAAGATATTGTTTTAAATGGAACTACACTTCCTCCAATCAATGTTCTTGTCATTTTCTATAAAAAGTATTAAGACACTTCTACTACTATTTTGGTTTGAGAGATATTCCATAAAATAAGTTTTACAAAATTAAAGCTAAAATATCGTTGTCTTTCAGAAACAATTATCTCAATACTTTTTCTTATAGAGAATGTCAATAATATATAAAACTTCGATTTTTCTTAAATCGATCTTAAAGGAGAAAAATTATAAATCTTAATGTACATTATTCTGACTAAACCAATCAACTTTGTACCAATAAAAATAACTAATTGTGAGATATTAAGAAATTCAAGACAAACAAAATACAATGTGTAGATAATTACTTAACGTTAGTTTCATTACATTTTCAAATCTTTGACTAAGCATCTATATATATAGACTGAGTTCTTTGTTATCCAAAGCAGCCTGTTCATGCTAAATAAATCATCAGTAGCCCTTAGTCGGCGAGAATAAAAGTTTCATTATATAAACGAAAGTATTCTCTGCAATATTATTTAAGATACAAAGGAAAATGAAAGTATGACAAATCCTAATGCATTCTTTTCATACTAATTTATGCTTATGTCAAAAGTCTTATTGCCTTCTGATCACAGAATATATTACCTAATACTGGTATAGATAATAAATATTACATTAAAGCTGATATAAATATATTGAAGTGGCGATATTTAAAAGTGTATAAATTCTTTATTAAATCCCTCAAGTTGTTAAAAACATATTGCAAATATCAACTTCTAATTCACTCACTAGCCAAACGACTATTTTATATATAATCAAAAATGCAAATCAATTTATTCGATCATTTCCAAGAAGACCTTCACCAATTTGGAAAATTTCATTCTGAATATAACGCGTTTGATTCTTCTTCTTTTAATTTCTTCTTTTAATTATAACGTGATTCTACAATTTTACGAATTTTACAAGAGCCGAATTTTTTAATCATCTAGATTGTAATACTCTTTAATACAAATATTTATTTAACAAAAGTAATATGTGCTATTAATAACTTTGTATGTTCTAGGCTGCTCTTGTAATGACCTCCCTCAACAGTAACCCAGACGTAGATGTTGCTGGAGATAAGTTTAAAACATTCCCAGAACCTTGCTGTAAAGAATTTATTTTACGAATTGTAACACCAAGGCCCTCGCCAACCTCAACTCCACAACCACAAAGGCTGTATGTATGTCTTAAACAAGATGATATTCGTTTAGCTGGATTCTTCTCGAAAGATACGATATTTTTATAGTCCACATTCTAAGACTTGTCTAATTAAGAATGTATTGATTAATGAATACTTTAGAAATTCAGTCGTTTCTGCCTTTCCATCTTTTCCAATTGTGTGAAATAAGTTGTTAAAATAAATTTTCTATGCATTAGTTCACTACTATTCCGATTTCTCTATCGACAAATTTGTATATAAAAACTGCCATAAAGAAGAATTGGAGAATTTTTTTGATAAGTTATTACAAGATGAAAAATTTAGATCTTTTTCAAATGATATTAATGTGACTTTAACTTTACTTCACAATTTTTTTTAAAGGAAAAAATATTACAAAATGGCAAAATTATTCACTACATTCGAAACCTTTTCTGCTAAAACATGGGTAACTGGCTGCCATTTCTGCAGAATACTGAAACATTTAAGATAAAAAGTTCTTTCTAATTTATAAACTAGAATTTATTATCTGAAATGTGGAAGAGGACTTTTTGAAAGTTGTAGTGCTCGTAGAAAAGGCTCCGACCTAAACTTTTTACTATGCGATGCATATTATGTTGAAATATTATTTGCAGCAAATGAAATGAGTTATAAAATCATGCTTGAAGCATTTTTCGTGGTGAGGGCCACCGGTGACCCCCACAGCGTTGTAGACAATTATTACGATTGTCCTTTTTTTTTTTATAATCATGTACTTTTAATATTTGCTGCGTCGTCGGTCACCGGTGACCCCCACGGCAGTCAACGTGTTAAAGAAAAAAAAACCTTTTACCAAAAAAAATCAACTAAACATTTAAAAAGTCAGTAATTGAAGTATCATAAAAATACTACATTGTAAAATAAATAAATTATGCAAAATATTCCTTCATATTCCTAATTTTATCAGACATTTGAATTTTGATAAATTCCTTTGATACAACATTCTATTCATCTAAAACTTTAAGGAAGATAAAAGTATATATTTTATAAGTATAGGGTAGTGTATTCTCTTAATAGTGTAGTACATGTGCAACAGCATCAAACCAGCTTCAATATATTCACTTTATATTTATAATGGTTACAAAAAGTATGTATTTGCATATACCCTTATTTTCCAATGAAGCATATTTTTATCAGACTCAGACATATACATATATAACAACATATCATCAACATTCCTTCATTATCACCTTGACAACTTTGAGATTCTTAACACGAATATTTTGTCATATCTAGACTGTGGATGTTTGAGCATTTATGCGGAATTTTAAACTTCAAAAATGCACAAAATACATATAATATACAAAAATATACAAAATATACTAAGAATATATAGTACTTATCATGACATTTAGTAGATGAAACAAATTTCTGTTTAGGTTCTATTTCTTTAATTATATTTACAGAAATATGAATTTCCATAAACATTCGCAGTCTAGTTATATCAAGTGATAATTAGGTCTATTGTTTATTGTTCGTACAAAATACTCATTGGTAACAAATTGTACTGTTTTCGCTCATTTTTAGCCAGCTTAAAATAATTATCTACATAAGTGAAATTCACTCGTACTTTTTCTTAATTGTATATTCCGTAATTGTTCATTCATGCATCTAATTTCTCCTTCTTCTATTACTCTTATGCTTATTAAGTGGAGTCTTTATAAACTCATTTTTTCACAAAACTATTTTTTCGATACTAAATTCTAATATACTCCTTTTTACATAATATATGTACCGAGATATATTGTTGATATAGTAATGGTATTGCATTAATAGTATATATACATATATATACATATATATATATATATATATATATATATATATATATATATATATATATATATATACATATATGTCGGGTTATCGTTAGAATTTAGGGCGCGTAACAATTCTTCATTTGAATTAGCCATCGTTTTGTACAACAGAGATTATATTTACAGGTACAAAAATGACTTTTACAAAGTTTAACGAACAACCGTGGTGTCTAGACACGCGAGATGCTATTAACAATGTTCTTTGGGTTCAATAACGAATCCACGGTCAACGGGATAACACTTTACTAAACGTAGAATACTTTGAAGCACAAAATACGTTTTGCTGGAACGCTCGGTATATACTGCTCGATGTGTAACTTTCCAAGGCGATCGCACTAATAACAAGACTGATGAAAATTTTCCTCTCTTTACGTTTGCGTTCGTTTGTTATATACTCGTTAGAAGCATCGAGAAAGTTCCAATCGCCGTTGTTAGGCAGTTTCTGCCTGGAGTTTGATTATTAATACAACGTGTGTCCTATTAGATTGACACCTCCGAGACAAAATCACACGTGGCTAGACCCATTCTCGAGGCCGTATGCCGCCATAATCACATTTCTAGGGAGAACCATACAACCACTCCACACCTCCGTCAGGCAAAACCAGGTCCATCCCGTGACCGTGGCTACGTTCGGCGACCAGTTGTGTCACATCGAGCCCAATCTCACTATCACAAATCTCGAACAATTACATCAGATTGAATGACAACAATTGTTTTATTACGGCTATGATAGAATCTAGGCTAAAGTATTAGAGGATTTTCCCAAAATTTTAAAGGAAAGGCTCCGGTGTCCTTTCATCTCCGACATATATATTTATATTAATGACAATATTTGTTATCAGTACATTAGGTATCATGTATCACAAAATGTATCAATGCGAAGAGAACTGAATGTTGTGTTCAAAGCAACAGCCTTAAACATGCTTGTTTCTGTAGAGAAAAAAAAGGAGACTATGATCAATGAATAAATTAATAATATTGATAAACTTTCCAGACGTGTATAAAAATATGTAAAATTTGAATACTTTGGTCAGAGACTTATGATAAACGAAATCAACTATTATATTTACTTTTATTTAGAACTATAACAAATAACTCAAACTTATACATTGAAAAAGAAATAACGAATATAAATATTCTTTGTAGGAACCGAATAGTAAATATTCTGACGCTATATTTTTTCATAACGATACTCATTATTACAAACCTAAAGAATAATTTTTTTTTCAAGTTTTGGAGAACCAAGGATAAAGTCTTGCACAATTAAATCTAATTCTTCCAGCGCTAGTTGAGCATGTAAACGTAGTATTAGATCCTCATCGTTGTCTCGTAAGTGTTTAAGGCCACTATATAAGTCAACCAGATCTTTACCCAGGCATTTTAATGTATCCCTTCCAAGACCACGGAATAATAAAGCGCTAACCATAACTGCAGCTCGTCGACATTCAGGGACTTTGTCTGTTTTTACAATACTGGTAATGCAATAGATCACCTAAAGATTTATATTAAAACTCATTTATAATCGAATTTATATATACATTCAAAGCATAATGTACTTAAATATATATTAAATTCAATTGTATATAATAATATATACTTTTAGTAAGAATTCATTATGATATAAAATATAATAATATCAAACGGTAATTTTTTGTGAAAAAATAAATCTGAAATAAAAACTAAAAATCTTTTAATAAAATTTTCGTTTAAAAAAAATATTTCTAGTAATTTATAAGATAAAAGTTGTTTTAGAAAGTCAACATTTTGACTACTCTTTTTGAGCTACATTAATAGAATAGCAAATATGACACATAGACAAGAATATACCAAGTTCCATGAAGTCAATATCTACAAGTCAAGAGTATATGTACAGTATGTTTTTAAAACGAAAAAACGTAATCTTATATGTCGGGTTAGCGTTATGATTAGGGTTGGGGTTAGGGGCGTGAAACGAATCTTCGTTGTGATTAGACATGGTTGTTATGCAATAGGGAAGATATTGACTAGTGCAAACATGATTATTGTAGAGTTTGACAAATAACCGTGGCAATTAGATACTCGAGATGATAATGACAATGATCCTAGATTCAATAACGAATCCGCGGTCAAGGGGATAGCGAACTTGTGATTTTCGTCAAGTCTAAGTTGGACTATCTGTTGGAACGTGAGATATTCACAGATCGTAAAGACACCACGTAACTCGCTGATGAGATCGTACGAGAGAATGTTTCTCCGTCCCGGTGACGCTGCAGAGGAAAACTATATGGGGTGTGTTTAAGGACACGAGATCCTCGGATTCGTCCAGGAAAACCTTCGTTCGGAAGGTGAGGGAAATTGACGTTGCTGTTAATTGGTCAATTTCCATATCGGTGGTTAAAAAAGGATGCTAGTCGCCCTTGTGGGAAAGTTGCTAGCGGGAGGCGCCGTTCGTGAGAAAATAAGTTTCCCCTATCTTTCCGTAGTTGGGACAAAGACTGTTTGCCGGTTCGAAGGACTTTAGTTAACTAAATCTTAAGATTTATAACGGGCCCTCAGGCTAACTGAACATGTACTGCGGAGACGCATCGACATCTGGTAATCATCTCACTCGAAGAATAGGGTCTGCGTGTGGCGAGCTACGGGACAGAGACCGTTGGAATGTTTACTGTCGAGTGCCGCTACAACTATTTCTTTTTAAGGAGAGCTATACTATTACTCTATACCTTTGTTAGACAAACGTTCATCCCTTGACCGCGGCTACGTTCGGCGACTGATTGTCGCCTCGAGCCCAAGCTCATTATCACAACCTTCGAACAACTACAATCGGATTGAATGACGACAATTGCTTAATTACGGCTATGGTAAAATCTAGATTAAAGTGGTAAGGGTTTTTCCCAAAATTCCAAAGGTCAATTTCATGAAAAATCGTTCTCCACTTGCTAGAACTACGTTTTATGGCTTTATACAATATTCATATTTATGTAAATTAATTGAACATACCTCAATAACGCTATCTCCCAAACGAAAACCTAGTACCTTACAGAGTTCAGCTAAGCAAGAAAGACTAGATGCTCGCATTAAAGAATCTGCATCTCGTACAGCACATAAGAATCCGTTTATTAAAATATTCTTATAAAACGATACCATTTCACCTATAAAAATATACAATTCTGAAAAATTTTATATACAAGGGGAAAGGAATCTGTACAAGACATACCTAAATTTCTGGTCATTTTTACAAGTATTTCTCCTAACTTAATTCTAGTTTCTACATTTATGTCTCCACCAGAAATACGCTGTGGTATATCAATATATTCCTGTACTAATGTTTTAACAACTACTTCTGGATATGAAGTGGCTAAAGCACATAATCCGTTAATTGCTGCCAAATATATAAACGAATCTTCATGTTTCACATTTTCCTATAAAAAAAAGGATATACAATACACAAAATACATTAGAAAAGAGTGAAATCAGAAAAAGATTCTTTTTACCAACCATAAATAATTGTAGAAGAACTGATTTTCTAGAAATAGTACATGGATCCATATTTTCAATTAGTTTAGTAAGAACTACAAGTGCATGAGCACGTACAGGTAATAACGGATCCGCAAGATCTTGAATTGCGCTTTCTAATCTGCTTGATATTTGACTACTGGCTGACACGTCCTGATAATGTTTTTTTTCTGGTTTACCTTTAGTTTCAATTAGTTCTATCAATTCTCGCATTAACATTAACAATTGAGATGGAATATTTGAATAAGCACAACATTCTTTCAAGAATCTTACAAAATCATTGAATACTGTCCAATCTAAAGATTTCTTTTTTTCCTTTAAAATCATTTGCACTAACATTAAGCCTACATATAAGATTTCACAGTCTTCATCTGCTGTCAAATGCTGTGTTTTTTTTATATGCTGATTAAATAATAATTTTATAAAATAGAACATTAGTGTTGGATCTTCAACTTGTGATTCTTGCACAACAGATATATTAGCTAAACTTGATAGAAGTTTCACAGCTGCTAATTTTTCTTCCATCTTTTCCATTGTATCTTCCTCAGTTTCTAACATATTTTGAGCTTCCATTTGATCTACTTTTATGGAATTTGATAGAAATTCTAATAAATAGGTAAACAGTTTAGTTGATAGATTTTTTGTAGTAAACGTCAAATCAAATAAAGTGTCTGCAAATTCTTCATATTTGCAAGTCCTATCTAATCCAAGAATTTCAATTCCACCTGCTGGTCCAAACTTTGATTTCAAATAATTCCCAAAATTATTAGTTACATTGTGTCCAAGAAATGCGGCAAAAAGATCAGTTTTTAATGGTTGTTCATATAAAAGCAGTAGTACAAGTTGTTTAAGTTTAGCTTTTAGTACATAAGCACTTTGTCTAACAGTGTTATATAATGAAAATAAAGGAACAGCTACATTCATTAAAAGTTCAGAAGGCAATTGTTTAAATTTACTTTCTACGCTGACAAAGCATCTTGTTAAATTTTCAATACATTTTTCCACTTCTTCCTCGCTTTTCACCTCCTTTTCATTTTCTGAATTTACTAGTAATGGATCACATATTACTTTTACAATATTTTCATAGCAAATAATCGGATTGTATTCATGAAGTATAGTAATGCAGTAGCTCGCTATTGTTGCCGAATGCATAATCTGGGTTGAACTTAAAAGATTCAGTAACTGAAACAAATATAGTTTATCTTAAAATTATCAAGTATTCAAGGAAATAAATATGAATTGCTAATACAAAAATAATTTGTAAGATATACTTGTGAGCATATGGATTTATAATATTCATCAGAATTAATTCCATGTGATGTAGCTATTAATCGGGAAATAGTATCCAATTTATACCAATGTTGTCCAAAATCCAATGGGTTTTCACAAACAATAGTTACGATTGAAATAATACCATTAGGTTGCATTAGTTGTTGTACTAAATATTTGCGGGTTTCACGATTGAGCCATCTTGGTACTCTTTTAAAGCCAAGAATTACCATCAATTCTTTCATGCATATAAATGAGGGACAGTTATTTAATAACTTATGAAGCAAACATATAAAGTGTTCTTGATCTTTTTTTAATTTATCATATATATCTTTAGTCATTATAAATTTAACCTTGCTTTCATTTACTTCTTGAGTCGGTATAGTGTTTTCAAGTGGTTTTATCAATGGGGCATGGGATAATTGTAAAAGTGCAGCGATTAAGGATCCTATTTGAGCAAGTATTACAGGACGAAACATAATATCATCGTATAATTCTACAATAGAATTAACTGCAAATTTTAATCTCTTATATTTCTGAAATAAAGGAAATATTTTTAATTTTCCCAATTAATGTTTTTTAATGCAATAACTATAATTTATACTTGGAAATCTGATATATCTTCCTTCCAGACCATCAAAGCTGGGGTACATAATTTAGCCATGTCAAATCCAACACCAGGTAAAAGACAAGATACAATTCCTATGGCAGTTATCATATCTATACAAACTTTTAAAGTATGAAATTGCTTAACACTAAGTAAAGATATATCGTTTGTGGAATTATTCATCTTTATATTTTTTAAAACATATACCATGGTATATATGTACCGATACCTAAAAGTACATTAGAAATTTTGAGACATCTTTGCATTTAATTTTAAATAATTTTATATAACTTTATATAATTTTAACGTGTTAGCCGTCACATGTCACATGCCATTTTATAATGCATTGCACTTTATTAATCAACAAAATATTTTTAAATGTTTGAGATGCCAGAGATACTTGTTTATCATTAATGTAAAATGATTTTGAGCACTTTTTTTTTATTTGATTGAAGAAAAGAATAACAAAATTGTCTTTTATACCGTCAATTTATATCATGGCATGTGCAATCGAGAAATTGAAATTCAGATGTAGCTGCCAACATATTAAATTTAAGAGTTATAAAAAATGCTGATATTACCTAATATCATCAGGTTCATTTTCATCTTCAATACTGTTAATTACAAGGTTTTCATCATTTTTCACTAAAACTAATTGTATTTTTTGCAAAACCTTCTGCAATTTTTCATCAAAGTCAGCCTTTCCTATAACTTATAAAATTATAAAACTCCCATTAACAATTTTTAATGATTATAAAATTTACTCATTTTAACATATAAAAAATGTCATCATACCATTTCCAGATTTATTAAATGTTGTTAAATGAAGCAGTATTTCATGATAATCCATGTTTTTGTTTATTTAATCAAAAAACTAAACTATTACCTCAAAATATAAATATAATAGGTACATATCAAAGAGTAGGAATTGCGATCACTGTCAGATGAACTGGTCTCGACACACATATACCGAAAATATAAAAGAAACCGTTCGAAAATTGAATTGCGAAAAATCAGCATAGAAGACAAGAAGGTTCTCGTTCTGCGCATACGTGACAATGTCTCAGACAGAGATAGAGACATTCTATTCATCTTTATCTATCTTACAAGAAAAAGGATTTTGCTATCTTGAACATAGGAATATATTCCTATAGCCTCTCTGGTTTCTAAATATAATAATTGAAGCCAACTTCACACAATCATACTAAAAACAAGTTCTGATGACAGCGTAACATGATTTTATCATATATATATAATATATTAAAATTTAAAAAGTGGGAGCTGTTATCTCTTCTAACAATTTTAATAGCATTAAAGTGGTCCACAATTATTACATTTCGACCGGACATAAATCGTTTAACAGAATTACATAAATGTCCAGCATGTTTTGGTATTTCTGCATGCAATTATATTCATGAAATAGATATCGCATTTCATGATTTTTATTCCGTGTTTGCATATTTTTTTGGAGTAAAAAATGTATTTTTTGGATCCTTTAATAATAGCAGAGTTGTTCTGAAGAAGTTAGCACAAAATTCGGAATTAGATGAATTTGATCGAATGCTTTGCAAAAACAAAAGAATTTCTCACATTTGTATAAAAAATGCAAAAGAAATAGATAATAAAGTTGAAGTCAATTTCCATGAACTTATCAAAAAAGAAGTTCATGTGAATTCTACGGAAAATAACTTCAATCATCTAAAACTTTGTCCTACTGTTCAACATTTAAATGATCTCTTAAGTAATGTATATCGTAATGAGAAAAATATCGATAGAAAAATACTTCATATTAATATTTGGGTATTAACAGTTCTTAATCCTGAGCCTCTCCTTCTTCAGGTACATATATGTACTTGTTTATGTCAAATTATTTAAATATAAATTCACAAAATTTACTTACATTAACTAAACTAACTAATTATCTAAATGTATTATTTTTATTAACTAACTATTTAAACTAACTAATTATCTAAAAATGTATTATTTTTATATTATATTATTTTTCATATATAGGGATTTCTACATAAGCTTTTATCAGCAAAAACAATTGAAACATACAGCTTTATATGCATATAAAATGCTTTGATAAAATGAACTAAAATATCTTTGTTTATAGATATTACCTACAAATAAGGATTGGCCAGTACCAAGATATTTTGGTACCTGTGGTCGCATTTTAATTGAGGAATATGTTGGGATGCCCTTAACTGCTTATTATAATGAACCATGGTTACGTAGGGCTAAATTAGCTTCGAGTCTTTTAGATGCTGCTTACAAATTTACTTACAAAGATGATAATTTTGGCTTCTATTTAACTGATATATCTGCTGATAATATAGCGGTTGATTCAATTGATACTGTAAAATTTGTAGATCTAGAAAATGTCATTATTGTTGACAGAAACATTGCTCCTACAGGTAATCTAAGAATAATTTAAAAAATCTTAGCATTTATTAGGAAAAGGATAAAGCACAGAGTAACACTCATATCCCAGTTAATTATTTAAGAATTTTATATACTTCTTAGAGAGATCAACTACATGGAGTCAATTACAAGTAAATACTGAGAATTTTAGCTGCTCAGAATGTCTGGCATTTTCTGGTATTGATATATGTAGTCATAAAGTTAGTGATCATAATTACTATGCAATATGCAAGGTTGGTTCTTATTATTTGAGAACATAATATGTATACTAATTTATTATTTGTATAAATATATTATGACAAAATGAGAATGAACTAAGTAAATTCATTTAAATTTAACTCAACATCATTTTCGATAGAAAGATTATTTACATAAAATATTTTACATTTATAGATATTGTTAGCAATAAATATAAATAACAGTATACTACCTGGTGGTCTATTACACGATATACCTGCAGATATATTAAAAAATTATCCAGATGTACAACATTTAATACAACAATGTGTACATCCCCAAACACTACTCAGTAGGATAGATGCTGGAATGCAACTTAAAAAACTGTTAGATTTTATAATACAAAACCAAATATAAAAATTAAATAAAATTATGCAATTAATTGTAATCAATTGTTAAAATAAATTATTATGTAGCAATTAATATCACAATTAACTGAGATAAATCAGTGTCATCCTATCGATTTTCAGAACATGTTATTATTTGCAAAAATACCTTTATTTTAATAAATAAAACAGTTTTACACAAAATACAATAAATAAGCTCTAATATGATTTACATTTTTATGCTCTCTTTATAAAAATCAAATTATGATAATATTCAAAATATTTATAAATATTTTATTTCGATGTGTATAAAATGAAACATAAATAAACGCATTTGTTATTTTCTTATCAAACGATATCCGTATGTGCTACATATCTAAAAAATGCACAGCAGTTTAGTTCAACTATGAATGTTCTTACCTTTTATTATATTCGTACAAGAGTACTCTCTTTATTATTTTATCATACAGTTTTAAAAAGTAATGCTATATGCTTCTTTAAAAAAAAAATTCGCTATCTTTCAGTCTAATAATACAAAGGTTTATAAATCTTGCAACGATATACTATGTTTAACCATTTGTTCTTCTAATATTAATATCCTTTCCTGTAATTTTTGTATTATATCGTCTTTTTTAGCGATGTCAATCTTTAAACGCGCTATCATCATATCTTTATCTTCGTTTAAGTCTTGTAACAATTGCTTCGTTGATGGCCGATTCTCGGGCTCTTCTTGAACTAACTGACTTACTATATGCGCCTAACAAACATTGATTACCTTTACCTTCAAATAGTATTTTATGAAAATATCATCTTGTTTTAAATACACATACCCACTTAAGATGAGTAGCAGCTAGTGTTGTTGGTATATGTCCCATTTTCAAACTATTAATTATTTCAATTTTTTCCATCTGAGTTCTTGTATGCACTATCAGCTCTAAAAGCACTATTCCTAAACTATATATGTCACTCTGGAAGAATAAATATTGCTTTATAATATTTTTAAAAATTATTATTTATTAAAAGAAAAAAACAATACTTTAGGATCACATTTTCCTTGTAGTTGCTCCGGCGCTGCATACATTTGTGTTCCTATTATGGAATGGTGATTTTCACTTCGTAATGGACAAGCTAATCCAAAATCTCCTAACTGTATATGTAGCTGCCCTGACGTTGAAATAAATATATTGCTTGGCTGAAGTTGTGTAAAAAATTACATATATTTTTAAGCAATAAAGTAAAAGCTCTTTAGGTATTTTATTTGAATCATAATCTTTTCATTTTCTTGCTTTACCTTTATGTCATGATGCACAATTCCACGAGAATGTATGTAGTCTAAACCATGAAGGGTTTGTGTTAATATTGCAATGAGCATTTCTTGCGGCGTTACCTCTATCCTCTCGTCAAGCCATTGTTGAAGTGTTTTCTCACAAAGAGCCATTTGAATATACAATGTTGTATATTTATTCTTTAACATCATATATAAATTAGATATATATATATCTTATAATATATATAGTAATACATGTATACATACTGTTTGAGGTATATATGGTAAAAGCATCTTATTTTTACTGGATTCTTCATATGAATTACTGCCATCAGTATAATTTGTATTATTTTCTGTTTTATTATTTTGATGTTTGCTATCGTTTCTAAAAGATATACTGTTTGAATTAGTTCTCTCCTCATCCTTCTTGACATTTTCTTCTATAACAAGAGATGGATTCAATATATAGGATCTTAATAATATCATGGCTAATCACAAATTATTTGATATAGTTATATGTACCAGACTTATAATTTGTCCATTTACTATGTTGTGACAACATGTCCTGTTTGTCATTTTCTTTTGGACTTTCACTACTCCCAGTATCCAAACTTTGTTGACTTCGTGAACTGGAAGTCTGATTTATCCACGATCTATATTCATTTGTTTTGTTATGTTCAATAGATCCTAATTTGCTTTGCAAATGACTTAGGGATACTAAATGCTGCCTTGAAGGCAACATTGGTTCAATCCATGCACCTTTATATGAAACTATATTGGTATGATTTAATTTGGCAAGAGTTTTCACTTCTTCAAGATGCTGCATTATATTTTTAACTCGATCAGTACGAACTGTTATCTTCTTAATGGCATATTCAATACCATCAAGACGATGTAAAGCTTTAAAAACATAACCAAATCCTCCAGCAGCAATAAAACTTATTTCTTGAAACTCTCTATGATACCGGGACCATTCTGTTATTGATGGTCTACATAAACTAAAATTGTATGAATTAAACATAATATAGCTTCCTTGTAATTGTACTTTGGAAAACATAGTATTAAATTTTACCTTGAAATCTGAAGTGTATTTTCACAACCGGCTGCTGCACGTGTAACTGTAAACAAGTGATATAGTGCTTGTTGATATTGATTTCTTAATGGTTCGAATTCCATCATATTGTAGGAACCATCAATTAGTTTCAATTTGTGAAGTCTATCACAAATAGCTAAAAACAACCATAGAAATTATTTCACAACCTAGCTAAAAATTTATTAATTTGAAATAGAAATGTGATATGGAGCATAATTCCTTAACTGAAATGTTTTAAACGATGGAAATTATTTTTTTAAATACTATTTGATAATTACTTTTGATAAAAAATAAAATTTTTAATATACTGCATGGTTAAGTAACTGAATTATTGACAAGAAGCTCTTGCTTGCTTTAAAATTGTTATATTTAATTTTTAAATAATACAAATACAAGAATTTTTCATACTAACAAAAAGATATCAAAATTAATTGTTATAAAGAATATAAATATATTACCAAAATACAATTTATTTCTGCATACTGAATCATCTTCAAATAGTATACACAATTGCTGTATGAGTGATTCAATTAAAAGACTAGTAGAAGTTCTAACTATGCTCACAATTTGCCCATTGTTCAGATTACTTTCATTGTCCAAACATAGTGTTGGATTTGCATTGGTACCTAAAAAGTGAAAACGATATAATAAAATATCATTCATAGACTACTTAAAGTAATTAAAATTTTGTAATTATTATTCCAGATAATGACCGATTTACTACTTAAAAATTATTTTTTGTACTATTATTGTTTTTAATTGAAACAATACATTTTTTATGAAAATTAGCAAATTATCGATTAAATAAATGCAGATGACAATATAAAAAGACTAAAATTATAGTTATTACAACTGTTACTACGAATACATTTTAAAAACGCGCGGGAGTTTAAGGTTATATTATTTACCTCTGTCAAATGTAGTTGCGCTGGATAGTGTATCCCAAAGATTAGTTAGAGGTGAGTTATTATCAACCATTTTTAAACTTATTACATTTTTACACCAATACTTGTATTATTGTAAATCCATGTATACTATCGTAGGGATAAGATACTCTCGTGGTCACTGACTGCACTATTCGCCAACAAGATTGCCACCCTGAAATCTTAGGTATAAACCAAAGGTTACTAAAAAGAAAGTCAGAAAAACATCAAACCGACGTTATACAGTGCGATCTTATTTCTGTAATCAACAATGCTATTGTATTACGTCGGTAAATCTATGCATCCTTTGTATGATTAGCTACCTTAAATACCTTAGTAAATTGGTAACATCCGCCATGAAACGTCGCGTCGTGGAAAATCGCAGGGATATCATGGGATGTGTGTGTTCTGGTTTTAATTAATTTTAAGATAAATATATCTAGGCTTAGTCCATAGTGTGTACTTTTTATACAAAGATGCATTGTCTGACTTAGAACAAGTGGTTTTAAGTCCTAGTTTTAAGCCTTAGTCTTAAGCTCTACTTTTAAGTCTTAGCTTTAAGTTTCGTCGTTAGTTTTAAGCGTTATTGTCAAGTTTTAATTTGAAATCACTACCTATGTTTGGTAGTATATGATTAATAATTGATTTGAGAATAGAAAGATGAAAGTAGAAAAGATTAAAAAATTCACATTTTTATGTGTTAGATACATGAAATTACAACTTTAAGTTTGAAACTAATTAAAGGAATCATTTAAGTAACCCATTGCTTTGACAGTGTGTAATACTTTCTAAAGTATTATAGAGGTATAGGATTCTATACTTCGTTACGATTATGGGATATCTTATTCTATATTTTATTTATAATTTCATATATATAAACTTTATTTTGTTTTAATTCAAACCGGCACTATGTACTGAATCGATAACGTCGCATGTGGCACGAAAATGTTAAAAGGGTCAGATGAGCCTCAAAACATGAGGCACGAAAAAGCACTACATGTCACGTTTATTCTGTACTTCGTCTGTGCTCAGGCCAAATCAGTAGGTAAATCGCCGATAAATATTTATCTATCTGTTCATGTATTTATATATTTATATATTTTTATATTTATATATCTATTTATGTACATATTTATTTATAAATTTTTAGTTTTTATATAAACATATTTTTATTCCATTATTATAAATTTATTCTTACTCTTTATTTTTGCGAATAAAAGTCTACATATCCCTTACAAGAGAAACACTTATATCAAGTGTAATATAAAAATCTCACCTTTGCGTTCAGAAGTATATTCTTTTCAATAAATATTTACTATTAATAGAATATTTTTGTTATGCGTATGGTAATAATCTCTTGCAACATTAAGTTTTTTTAGTTATATTTTCTTATTTCTATTCCATTCAAGTTCATTATTAAATTTATAATATCTTATCTTTCTTAATTTAAAAAATATATAATATTTCGTTTTATAGCTTTGTCTGGATTTATCATAATTGTTTTAGTAATAGAAAAATAACTAGCTAGAGAATGTTAATTATATTTCAAAGAAACCGAAACCTCTCGCGTTTGCACAGAACGATGTCCGATGTCTAACATATGATGTTAATGGTTAAGTAAGATACAAGTTAAATTGATAGGTACATTGGTAAAATCAAGCAAAGATATCTCAATTCTCGAATAAATGACAATATAACCGATAAAAATAGTATAATTCAATGTGTTCAATAGTATAGAATGAAAAATAGCATTTTTTATCGATTATATTTTATTAATCGCATAACTAAGCAAACAAAAAATGTATAGTATCATGCTATTTTCACCTAGATATAGCACGTAACTTTTAGATTATGTAATGTGAGAAAGAGATGAATACGGAGGAGAAAGCTAGACAATGTCATGTTGGTATCCATACGACCTTGAAATGTAATATAGTGCGTAGTGCAGTGGGTGGTATACATTGTTGCACGTGGTGTGGAGTCGTTGACTTTAGAAATACTTTCCACTTTCTACTTAACATGTCCTTGCTGATCTGACCTCCTTTGATCTCTTATCCCTTCTGTTCCCTACATCTTATATGTTGACTTTAAGTACATCATAAAATAACGTCACATTAATTAAATTTCCTGAAATATCAAGCATATAGAGTTATATAAATTAATTAATTAATCATAGATTAATTTTCATAAACAATTTTAGATTGTATAATAAAATAAAATAGATCTTATAGTTGATATGTATTCTTATTTTGATGAATCAATAGTTATAAAGATTGGCAAATTTTTTTTTCCTAACACTTATTTATAAATAAATAGACTACGGATGGTTAT